>BMAU01000928.1:0-259772 GCA_019973935.1 Trichonephila clavipes
CCTACAAGGGAGTAGTTTTGTAATAGTAAAAATGAAAACAACAGCCAAAACTGAGTCCTTTATAAAGCGAACACAGACACCAATATCTCATCCATATAAATCATAGCAATTCCAATACCTGCCAAATACATGGAGTTACGTGCTTGCCTAACTTGATTCTTTCTTACCTAGGTCATCAGACATCTGCTGCAATGCCATTCGCTTCTTGGATGCTGAGGGAGATGTAGTGAGACCCTGGCTCACTCCAATTAAATCAGGTATCTTCTGAATACTCAAAGTGTCTTTAAGTTCAAGGTACTTCGAGGACTAATGGTTAAGTTGAATATGAAATCATTAATGAATAGAAAGGTGTGAGATACCCCCTGCCTGGGGCTACCATCTCTTCATCTACGCGTCCTAGATTTGTGGGAGTATTGATCACCCAAGTTAGCCATCATAAGTCCAATTTATTATTGGCTAAATATATTGAACAACGTAAGTATTACTATAGGAAGGCAATCTCAGGAGTGATCCTATATTCTAAGTAAATAGGCGCCTGGAATCCTAACCACTTATCTTTAAGCAAAGTTATTTCTTGAATCCTTAATTTCTTTAACTCTCTAAAGCCAGTTCTATAATTACGCTTCTAAGTTTAATGTCTTACCATCAGATCACGGTGTTCAGCATTTCAGCTTCCTTTCTCCTTTTTCCTCACGATTGCAAAACCTTCAATATATATACTAATTAATCTGAATATCGCGGTTTCTTTTTGAGAGAATCGGCTGTGAATGAACTCAATGCTGGACCCAAACATTCCCCAAGAGGATTAATAGGAAAATGTGGTAAAGCCCGTCACAAAGGTTCTTAAAATTTTTGTTCAATTGTCGATACTTTATACACCAAGCTTGTAGCCAACCTCCACTCGCGTTGGTGTCAGCATTTACTGAAGGATTAGCATCATTATAAATTATAACTATTATTTTATCTTTTAAATCAATTACATTGTCCAGAATTAATTCTGCTAATAAGAAGCAAGTCACTATTAATCTACTCAAAATACTTATAATGGGGGGAAAGTGGTAATTTATTAATAAATGCAAATACTCGGCGATATTCCTTGAAGTCCATGAGGCGTTGAATCCCTTTTTCAGGAACACTGATGTTTTAAATGTGCCACTCTGCTTTAATCTAAGAGCAATAATACGTTCAATTACCATCTTCTCTTTTCACTCTTGCTCACGAACTCAGCTCACTTGATTTTAATTGGTAGTTCCATTTTGCATAAATCATAGTTCCTTAAATGAAAAGGTTCTCTAATAAAACGATGTATAATTCTGATGTATTTTTTTTTCTTTTGGGATTAGTAAAAGGCCGTGATTATATCCGCTACACGATAAACAGATTTTTGTGTAAACATAACAGAGAGGAATGCTAACAGACTTCCTTCACGTAGTTTTCTGTGAACAGTAACAATAAAACTTGTATCTCTACGTCCGAATGAAGTTCAAAAGTTTCTGAGAAGTAGTTAGAACAGAAGAAAAACAATCTTGCTAAGCCTTCTCTTAACTGAACAATATAAGTCTTTACTGTCACCATGGTTCTTGATTGACCTTTTCCATGCCTTCTCTTGGTACTTATTAAGCTATTTTCATGAGTTTTTTACAAAACATTTGCGTTATAGTTAGAAATCTGAGGTAGAAAATTCCTTGCTTCAAGTCTCCATTTATAGTCCAACTCGGTTAGTCGGTGGTTACTCATTTTAACAGTCCGATATAATATCTAGGAATATTTCAAAAAACAGAAGGAAGGTTATTAGGGTATTCAAACAAAAACAGCAAAAAATGGGGGTTGAGTACACTTGCGTAATCGTTCCTAAAAAATCACTTTGTTATTTGAAAGCATTCGTTTTACCTATGCTTCGGTACTTTTTTGAAAAATCAACTGAATATGAAAATTCTCTTAATTTTGAACACTAATTTGCTTTAAGAAAAAGAAAAATATTCTTATTGATTGTAAATGCCCGTCTCAGAATACATTATTTAAGCCTTTTTGTAATTTCATTGATTTATATGGTGAAGTATCAAATTCAGAATGATTACCAACAGAATAGTGCTTATTAAAAAGATAATATCACTCTACAAATTGGGTCATGCTTGATTCGTCAAGGAATTCTACATATTAAAATAAATATAGGAAGTATCCAAAGTCAAATGAATATTTTCCACTATTAATATGAAAGTTTAAGGGTTTATTTTTGATTCGAAAACGAGAGGATAAAATATTCATTCATTCATCCATCCATTCCTACACTAATTTATAATTGAATTTCAGCAATCGTTTCGTTACTTCTCCTTATGGTTGTTTTGTAGCCTCTTCAGGTATTTATTTTATCTCATTTCAGCTTTAAAGGACATTTTTTTGAAAAAGCATCTTTCTCTACAATCTTAATAGTCAAAAAAATCAGTATTACTTCATGCTTAGCAAAAGAGAAATATTCAACAAATAAAATGCATTGTTTTAACCTTCCATTTAAATTGACAGCACATATGCTTCAACACATTATATTTCTGTACTGCTCAATGGACGAATAAAAATTTGAAGGTAAATTGCAATTACTTATTCTTCCATTTTATTAAGTTTGAGTCATTAAAGTACTCAAGAAGAAAATGTTGTAATAAAAGAATTTTTCATAGAGCTTTTTTTATCGTTTATAATTTTCTGATAAAATTTTAATTAAAAATTGTTAGAAACTCAATTAATTCTTGAAAAATATTCCTTTTTCGAAAGACATTTTTAACAGAACATTTATGTTTATAATTATATAAGGGTTATATACGGAAAATTTAATAAACGTGATTCCTCAGGACACGAAACATCGATTGCAGTAGTTCTAAGCTCACCGTCATTAAACTGTGGGCATGTGGAAAAATTATTTTGCAGTGAAGAATCTTGCTTTACAATTCTTAGACCAATTATTTGTCTAGGTTTGGAAGCTGCTCGTTCAATATTCCTTAAGTTGGCTGCATTGTACCAAGTGTAAAGTTTGGAAATGACAGGATCATGGTATGGGAGTGTTTTCAATAGTTTGATTTGGGTTCCTGTGGTTAGAAATATGAACTCTTGTGATGTATGTGAACATCCTGGACAATGCTACCCTCCCAACTCTATGGTAAAATATCGGGAAGGTCCACTTCTCATCCAACTGGATAACGGTCCCTTTCACGCAACAAGACTTGCGCAGACATGGTGTGACAAAATGGGTAGTCAAAAACAGGCACTAACCTTCTCGGAAATCTTATCTAAATCGCATAAAATACCTTTTGAATGAATTAGAAAGTAGATTAATTAACCAACCAAATCGACCATCCTGACCACTGGCACTCACTTCATTTGTGGTGGACGTGAGTTTTTACATTTTAAAGTAATAATTAGAGCATTTGTATAATGTTTTTAAGATCTAATGACACAGTATAATAAATAGATGTAGATCCTCACGAATTTAAATAAAAACTGAGTTACTTTTCTGCCTGGCAATAAACTCCAAATTCAGAGTTATGAAAATAGTATGTAGAACACACAAGTAATATAAAAAAAATTTAAGTCAATTCCTATTTAGAATAACAAAGAAAAATTTTATTTTAGCTACTTTTTATTAAATAGTTACAATTAATATAAATATGTATGTACATATGACAGAATCACAACATTAAGTGATCAATTCTTATTAATTATCATTAAAGTACCGCATTGTCATCTAAAACAATCGTGAATATAAAATTTCAGTTCAACTGAATGCTTTAAAACGTGAGAAAAGGATCTTCACTCAAGTTTTCACTCAAGTCGCCAAAAATGATGCCAACATAGCTGTATTTGTAATTCTTTAAATAATTAGTTTTAATCGATTAATTTTTATTAATCATAATTCGAAAACTGTATTTTCATCTTAAATAATCATGTATATAAAATTTCAACTCAATTGAGCGCTTTAAAAAATATTTTATTAATGATTGAAAATTTCACGAAGATAAATAAATATATAGAGAATGTGAGATAATAGTAGAAATTGAAAAAAAGCATCGCGATATTCACTTCAGTACGTAATAGTAGGAAAGTAAGTTATTCCAAATTTTTAGATTTTATAAGTTTAATAAAGAAAAAATAAAGAAATAAAAAATAAAGGAATTCAAATTTTTAAAGTGTCTTTAACCTTTATTTAATTCCTTAAAACATTAACGCTTCTCTTGTTCAATTGGACTTGTCTTCTGCTTCAGCTGCATTCTCTCTCTGGCACAAAGGTGTGGACAAATAGCGGTGCGCAAAGATTTTTTATTTTTTATTTTTTAATTTTTTGCACCCCGCCAAGACAGTCAGAAATTCAAATAAAAAAGATGTTTTCAATATTTGGGATGACATATATTTGTGAGTAAAGTTTTCCTTTGATGAAGATCGCCAAGAATGTATATAATTGCTATTTCAACAAGCAATCTCACTTCTGATTTCAAAAAATTTGTAAAAAAGCGTGATTGACTTCATTTGTATTATTAACCTGATTCCAAAATTAAATATACTGACCCCTAGAGATTATATGAAACTTGCATGATAGATTACGCTCAAGTGTCATCCGCTTCCACAATGTGGCCTTCGAAACCAAACAATTGCCCATCTCTGTTCTATCAAGATGTTGTGCTCCATGGCGAGTCTTCAGTAGTTATAAGACACAAAAGTACAACTGAACAGAAACAATACTAGCCATGATTTGTGACCATGACCTTTCGGCTACCATGGTTTGATTTTACAAAAAAAAATGACGCACATAAAAGGTCTTTAAACGACCTTCACGGAATCTCAAATTGTAACACATTAAAATTTTTAGAATCGAATTCAAATATAGTGAAGAAAGATTTGATATACTTTAAATCATATTTCAAGTTTGATAAGAAAAATATCTCATATTAACCCTTTATCTACGGAAGGTACTTAAAAGTACCACTCACTTTAAAATTACATAGAATAACCATTTTTACGAAAACTCTGATGATTCTTAGCAGAAATATTCTTTTGAATCTACTTTTTCAAGATATATGACAACACGGGTTCTCGGGGATTTATGGCAGCACGAGTACTTATCGGAGAAGGCGAATAGTTTTATAGCAAAAGTTGCGTTTTCAGCGGATTGCGAAGATTGTCATTTTTGTTCCGAATTTGAATTTGAATTTTAACGGTGCAAGGGCCAACTTCGGCCAAGTTGCGCCAAACACTCGTTAAAAAAGAAAAGATCTTTTTTTAAAAAAAAATACGTAGAAGTACTTGCACACATGCATGCATGCATACATACATACATATATAATATTAAAAATCTAATTAAACAGACAAATCAAATCAAATATAAAAATCCAATTTTTAAAAGAAAGGTAAATAGATTTTGATGGGAAGGTTCTCCCGCCAATTTTGTTCCGAAAAAGTGTTAATGTCAAAAGTTAAGTGTCTTATTTATTTATATATATATATATATCAAGGAAAACTTTAGAAAACGATTTGACCATTTATTTTAAGTGAACAGTGTATATGATTAACTTTACAGTTAAATAACTTTGTGGTACTTATATAAGTACCGAAAGCACACTGGGTGTTGAAGCAGGAACTTAGTTTTTTTTCTCGTTCATGTAGTTTATTGTTGTTTTTTGTTGTGTTGTTGAGTCATCTTTATAGTGCAAGACTTATGCTTTTTTGCGTATTTGTTTTAGCTTAACTTGTTTATTTTGCTTTTTTAATTGTTTGATTTTAATGTTTTCAAAAAATTTTAGACTTTAAATGTGAGCTTGTTTTTTTCCCCCACAATCAAATGAAATATCAATCCTTATTTAAAAAATTAATAACATTTTAATTTCTTTATGAGTAACTGATATTTAACAATAACATAGTAGATTTTCAAAGTGCTATTATTATTTCCTTTTCTTAAAATGTCTGAAAAAAGAAACTGTGTCTTCAAGAGGTTTTGGATTTATTACAGAACCTACTATCTGAAATCAAGGGTGTACTAACAGATAATTTTTCGGTTGAAGAAGGTCCAGCAAATTCTACGGACGACGACCAAAAGATTGTATTCAAGATGCAGTAGTTCATGTTAAGAAAATACAGCATTTCTTACCACAGGATACAATGCTTTAAAAAACATGCAATCGAAACCTCACTCAAAATGCACAACTTGTAATGAATTTATGTGTATTTATGGAAAAAAACTGTTTATTTGAATATCATCAAATTAAGTTTATGTGTAAAAAAAGTAAATAAATTTTAAAAATTTAATAATCTTTAAAAATAATTATTTTGTGCTGTAAAATATTAGTGTTATCTGATTATTTAGCATTTTTAAGAGTTAAAACTGCTTTAAAAAGTCATTCGGAATTTCCGTGTTTATAAGAATATTTGAGACATTTGGGGAATGACGGTACTTTAAAATATCAATTTAATTAGCTCTAACAAATTAAATTTCCCAAAGTTGAGTATTTTCTTTTTGTATATCCCTTAATTTTCAATACGGTGATTCAAAAAAAATATTGCATGAAAAAATTTGAAGTAAATCGTAATGCGGTGGATAAAGGGTTAAATTAATCCGTTAATTTTATTTCGCTTAAATAAAACAAATTTAATACTAACAGCATAAATTAATTAAAATTAAATTCCAATATGTTTTTCTATAATGTACATTAGAGTAAATATATTTACCCTGAAACTAATTTAAATATTTTTAAAACAGCAAGCTTCTCCATTTTTAAAATATGTTGTATAGTCTGTGTGTGTGTTCACACACATTCTTAATTGAGGCAAGTACTTAAAACCTTTCAAGGGTAATGTTTTGAAGAGGTAGTGAAAATGTGCTTCGACTTTGTTCTTTATCTGAAAAGTTATCAAAAGGAAACTTTTCTGTAAATATTTGTTTAAACAGATTTAAGAAGGGTAAATGAAGGATTCACACCGTTATATATGTTAAATCCTTGTTAAACATATAATAAAAGCTAATTTATTATGAATTTAGTAAGTTAATTTTATTTGAAAATTTTCGGTCTTTTAATCTTTGTCTCCTTTTACATAATGCCTTACTTTGCTTAAATTTTTATAAATAGTTCTTTGTAAACAAATGACTAGACTTCTATTATAATACTTTTTAGTGCTTTTTTGGATCCAATGAAATTAGAAATTTATTTCCTTACCTAAAATAAATATTTGACAAAGAATCTCCATTTTAAACTAGGATTTCTCAGTTAACTTTAAAATAGTTTTGCAAGTATATGAGAAGCAAAATTTAAAAAGGTTTTATTTTAATTTGTTTTGATAATAAATTAAGTAATGTAAAGTGAATTCAGGCTTGAAAAAAATCGAAATATATAAATGTTTATATTTTGAGATATATGCTTTAAGGAACATATGTAGGACTAAATTTGATTGATTTATTCTAAGATTGCTATTGTTTCTCTCAATTTGCTTTTCATTCATAAAATGTAGTAACCTTATTACAGATTATTATTGTAGCAAAACTCATGCAACCGATTCTGGGTAACTCCTACGAAAGAGAATTTTGAGCACATCTCCCCTATCCAATGGTGAAATTCATGCAATTAACAGAGAAGCATTCAATTATTAAGTATGCAGTTGAGGAAATGAAAATTTTTATACCGATTTATTTCTATTAAATCGATTGCATTTAGTAATACCATTGTCTGATTTTATATCTGTTGTTCTAGAATTTGTTCTATATATTACGTTGTTTGGTTTGGTAGAAAAATGATGAGAAGAAATTTATAATGCCTATATATATATATATATATATATATATATATATATATATATATATAGCAGTAAATAAATTAAAAAGAAGACTAATAAATCCTAAGAAGATTTTAAGAACAAACCGAAAGAACCAAAAACATGGAGCCATTACAAACCAATACAGAGAAATATAGCTATAGTGTAAAAGATTATTATGGTTTCCCGAGCTGTCACTGGTTTAAGACAGTGAAACAGGATTAAACAGTGTTTTGCGAGATCTCAACCTTCCCCTTCAGCGGAAACTTTCGACATAACAGCATAGGAGAAAAACCAAGGCAAAGGCCCAAAAATCCACGTGGGTGAATATAACATCAATAGAATAGAATTGAAAAATTAAATTACTACAGGAATCCGGACGAAATAGACAAATATAAATATGTATAAATATAAATAATTGCAATTGAGGTTAATAATGATTATGACCAAAAGTAATAACAATGAAAATGTGTGAAAAAACTAAAAACTTACCCGATGTATTCAGATTCTAATAGCATACTAACGCCAAGCACAAAAAAAACCCATAACTAAAAATAATGGCGCCATCTATATCTATTTTAGTAACTAAATTTATTATAAGAAAATTAAGAATATTATACAATAAACTAAATGGAACTGAATATATGAAATAAAATAATTAAATATCTATAACCTTCAAGACATATATTTATATATAAAATTAGCTGGATAATTATAGTCTCAGCAACTTTGAAAAACTTTTTTTATTATTATTAATTTTTAAAACTTCTTCAGATACTAAATCTTTATTTCTTTTTATATAATTTAGATAATATTTCTAAAAATTGAAATGTGAATTTATTGAAAAGTGAAGTAAATAAATATATATATATATATATATATTTAGGCATTATAAATTTCAAGTATATATATATATATATATATATATATATATATACCGGGTGATCAAAAAGTCAGTATAAATTTGAAAAATTAATAAATCATGGAATAATGTAGATAGAGAGGTAAAAATGGACACACAAGCTTGGAATGACATGGGGATTTATTAGAACAAAAAAAATAAAGTTCACAAAATGTCCAACAGATGGCGCTTCATCTGATAAGAAAAGCAATAATTAGCATAACAAATTAAGACAAAGCAAAGATGATGTTCTTTACAGGAAATGCTCAATATGTTCACCATCATTCCTCAACAATAGCTGCAGTCTAGGAATAATATTGTGAACAGCACTGTAAAGCATGTCCGGAGTTATGGTGAGGCATTGCAGTCGGATGTTGTCTTTCAGCATCCCTAGAGATGTCGGTCGATCACGATACACTTGCGACTTCAGGTAACCCCAAATCCAACAATCACACGGACTGAGATCTGGGGACCTGGGAGGCCAAGCATGATGAAAGTGGTGGCTGAGCACACGATCATCACCAAACGACCTGCGCAAGAGATCTTTCACGCGTCTAGCAATATGGGGTGGGGTGCCATCCTGCATAAAAATCGTACGTTCCAGCAGGTGTTTATCAGCCAGGCTGGGGATGATGCGATTCTATAACATATCGGCGTACCGCTCACCCGTCACGGTAGCAGTTACAAAACCAGAATCACGCATTTCCTCGAAGAAAAAAGGCCCGATAACGGTAGATGTGGTAAATCCAACCCATACCGTGACTTTCTCGTCGTGCAATGGAGTTTCCACGACAGTTCTAGGATTTTCAGTAGCCCAAATTCTGCAAGTGTGGGTGTTGACAGACCCTCGGAGCGTGAAATGAGCTTCGTTGGTCCACAACAAGTTACTCAACCAATCGTCATCTTCCGCCATCTTTTGAAACGCCCACACCGCAAATGCCCTCCGATTCACGGAATCGCCAGGTAACAATTCATTATGCCGATGGATTTTGTACGGATAGCATCGGAGGGTACGCCTAAGTGCCAACCAAACAGTAGTGTATGGAATGTCGGTGCGACTGCATGGGCGCTGACTTCTCCGTGCATAGACGAACCCGCTACATTCTCCATTTCATCCTTAACCGTCTCAGCAGCATTCCGCCGTGTGCTCGGTCAGCCACTACGGGGTCTATCGTCTAAACAACCCGTCGCTTCGAACTTCGAAATCATTCTCGCCACAGCTGCATTTGTCAACGGACCTTTACCCCTTCGAATCCACTTCGTATGGCGATAGGAACGTAACGCTGCACTAGCACATTCCCCATTCTGATAATACAGCTTCACTAACAGTGCCTTTTCAGGTAACGTCAACATGCTGCGACTGCTGGTGCAACTGATTCTCTCTCTCATGACAGCCCCTTTTCTACGCGATTTTCATGCGCAGTCACTGACGTTTTGTTGTCCAACGCCATCTGTTGGACATTTTGTAAACTTTATTTATTTTTTATTTGTTCTAATAAAACCCCATGTCATTCCAAGCATGTGTGTCAAATTTTACCTCTCTATTTGCATTATTCCGTGATTTATTAATTTTTCAAATTTATACTGACTTTTTGATCACCCGGTATATATATATATATAATCCAAAACATAACAATACACAGATAACTAGAACCTAAGATAACTATACTAAATAGGAAGAAATAGGCACAATAGTACAATAACAAACTCCTGGCCTTAGGAACCAAGATTGCAGGTTTAAACAAGTTTTAGGGCTAGCCAACCTTCACCTGTAGTTTGTTATACTACGTACCAAGAGGAAAGGAAAGAGTAACATTTGGAGGAATTTAAACATTATAATAAAATCACTAAACTAATAAAATATAATTATAAAATTATAGCCTACTAGTACTCACATCATAGATTTAAATTCGATGTAAATGTAGATAGTAAAACTTACTTCCGGAGTGTATCAACTGTTTATGTTTCCCGCCAAATACAAGAGAGGGAAAACAGTTCCGCATAAAGTTAAATTATGATAGAACAATATAAATATATATATATATATATATATATATATATATATATATATATATATATATATATATATATATATATATATATATATATATATATATGTATACTTTTAAAATATCATAAATATATATTTATATAAATATTAGTGTAAAATATAAATGAATTCTAGAAGTATTTAAATATTATTGAATTGTTAAACATGTGTGTGGTACCATCTATTTAATAATTGTATAATTAGTTTTTAAAAAAACCATAATGTCAATAAGTTATTAATACAAATTGCATATCATTAAGAACTATTAGAAATATAATTGTAAAGAAAGTTAGCATATATATATATATATATATATATATATATATATATATATATACTTGCTTTGCCGCAGTCCTTTTATCAGTTATCGCCCGCGCAGATGTAACGGACGTTTTACGAACACCACGTGCTGTAAAATATGAACATGATATATGGATTGACAAAAGGAAACGCACAAGAAGTAACATGTTGTACCTCGAGAGGTACCCACACAGACACCGGACAGCCGGATATTTTCTAAATTGCATCCCAATTTGTGTGAAAATGGATCATTACGAGGTAAAAGGCAAAGTAAGAGCGGGACACGAGTGATTCAAATTCCCAACGTGACTTACCTTTGACCAATAAATATTTCAGATAATCTCAGTCTTCTGACTCTTCCTTTCTTGTACCTGTCATATTACTTTCCCATGACGTTTCCGACCATGGATTGTTGTGTAAATCTGAATCCTTGTGATGTACGCTACCTCCCCTTAAACTTTGTTCCAATAATCTGGGGACACCCTGTATATATATATATATGGAATTTAACATTATATGAACATAGGAACAAAGAAATATTTCCACAGTTATATTAGGGGTAATGAGTTCAACACCTGATGGTATTTGTAAGTACCACTCATTTTTTTTATAAATTACGAACATTTACTCATTTTTAAGAACATTTTTATAGTACTTAGTAAGTACACTCTTTTAATTCCATTCTTTCAGAATAGATGGCAAAACGGGTTCAACGATGAGTATTTTAGCAAGGCGCTGGTGGATTGTTTTAAACATAAGTTGCGTTTTCATGGTTTTGATGGGATGGCAAAGATTGACATTTTTGTTCCGAAAAAGTAGTTATAATGCCATAGAGTAAGTATATGTTAGTTAAGACCTTAGCAAATGATTTGACTATTTATTTTATGTAAACAGGGGATATAATTAATTTTACTGTTAAATAACTTTGATACTAACGTTAACGTAACAAATTTGCATGAGTTATATAAGTATCAACAGTACACTGGATGTTAGAGCAAGAACTTCGTTTCTTTTTGTCCCGGAGCTTATTGGTTTTCATAGAGTTCTAGCGTCCTCACTATGGTATAATAGAGAAGGTTTTATTTATCATTTTTTTTAGTTTAACTTATTTATTTTGCTTTTTTATTTTTTCATTTTAACGTTTTCGAAACATTTTGAGTTTTAAATATGAGCTTGGTTTTTTTTTCTGCCACACATTAAATGTGAAATATCTACTTTCTAATCCAAAATTAACAACATTTTCATTCCTTTGTGTGTAACTGAAATTTAACAATAATAGGATATTATACCCCCCCCCCTTTGTTTAGATTATTTGGTAAAAAGATGCTCAGTCCTCAATAGGCTTTGGATTTATTACAAAACCTACAATTTGAAAGCAGTGATACACTAACAGATGATTCTTCAGATGATGAAGTTCCAGCAAATAATCTGCTGGAATTTTCATCAGATTCTGAAGACGAAAAAGAGATTGAACAAGGCATAGAGTGCAGCAGTTCTTTTTAAGTAAATACTGTATTTCTTACACCAGATTAAAATGTTTTTTAAAACATTGAAACAAAACCTCACTTAAAAATGCACAATGTGTAATGTTCTTTTACGTGTTAATGAAAAGAAAGACTTTCTTTGAATATCATCAAATTTAAGTTTATGTGTAAAACCTGTTATTTTGCGTTTAAAAAAATAAGTAACTTTTAAAAATTTTATAAGTTTCACAAATAAATTTTTGCGAGATTTTTCACAAAAAAACATTATTGTTCTCTGGTTATTTAGTATTTTTAAGAGTTATAACCGTCTGAAAAAAAAATCATACATACTTTTTGTATTTTGAGTAAATTTTAACCCATCGTGTATTAACGGTACTTTAAAGTAACAATAAAATTAATTAGCTATAACGAGTTAAAAGAAGTTGAGTATTTTATTTATGTATATCCCTTAATATTCAATGTAGTGACTCAAAAAAAATATTGTACAAAACAAATTGCAGTACATCACAATGTGGTACATAAATGGTTAGCGGTATTCGTAAAAGAAAAATAATGACTTAGTGAAAGGAAATCTAAAAATTTTAGCGAAGCTCACAAAACTTTTTACGTTAAATTAAAAATTCAAATATTTAATTTTTTATAATTAGATCATATGGTGTGTTTTTTTGTTAGCTTTCTGCCATTTATTTTGCAATATCCTGGGAGTTGGCGATGATATGGTCACGAAGTACTAAACGTTTAAACAGCATTTTCAGTGAAGCAAATTGTTAGATTTCCCCCTTATAACTCAAAGTAAGTGCTCTGAGTACCATTATAGAGATGATACCGATGAAATTTCCCCTTCTCAATTTACATTACTGTTCAATAATTCCGAAATATAAGCCTTCTTAAGATGAAAGATTAAGTGGAAACTCTTACCTGGTAGTTCACCGTTTCTCTAATCCATAGGAAATGACAGGAGACTGTGAAAGCTCTTGAGAAGGCTTAGCAGATCTTCATGCTGTTCTGGATAATTTTCAAGGATATACTTGTAAATTCTCGGAAACCTCTTGATATTGAACTCTAGGAGTCTTATATTTAAAATATAAATTAATCGTACTTGAATAATTTTAATACACAAATTGTTGCATGCCTTTTTTGCTCAAAGTGTAATTCTGAAACACTTAAATAGATTTTGATTGATTATGCCTTTTTCTTTGCATCCATTATAAATACAGAATAGTGGATTGATTGAAAGATATCAAAGCCTATGCCTTCTAATGTTTTATTATTATGACAAAAACTATATGTATATATATATATATATATATATATATATATATATATATATATATATATATATATATATATATATATATATATAATCCAAGATATAAAAATACACAGATAGTTATAGAACCTAAGATAACTATACTAGATAGGAAGAAATAGGCACAGTAGTACAATAACAAACTCCTGGCCTTAGGAACCAGTATTGCTGGTTTGAACAAGTTTTAGGGCTAGCCAACCTTCACCTGTAGTTTGTCCTACTACGTACCAAGATATATATATATTGCATTTAAACAAATTTTATATTATTTTAATACTTATTTAGAAGAAAAATAAATTGCAATCCATAAACTATGGTTAAACGAATACGCAAATATGTCACAAATTGCATTAGAATTCTGATACTTTAATTTATTGATCAATTAGAAAGTTCAAATTTAATTAAAAGAAGAGACAATGTATTTATGTAACCAACTTTATGGATATATTTATGATCTTAAGTTCCATGCCCTAGATGGCGTTTTAAGGTGTATAAAAGTTTTAGAAGAGCACACACACACACACTTAGTCTATAGATTTCATGATAGCCAGTATTACGTACATGTATTCTATTTAATATATGTACGTAAATATTATACATTTATTTCAAAATTGTATTTCTAACAAGCATTTAGTTGAATCAAAATTTTTTCCTGAATTTTTCATTTAGTATCAAATTTTGTAAAAACACTACTAAACGTGTTTCCATTGAAAAAAAAATCCTTGCTATGTTATTTTTCAATTGATAATGATACAGCATTTTGATGTTGCCTTTATGCAGTCTGATGCTTACACTTTCCAGTTGCTGTAATATAGTGACAGTCAAAGATACGCCCCATCTCAGTGAATCGTAATGTAGATGTACTCTTTAAGCTTGTGTTTCGCTCTGACGAAAGATACATAGATAGTAGCATATGTGTCACGTGACATGTCGATCAAAATGGCGGCGTCTGCAGTTGAAAAAATTTGTTTTTGTTCTTGAATTCAGCAAGCTGTCACGGGAACAAATTCTACATATGTTTACTCTTTGGTTGATGCTGCAGATGCAAGACGACATTGGCAACTAATTCTCCAATTGGATAGAGCATTAACAGACTGGTCGACCGATGTGCGAGATTACTTTGATGAATATATCCTCCACAAATGGATTGGATGCTTTGTGCACTTCCTCTGGGGGTTCATTAAGATAAAGGTATTCGTCCCACTCCTACCTGTTGACCCAGTAGAACTGAAATAAAGTATCACAACTGCTCTCGATGGACTTCAGACACCTTAACTCGGGTTTAGACTAAAATGGATATCGAGTGACTAAGGGTACACACATAGAACATTTGTGACTATTGGAACTTCTACCTCCACTTCCCTTTTTGGAAGGCGAAACAGTGAACTGTACTTTTTTCTCCCCATCCAGAATGCAATCGAACTCAAAAGCAACCCCTCTCCCTTCAAACATTTCATGAAGTAATTTAATTGCAATTTTAATTAATCTCAATGCATTCATTTAAACATGACTTGTAATTATAAATGCCTATTAAATATTATATAGTTATAACAGAGACTGGTTATAGCTGAAAAATTGTGATCTGACCTTCTTGTTTTTCTAGAATTCTAGAAAAGCGTAGGCTCGGACTTGATCTAAACTTGAATCTAGCTTCGAAGCGAAGGTAAGCTTCTGACTTAATTATTATTTTAATAAGGGCTTCATTGCTAGATATAATTTAATAGTGACTGTCTCAAACAAAACTTAAAATTGTCCCATACAATTATGCTACAAGTGACATACATCTTAAATTGATCTTGATTTATAGTGCACTGAAGTTTGCCAAAATTCTTCATTTCTTATACAGTCATTCCGTTACAATTTTCCAAAGTTTTGTTATAAAGGGCTATCAACCGTTCGATATTGTTGAAAACTTGAAGTATCCAGTTAAAATTCTTCATTATATTGCATCAGTACTGAAAATAAATTATCAAACTGAGAGAGGGGATAAACTAAATTGGAGATGAGGTTAAAAGCATTTTATTAAACCATTTAAGACACCTGTCATTGTACGAAGCAAAGTTTATTAAAATGCCATGTGATTGAAAATTTTGTTATTTTCTTGACGTTAATGACTTAAATTAAAATACACAGAATTACATTAAGTTTCAGAAATTCTACAAAAATTAAAGTTTATTCGGATAATGAATTATGATTTATAGAAAAAAAGAATTTGATTAAAATTACAGCAAAATTCCAAGCTCAAAACCATGTATTTAAATTATTTTTTATGCAAAACTTATTTGAAACAGGGATGAACTATAAATATGTCTAAAATATATTTACTGTTACCAAAAATAAAATATGGCTCATTTCATACTTTCTTATTGAAAACTGTAAAACGTATGATACTCTAAAAATAAATTGCTAAATATCAAAACCTTTTATCGCTAGAACACTACATCCTAGGTTAATTTTTTTACCATACTTAAAATAAGTTTTATACTAAATTTGAAGGAAGTACATTAATAAATATTTGAGGCGCCATATTTTTAGTAATATATCTTTGACAAGAAAATACATTTTTTCTAAGAAACATTTAAAGCATTGACTCTCATTTTATGAATACAAAACTCAGTGCGCCGGATAAATGTTTTGATTGCCTTGCGTATAGTTCAGAAAAATGTGAAAGTATAATGTATTTTTAAACAAATTCGAGCACGAGCCGGACGACCATCCTTGCTGTCGAAATGGAAAAGATTGCGTTGAAGCTAGGCTTACCACCATCATCTGTCCACAATATTCTTCGTCGAATCCTCCAGCTGTACCCTACCTTTTTAACACCCAAGAACTGAAGTCAATACGGGTTCATTTATCAAGACCCTTCTTTGAAACGCAGTGCCCAGTAAATGGATGGATAACAACAAATTTTGTTGCAATAAAACTTCGAATTCAATTTATAATACATAACGTTCCTTCAGAGGTCACAAAAAAGACTTCATATTTGAAACATCTATGTCCATCAGAATTTAGTATTCATATTCATATAATAAAATATTAATTAAATTTATGAGACTTATGCAAAATAAGCTTATGTAACTTTTACAATTAATCCACAAAAACTGAGTGTCTTAGATTGAAACATTCATACCCATTTTCATAATTACTGTGAAGAATAAAATAAATATTCATTGTACTATATATATAATCTAAATTAATATATTCTGACATACATTTCATTTAAAAGTTAACTATTTGAGGTCATATAGTGTAAATCAGTGCTTCTCAAACTTTCAATACTGGCGCCCCCTTTTCCTCAATTTTTATCGCGCCCCCTTATACATTAATAATGTACTGAATGCAATAATAATGAACTTTGATGTTAAAGCTACAATAGGCGATCTTAATTATAAACCACACAAATTAGTAACATAAGTATTAAATTTTGTATACTACTTTTAAGTAATAAATAAATAAATAATATAATAGGATAATTATTATGTGTGTTAGTTTTCCTTTCTCTAATTTTTAAATTGAACATATTAAAAATGTGGTGGCTGCTTAGAAGACAAAATATAGATATCTGCAAAATATAGAAAAAGAACTCAGAGGGTCAATTTCTAATCATAAGCATTCCTTATAAAACTTTGCTTTCCAAGACAAGCCCATGGAAGTCGTTAATACTTATTATTAAACTTGTTCTTAATTTAGTAATAATGAATTAGTTATAAACTACTATGGAGCACTTACATTAAAAGTATACCGGCTGAAGTACCCGCTTGCACGAGTTCATTTATAAGGAAATAAAACATTATTGAAATAATCGCTGAATTTTGTAAGGAGCGTAAAGCCAAGTGCGCGACAATGTTTACAAAAATGTAAAATGATTTTTTTTTTAAATGATTGCTCAAAGTATAATTAGTTTAAAGCGAACTATAATTTTAAGCCTTACAGAATTATCATTTAGAATTGATGTTGAATAATGAACAATAATATATATAAATTCAGATGAATAATTGTATTATTTTTAATATTTAAAGCGAAAAGACTTCAACATGTTTTAACCCTGGAGCAGGCGCGCACTCGATACTAATGGTCCAGCGGGGTTATTGAGTCACCCCAATCCTTTTTTATAATTATTTTTATAGTACACAATAAAAATCGTAATTCCAGTGAATAATTTAACTATGAGAAAATATACTTACCTACTTTCAAGGACTTTTCAATTTTTCTTTGGTAACAAATAAACAGTTTTACCAGAATTAACGATTTCGTAATCTATGTGTCCCGCGTGACCACTTCCGGGTAAAAAGTGTATTCATTATGATAATATATATGTTACTAATAAAAAATTTTGTAAAACGTTTTTCGTTGTGCTTTATATATTTTAGAATACTCTTAAATAATCTCCGTGGTTTTCCAAATATCATAAAACTCTTTTCATGGAAAAAAGCGCAACAGAGAAATACATTACTTACAACTTCCCTAAATGAGAAACAAACACATAAGAGAGGGGTCATAAGTAACTGTACCAATAACTTAGAAGGTCAAACAGATTACAGCTATAATGTGCAGTATTTCAAAAATAATGACAGTGATGAATTTTTTATGTTCCTAAATTTTTTCGATTCTGGGTACGGGATCTGTTTTTTCTCTGAATGAGTAGTATGTTAGGATTAAAAAGGAAGCGTAATAAAAAAATCTCTCATCATTGGATTACAGAAAATCAAATAAAAGTTTTTTTGTTTGGTTATAGGATCAAAGATAGCTAATTAGGTATTGAAGAAGTTTTTATTTTTGATGACTTAATATCGCGCGTGCGCCTATAAATTATATCAGAGTAAAAGTGCATTTTTTATTATGTCTGAAAGCATTTTGTTTTACTTCATTCCAGTAAATTAAATATTTTTAAATCTTTTATTTTCGATATGCTCGTGCCCCCCTCGTAAGGTTATCGCGCCCCCCAGGGGGCGCGCCCCACAGTTTGAGAAACACTGGTGTAAATAGTAGCTATTAAGATATGCATGTTAATTTAAGGTCTGTTATTTTACTGATAAAGTAAAATTTTTCGATGAATAAAAATCACAGGAACATATAAAAGCAAAGTATCTAAAATAAATGTGGAAGCAACAATACATTTTAAAACAATGAATTTATTGTTGAATATCACAAACATAACTCGAAACAAAATATTTTTAAACAATAAGCCTCTTATTATTTCAACAAAGAAAGTAACTTAACAGTGATTATTAGAGAGAAAAACTCAATAATTGTTTTGCGTTTGAGTACTTCGTTGCTATTTTAAAACTTTTTATATATTGAGTGATTTTGGAAAGTGAAAAACTTATTATGACAATAACAATCCAATTTATTTTGGATATTGTCATACACTTATTGCAATGTACATTATGCGTTGCTTTTGGATTTGATATGCCATCTTTTTTGGAGATTATTCTCTTTGAATTTGCCTTTGAAATTATCAAAAACTGTGCGGTGAAAAATCAGGCCATACTTCGATCTGATATTGAATTACCAGTCTCTTTTGATCCACTTCCCTTGACTAATGTAGGATCTAGGATTCCTCTTGTACGTTCCGTCACGATTTATCGAATCTGCCAGGCCTTGGAATTGGAAGCCATACTTTCTCCTACTAATGATACAAATCCCATGTTGATACAAACCAAACCAAGGAAAGGGAAGCAGATCCAGCCAACTCCGATCGTTTATTCTTTCACTTTGTTTAGAATGTGTGAAGCGCTAGATATAAATGTCCAGCTTCTACCAGAAAGTGAAAGACCGGCTTTTGTGAACAAAAGAAAGAAACAAGTTCCTGTGGTTCATTCTCCCACAGTTTTCTGCATTTGCAAAGCATTGCAACTCGATGCAAGGCTGGAAAACATCTCTGACAAAGACATTGAACAATAATTTTAAAATATAAGTTTAAACTACTTTCACCGAAAAGTTGTTCATTATCTACCAAAGATCAAATAAGACACAACATTGGTTCGTAAGGAAAACATACACTTCTGATTTCTGTGATGCATGTGTAATAAGAATGGATCAAGCAAAATATTTTATTTACAACATTTTTTGTGAAGGTCGATTTTTAAATATCGCCTTCCTTACACAAACTAAAAAGACAGCAAAGTGACATCTCTTGATCAAAAACGCGAAACATTATAACTTATTTGAACAGATTCTTTATTTATTAATGCAAGTCTACCTTTTGATGAAAGCTACCTTGATACTATAGATCAACTTAAGTTTTTATCTTCTGCATTGATGGTGGGTAGAATATCCAAAACGAAGCTCTTTAAAGAAAATTCTGAAGTATGTCTAAAAATGAAGCAGGTATTCATATATAAATGACAACGATCTTCACATTTTTATTATGCAATGCTTCAGCTCCAGTATCATTCAATTTTGATATCAATGATAACTAAAGAGGGTTTATTGTAACTTTCACAAGTAACGAAAGAAAACATCTTTAAATATGACATGTAATTTATGATGTTAAAATGACAAATGCATAAATATTGCCTTAGCAACGATTTTTTTTCCCTCGAACTATATGTTTTGAACAAAACTAAGGCAATTAGGATATACATCTAGAGAAAAAAAAGTATAATTCCTTATTACACTGAAGATCACTTGGAACTTAAAGGACGATCATAATTATCGCCTTCAAGAAAGAAAAGAAAATCTTTTGCCTTCAACATTAGAGTCGGATTCCTGTATAATGTGAGAAACAAAGGATAAGAAAAATATTGCCTTCAAAGAAGAGGGGAAACACATTTTTAAGTTAGAGAACACGGTTGAGTTAGTGAATAAATGACGATCGCTATTACCACCGATGTTGTCAATGTTAAAAAAAAACTTACAACCTTATTGTGAATGTACATAGGGTAAAAAGAAGAGGTGAACACATTTTTAAGTTAGAGAACACGGTTGAGTTAATGAATAAACGACGATCGCTATTACCGCCGATGTTGTCAATGTTAAAAAAAAACTTGCAACCTTATTGTGAATGTTCATAGGGTAAAAAAAGACAAAGGATGCTATTATTATGATATTAGTATATTCTTTTTAATTAATACTGAAATATAAGGACGATTTCATCTTTATCGCCTTTATTATTTACTACTTCTTACATTAACGAAAAGAAGAAAGATCAGATAATTATAACGTCAATAACAAAAAAGTTTCCATCTATAATATATTTATCTACATCTTACGTTCACAAAGAAAGTAGGATCATTATTATCACTTTCGGTTGAGACAAGGAAAGCTTTCCCTGTGTTTTGTAATGAAGCCTACAATGATTGAAAGAAAGAAAAAACTATTATTTACAATGGATCCCCCAGAAAAACTACTCAGCTTTCTTTAACGTGGATTACTAAGGCATGTGTTAATATTTTTGCTTTGGAAAAGAAATATTTTTTCTATAATATTTTGGATCACACACACACTTATTCAATTGCAAGAAATGAAAAGACATCGGTAATTATCGCCTTCATTAAAAGAAGGAGTCCTTATCTATACTATATTCGTACGATAAGCATGAAGTATTATTAGCAGAACGATTGTGATAACAGATGGATTAAGAAATCATTACTAAAATGTAGGATGAATTCATGGATAAACTTAGGTGGGAAAAAAGGATTTAAGTTTTTCTTTCACCTATGATGTTATAACTGTTTCTAAAAAACATCTCTCTTCTATTTAGTTAAAAGAAATATTTGGTGAATTTTCAAGGATGCTTTTAGTATATCTTTAAATAAATGTACAACTAAAATTAATAACTTTTCTAGAATATGATTTTAAATGTAAAAAAATAGCATTTTAGTTGCATATAAATAAAAATTTCTTCTTTATAGTGCCAAAAATGTCTCATTATTTTTGTTTATGTTTATTAATGAAATAAATTGTATTTTCTATTATTTTACAAACAAAAAGTACCACGGTGATCTCTAAAATGCATATAAAACTACGCTAATGAGGGCAATAATAAATGGTAGCAGTCATAAAAAACATGGTGTCTGGTAGACATTTTTTCACTAATTATTTTTAACTACGTATTATGTCATTTTATTGAATTAATTAAACATGTAAGATATGTTTTACTTCATTTTCTTAACACTATAACGTCCATAGTGTCGACTGGACACCCCAACCTGTTTATTTTGTTCTCCTTTCAGCATTTTTGTAAGGATTTTTAAAATTTTCGTGACTTTTAAACAGTTTTCATAGTTATTACTCATAAAGGTTAAGTTATTACTTCTAGGTTAATTAGGAGAGATTTTGAAACCAAATCTATCTAGAACGTCCGCTGGTGTCATTTCGAAAACGCAAGAAATGCGAAATTAAAGAGTGTAATGGAAATGCAACTAAAAAATGTGTCTCTTGCATTAAAATGGTGTGCGGATATCATACAGGAAAAGTTAAAATTTCACTGTATTCATTTCAAATGAGGTATGTACAAAACATCATGCATAAAAACGATAAATATTGAGGAAAAAACTCGCATTCTCGCAAAAAATATGTTTTTACTTATTATACTAATATTTATAATTATTATTGTTTTATTCCTCTTTGAAAGATTAAGTAATTTGTTTTCTTACAGTTTTTTATGATATAAAAGATCATAATACATGATAATTACATGAACTAACATTAAAAAGTCTTAAAACTAAACCCTACTGAACTGCAGTCCTCCAATTATTTAGTTATTACAATTATTTTATACAATTTACATCACAGTGCCGAAACGATGCCGGTGGATCTTTAAGGGTCATCGAAATCCCAAACATTCTAGTGTTGAACGTACTTGTCTTCGTGTAAAATTTCAAGGCAATTTTGCAGCATATATATTGGGGATTAATTAAATCTTAGAAAAAATATCTTAAGAATTTATTTTAAAATAAATAAAAATGATAGGAAATAAAATTAATTAACAGTGGGCGAAAGAAGACACGACTGAAGTAGAAACAACATGTAACGTAGGTTTTTCAATAATTTATAAAGGCAGCATAATTTAAGTCTTGATCATTGCATGTTGCTTTTAGGTAACTTTAAAGACGAGTGCTTAAAGCAAGCCTCTTTGCCAGTAATTTAGTCTTCTAAGAGCTGAAAAGAAATAAATTGTGAATTTTGTACAATGTGTTTTATTTTCAAAAAGAGTTTTTATCAATAAAATTACAGACCACGTCTTATAGTACCAAAAGAAGTGAGGCAAGTAGAAAATGGCAACTATGTGAAAAATCAAAACTAAACTATATAAGCTTTCATTTACAATGTAATTCACCTATCGTTATTAATAAAATTTTTAAAAAAACTTTCTGTCACACATAATCATCACCTTCATCAAAGACAAGAAAAGATTTCATTCACACTATCTTAACAAATTAAGTTACAGTAAGAAAAGAATAATTATTTAATTACTGTCTTTAAGTACAAAAATCTTCCATTATTTGTAACGTAGTTAATTTTCGCATTTAGAAACAGTACGACTCCGAGGATTATTTCAATAAATGATTAAGAAAAATGTGCTTCTTTGATATTACTGGTGATTGTTTCTAGAGTTACCAATAAGGATTGCTCACAATTACGTTTTCTTCAAAAAAGGATGAAAAGGAAAGCTTTCATCCCTAATTCAAATAACTTTCTAAAACTAAAAAAGTGAAAGAAATAATAAAAAAAGGCTTTTTTTTATAATAAATTTAATTTATTCAATTAAAGTAAGAAAAGAGAACCCTAACTATAAAATTATCCACATGGTACAATATAATATTTTTCATTATCTACTTAAAAAGCGTTTCTCTATAGCAGTGGTCTCCAACTCCCAGTTCGTGGACCGATATTGGTTCGTGGATCAAATACTAACGGTCCGCGCAAGAAACGTTAAATTATTTTATTTACTGTGGTATATTTTTCATGGGTTTGGGCTACTGTTTATGAAAATCATACACACATAGATTTACATTATAAGCATTCATAGAAAGAAGTCTTATACGAATATTAACCATGCTATCACAAAACCCTTACCAACCTTTGTGATATGTAGCTTGACGTACTTGTAAATCCAATTTCATGGGTGTTCGTCTATTTTTTGTAGGAGTAGCATTTCAAAAACATTTTATAAATTTCAAGTTTTTTCTTAAAAAATTAAATGGTCAGTTTTTTATGAAATTTTGAGTACAAAATATCTATTTTACATAATACATATGCATAGGGGATAACCCAAAAAATTTGGAAAATCATTAAATTAAAAAATTTTGTGGAAATGGGACCATGCCCCCTTGACACAAAACGTGTATAGGAGGCCAGATGAGAGGTACCTTCACGCCCGAAAACCAATGGTGTATGTTAGTTGCATAGTAGAACATCTTACAATAGTATGAATGGTCTAAGCAGTTAATACTAAGGTTTTTTTGAAGTAAATCGAAATTTTACACACCTACATTTTCGTAGGTCCATAAAAGGTGATAGATTTCACCCTCTATGAACCTTCCACTGACAAATTTCCTTATAACAAAAGGAAAAAAAACCACACGTATATAAATGTTCAAAATCACACAAGGATGGAACACATAATTCTCGTAATCACAATTCATTAAAAGCAAAAAAAAGGCACAGTCGATTTCACATCCAAACACCCAATCTAGCTAGCTACATGGTGTTTATATAGACTATGAAGAATATTAAATATCGTCAAATACTCATCTTACAGCCACCATACCTCCGGCCACGATACTCTTTCGGCCAAGATGCTATCAATGTCCAACATTTTCATAACACCTTTATCGTTCTTTCTTGTTCTCGTTGTCAAGAAGAATTATCATCACGGAACTTTGTTTGATGATAGAACTCCCGACTTAGGGGCTGATAACTTTCCTTCACCAAATCATCATTATGAATCTTGATGAAAATTTCTAGTGATGCCGGACCGAATTCTAGTGGGCTTAGGACCGAGTTTCCGGCCTATCGTCGTATTTATAACAAAAACGATCTTCTTCGAAATGATGTTTTGTAGCAGTGGCCTCGTAGAGGATCTTTATCAGCGCTCGTAGTGAGTGAAACGACCGTCTCCCAAAAGCCGGCACAGCTCAAACATATTCACCAGGAGAGGACAATACAACAACTTGTCTCCCAAAGCGAAGATCTTTCTCTTCATGTAAAATTTATCGAATAGCATACTAAAGGTTTACCAATCATTCACCTCCTGCGTAAGATTCGGTAGGTTAAAAGAAGTAATGTAAAATGATATCTCAATTAGTGTAATTTCTACAAGGTTTAAAGGTTATTCAAAATACTTATATTCTCTTTTTTTCATTTTTTTTTTGGTTTTGTTTATTGGAGATGCTCATATTTTCTTGGTATGAAAACGTTCTAATGCTCGATGAATAAATCTTGTGTTGATTCATCTTTATCTAGTAATAATATAGATCCTCACCATGGTGTGAAGCATCCCACGATAATGAGTGTACATTTAACTGATGTATTACATGCAGATATATCATTTTATGTTGATTGAGAGGAAAAACTCAATTTTCATTGCAATAAGAACTGAATATAGTGACCTTTCAATATCTTAGTAGTTATCTTGGTGATCAAGGTTTTAGGGTTGTTTTGTAGAAGAAATTAATTCTGCATAAGGGGACAAGGTACGATACAATTACTAAAAATTGGTGAAAAAATCAAATAAAATGTTTTTAGGTTAAGATGACTTGGTACCCTAAAAATGACAAATCTATCGTTTTTTAATTTATTTAATCTTATTATTTGTATTATTATCTTTCGATTGATATATCACTTGTGTGAATCGGAAAGTTAGAAATTGAATAAAACTTCATTTGAAAACAAATCCACAATTCGGCCACGTCCCCTTTTTAGAAAAAAATGCTAAAAAAAGCGTTATGATAAAAAATATATATTTTATAAAGAGAAATAATAACTATAAAAAAAGAATGTGTAATATAAAAAGCAGAATATTTCAGAGGCAATACAATAATGTAATTTTCCTTCTTTGTGAAAAGTGTGCATGTAAAATTTTTGAATTAAGGCATTTTATATTAATAATTTCATATAATTTCAGTTCTTGTTCCTGATATGTTTTTCATACAAATGTAATATTTCAATATTATGTGAAAAAAAAACTAAACTTTCTGTCGTGACTTAAAAAAAAATTTTAACATTTTTCTTGAATTTTCTTGTGCAATTAATACCTTCTTAAAATTGATCATTTATAAAAATGTATGGGTTGAAAAAATACAAAAAAATGCAATTATTTTAAAGAAAAATGTATAACTAATATCTTAACTGGTATTTTAAGTTTATTCAAGCTTATTATAAATTTTTTTTCAGAATTATAAACTTTAAAGGGGTTTTTCTCAGTTAGTGTTTTTCGAAACATTAGTGCATTCAAAATGCTACTCCTTCCACAACTATTTACCAATTACTTCCATTTTTTCCTGTATGTTGCATAAATAGCATGTAACAAAATTAGGAATCCATTTTGCTGTAAACTGAATACTTTTTTAAAAAAATTAAAATGTAAGAGATATTGGCTTTTTTTCGTTGATTTTTAGTATGCATATCAACATTTTATTTTTTTCTCAAATACGAATTAGGTTATTGTAAAATCGATCCCTAAAGTTATTTATAAGATCCATAAGTATATTACAAAAAAAATTTCAAGTCAAAAAATTTATAATTACAAAAGGAGTAGAGTTTTAACATTTTCCAAATTTTCTTCAAAAAATAATTTTTAAAATTGGGTAAACAGTATGTGAAAAATGTCATCTCGTATCATTTTCTTGAATAGAAACATTATATAAAATGCTAAAATATAATTTTTAAATACATAAAGAAAGAAAGTAACTCAAAAGGTACCAAGTTCCCTTTAATTTTTTCTCATTTATTTTTCTATAAACTCATGAAATTTGAGAGTTTTGTGTAAATAAAACTCAGAGTCATGACTACTTTTATGTTTGTTTTTATTAATATCTTAATAGCAGATACAACTTTACGTCAATTTATCTCAAAAAATGACTAGTTTATCTTCATTCAAAATGATGGGACTTTTTTTTCTAATGTGAAAAATGCTCTAATACTTTTACAGAGTATTTCTATTAGTACACATGACAAAAGTTAGTATGAATTTTTGGATCAAAACAATACTTATATTTTACAAAATTCACTCGTGATAACAACTGAAGGGATAAATGATTTTTCGTAGTACAAAGAACTCTAACAAAGGAGATAGAACCAAATTTGCCCAGAATGCCATCAAAAATAAGATCAATATATGGGAAAACAAAAATTGGCATAACCTACGTCCTAAATAAGAAAACGTCACACTTCTCCAGCATAGAAGCTCTGGCACCCTGTAAGTCAGAGAAAAACGTGTTAATTAGGGTGTATGATAGCCTCTAACAACTGCACAACTCTCATATCGGTGTTTCATACTGCTTACCAGGATACTTATTCACCCCAGTGGCAACCACACCAAGTCACTCTTGAGTTCATCGATAGTCGTTGAAGCGGGTCTTCGAGCTGCAGTAGAGCGTCAAATGACATCTCAGGCGCGTTCAATCGAATTAAGGTCACGGGACACCGCAGGCAGCACCAATCATTGAATATCTTCAATTGGAGTGCGTTATCGCGTTCATAAGGAAAAATTTGGGCCATATTATCCGCGAAAAACTATGATGAAGGTTGCAAGGATTTTGTCCCTGTACCGCTGACGAACACTTGAAGGTCGGTATGCCCGATTGCCTTGATGTCTATTCAGAGCATCAGACTACCTCGATCATAGTGGTCCTTTTCGACAATGTTAGGGAGCCGATATTGACTACCGAGTACTCTTCAGATGAGAACTCGTCTCGAGTCACTATCAGACTACTCACTGAAGAAAACCCACCCACAATCCTTCTCTGTTCAAGACAGGTGTTTTTGGCAACATACAGGCTGATCCTTTTTGTCTCAAAGTAATGCAAACTGCAGGATGCCTATCATACAAGCCACCTGAATTAAATCTCTGAGAGACTGTTATCCGTAAAAAGGAGCATCCTGTTGGATTATACAGGTTGTGAGACAGTTGTGTCTCTATCACTGACCTATTTGCTTATTAGCTAGAAGTTTCAAATAACGGTTTCGAGCAGGAGTTGTTGCCCTTTTGCGGCATTGATCAATTCGCTGACCACTGTTCTTGTCTCTGAAAACTGTTTCCACAGAGTGGGCCTGTGTAAACTAACCTTATTAAAAATGGTTATCCACAAAAGAATTCAAAAAACAAGGATTGGGCTAAGCTACAATTTTTCAAAACATCCTTACGCTACAAGTTTAAGCGGGCAAGTAAAATACCTCTACACTAGGCATGTCAAACTCACATGATATGGCGGACCACAT
Source organism: Trichonephila clavipes (assembly GCA_019973935.1). Taxonomy (NCBI): domain Eukaryota; kingdom Metazoa; phylum Arthropoda; class Arachnida; order Araneae; family Nephilidae; genus Trichonephila; species Trichonephila clavipes. Next base: position 28,215 of record BMAU01000928.1, read on the forward strand.
GACCTATTTTATATTAAGCCAGAGGCCGCCTGCTCTCAAAGCTAAAAAAAATAAAATACGTTTTATAGAATGATTATATTATGTATTTATTCTACTTAATGTCAAGGTTTTTTTAATATATAAAACGAAAATAAAAGTTATAATAAGAAATTGTTGCTTAAGAATTTAAGGTTACCAAAACTTTAAAATGCTTCAAGTTTTCCTTTTTTTATTTTATTTTGGTCTTAAAAAATAAAGGACGCATATATATCTAATTCTTTTGCTGTGTCATTTTTTTTATATTCTACACAAAAACCGCAGGAAAATTGAATTTTATTACAATAAGTAAAATACTACTCCCCCTTTATAAAGGGACAAAATTTTGAACACTGTACTCTCTCTCTCTCTTTTTGTTTTGAAAATTAATTTTAAACAGGTATGCAAAACAAGATTTGTTTTATAATTTTTATTAATCTAAACAATGTTATAATATCATGGAAGGATAGTGCTCAAAGTGAAGTACAAAGTAGTAAAAAATTAATGTATAAAATATTAGTTTTTTATATGGTACATACTGTGAATCGTTGATGACACATGTGTTTGCGAAGCTTACAAAGAAATCTTCACAGCAATAATTTAAAACTAAAAGAAAAACAAAAGTAGTAAAAAATAAACCACACTAATCCTATTGACTTAAAAATACTTATTTTTAAAATATTTTTTTAAATCGTGCTGAAAAATATACCATTATTTTTGATTTTCTTAAAATGAGTTGTGTGTGTGTGTGTGTGTGTGCGTGCGTGCGTGCGTGCGTGCGTGCGTGCGTGTGTGTGTGTGTGTGTGTGTGTGTGTGTGTGTGTGTGTGTGTGTGTGTGTGTGTGTGTGTGTGTGTGTGTGTGTGTGTGTGTGTGTGTGTGTGTGTGTGTGTATATGTGTGTGTGTGTGTGTGTGTGTGTGTGTGTGTGTGTGTGTGTGTGTGTGTGTGTGTGTGTGTGTGTGTGTGTGTGTGTGTGTGTGTGTGTGTGTGTGTGTGTGTGTGTGTGTGTGTGTGTGTGTGTGTGTGTGTGTGTGTGTGTGTGTGTGTGTGTGTGTGTGTGTGTGTGTGTGTGTGTGTGTGTGTGTGTGTGTGTGTGTGTGTGTGTGTGTGTGTGTGTGTGTGTGTGTGTGTGTGTGTGTGTGTGTGTGTGTGTGTGTGTGTGTGTGTGTGTGTGTGTGTGTGTGTGTGTGAATTCCTAAACATTTTCTGAAAATCTACATTCCCTATAGCACTCATATATCTTGCATGTTACAAAATTTAATTATTTTCAATACAATTAACTTTTTTAAAATAAACATTTAAAACTTTTAGATATTGCACATTATCTTCATAAAAATTTTAAATAATATTTAAATCAGAAAATAAATTAAATTTTTAAAAAGTTACATTATTTATTTACATTTAATGTATTGAATGATATGTTAACAAGCACTACAAAGTTTAAATGTTATATTCCAGTAACCTTTGTACAAGTTGTACCTAAAGTTAAGTACATGACTGAAAAATATGATAGCTATTAATTGCTCACACATAATTATTTATATTTATAAATGTAATTTTTTTTACATTGGCAGGTCCATAAGTATACAGATACATTATGGCTTAAAATAAGTTTATTTTTACCTGCCAAGAACGGTCCCAATATTACTTTTTAGAAGATGTTTGGCACCGTTTTTGATAAAGCAAATCATTTAAGTTTGGTTGAATATGCTGAGTTGATGCGATCTTTAAAATTGATGATAAATGTTTATCGGTTAATCTTGACCTTTCTGAATTTTTGTTTTTCAATAAAGAAAATAATTGCTCGAATAAATATGTACTTCCGAAGATAGCCCTTATACGCGTAACAAAGGATAATATCTTAGGAAATCGATCTATTGATAAATATGTGTAAGATATGGAATTTCAACCTCCATACATTTTTGCTTCAGCAAAGAATCACATTGGATCTCAATCAATTCCATTTGTAAATTTTCTTCAACAAGTTCAATGTCGATAAATAGAAGTGAAGTAGAAAGACGAAATTGTAATTCACAGGAATTGTAATGAGAAAATTTTCGATCGAATTCTATTTCTAACAATTTAATGAAGTGAGCATATTTTGTAAATTTTTATTTAGGGGAATTAATGAATAGATATTGGCAGCTTTCAAAGTGAAACAGGTTTTCTTTTTCTATTTGTTTTCGCCAAAGAAATAATTTTTGTTTAAAAGCGTTAATGTTATCAAATAGTGTTGCAACAAGGTTATTTTTGCCTTGAAGCTTAAGATTGAGTTAATGAAAGTGACTTGTGATATCAACTGAGATGGCCAGATCCTTTAGCCATTGTCCATCTTTTAATTCTGCACATTTGTATTTTTTGTCAGGTATATAGTTTAAATCAGGCAAAATATTTTATTTTTGTTTTGGAGACAAAAATATTGCAGTTCCCACTTTTCTTGAAAAAGGTAATGTTCATTTTCAATTAATCTTTTCTTACTCATTGTAGTTGAAGTTTTTATTATTATTAAATAATTTTTTTAGATTTATTCCGCTTTTACCAAAATCCCCTTTCATCTGCAAACTCTGTCCTTTATCTTGTGTTTCGTCTTGTGACTGCATTTGACAACGCTCTTAGCTTCTCGCTGATTGGATACTCTAAAGACGGAGAAAGAGAAATGCAAGTCACACACACGATTCATTATGATGCTATCTGTTAAATCATAAAAATGTTAACACTGTCATAATATTCTCCAATTCCAGAAGGGGCTTTAATGGACAGTCCCTATTCCCACAGGAAGTGCGAGGACTCTGACCAAAAGGGGTCTGAGGTTACGTGGTGTTCACTTAACGAACATTTAGTGAAACCGCATTATATCGCGTGAGAAATGTAGTTTATTCAGCACACTAAGAAGTTGCTCTCTATTTCTTTTAAAATAAGAATAAGTAACAAGCAAATCTGTTATATTTTTTTAAAAAGTTCACCTCAAATAATTTTTAAAAAGAAAAAAACTTTAAAAACTTGGTATTTAAATATTTTTTAAAAGTCTTGGTGGACCGCAAATTATGTATCGTTGGGCCACGTGTCTGACATGTCTGCTCTACACAAACACAATCACAGCGTTACTGCCTTAAACCACTGCCAGACAGAGGTGTCCGGGAACAGCTTAGCTGTCGTCTGATACATTATTTCTGTGTATATATAAGCGTTAACTATTTTTTTAAATCATCCCTCTCTTTAATTGTTTTCATCAGTGTGTGAGCAACTTCCCCCTGAAGTCGCACCCTCACCGTCCTGCCTACCTAAAGATGTTGGAGGAAATAAAGAATGACCAGAAACATTCATAATAATTCTAATTTATTATCATTCAAGCACACTAATTAACCACAAAACCACAAGAAGAAGCCCTAGGAGTGATGTAAAGAAAGCAATAAATCCTGAGTGAACAAGCACGAGAAAGTAGATCAATTTAACCTAACGAATCTTAGCCTATAAATTCCTAATCCATTAATTTAGTGTAGTGGTAAAACTCCGTTCTTAACTCAAGTTCCATACATCACTTAAATCTCACCTTAGTAACACTGCAACAGATTCTCCACTCCTTCTCCATTACAATTACCAAACTCTGACTTTATATACTCTAACTAATCTGCATATCAGGGTTTCTTCTTGAGAGGAATGGCTGTGAATTAAACGCGAATGCTAGCCCAAAGATTCCCCAAGAGGATTAGTAGGAAGGTCGCATAAAGACCTGTCACAAGTGTAGTTGAATTAACAATTTATACATTTTTCAAGAATTTTTAATAAGCATATTCATTAAAAAAATATTTTTTAAAATACCAATCATGTTAGCAAAAGACCTATTTCAACTTTTACTTTTCATACTTTGGTGTATTTGTACATCAACTTTCATGTGTGCACCTCAGTTGTTGAAGGAGGAGGAGTATTTTAAAATGCCTTTGTGAATTTTAACTTTAATTTAAAAAATGAAATGGTTAGCTTTTTGTAGTATTTTGTGCATAATAACTGTTTCCTTTAATACATATACATAATGGGCAACCAAAATGTTTATGAAAAACCATTCACACACAGTCAAAAACATTTTTATAAAATGTACTTTGTCCCCTTAAATGATAAAATTAATTTCATGTGCTTTTTTAATATAATTATCACATTCGTCGTTGCGCTAGTATTTTTCTCTTAAACATTGTTTATAGGTCATAAGAAGAGATTTTTTAGATAAAGCACTAGCAATTCCATCTACCGCATCATTACGGATTTGTACTTCAATATCACATTCTCGAAGCTTCTTTCCACCAATTTTATTTCTTATACTTTTCCATTTTTAAAACTAAGCATCCGTTTCAGGGAAGCATGGCCACTCTGAAATGTAAAAGTTCGGCCACAGAGATGCTGATAGAAGATAGAAGTTTCAATAATGTGAGACAAAAATTGTTTCTTATGCAGTGACTCCTCTCTACTTTTCTAGTTTTTGCAATAGGCTATCAATAGTTCTTTGTTTTTGGAGACTTAAGATAGCCCAAATATATAATCCCCCATTACTTTCATCAGTACTGATAATAAATTATCAAATTGAGAATAAATCAATTGGAGGCGAGGGGGTGAAGCCTATTTTTAAATCGCTTAAAATGCCACCCGTGTATTAAAAACAAGTTTACTAAAATCCCATTCGACTGACAATTTATGTTATTTTCTTCATGTTTAGGACTCAAATAATTGAAAAATGACTTAACTCAGTGGCGTGACAGCTCATGATGGCCACGGTCTGCTGTGCCCAACTCAGTATACGCGACCATGGGCCCTGAAGTGCATGAGCAGATGCTTCGGTCAGGTGGTCAGTCTAATACAAAAAACCCTTCAGTTTTAAGTTTCCAAGCAAATTTGGTACTAATTTTATCAACCCACTGAAGGGATGAAAGACTGAGTCAACCTTGTCCAGCCCGGGGCTTGAACCTTGGGCCTGTGGTGGGGGAGCGCGATGCACTAACCACTCAGCCACTGCTAATGAAAGATAGGAATCAAGAAATTTTATGATAGTTTAAGTTTAAGATCATGCATTTTAGGTAAAATTTGATTAAAATTGCAGCAAAATTCAAAGCCCTCTACAAGAAATTCAAAGCCATAGATTTTTTTATACGTAACTCTTTAAAACAGGGTTGTGAAAGCAATATTCTGAAATTTAAACTATATTTACAAATACCAAAAAGATATGGCTCATTTCATATTTTATTACTGAAAATTTTACTATAGGCATTATATTCATGTAAATAAAATATTAAAAATCAGAAACTTTTATTTTTTAACCCTTAATACATGGTTTTTATCATACTTTAATTAAGTTGTATACATAAATTTAAAGAAATACATTCATAACGTTTTAAAACATAGCGTTTTAAGCAGTACAACTTTGACAAAAAATACGTTCTGTATTAGAAACATTTAAAGTATTGATTCTTAATTTATTATTATAAAATATCGGGTATTTTAATTTATTTAAAAATGTAAAACAGTTTTAAATAATTTAAAAGCAAAACTGATCCTCCACAGTTTAAAACTCGGCAATTGAAGTCAATAACTAATTATGTAATTCCACAAATTTTTCTCCAATGAAACACTACATTAATTTTCAATACATAAATTCTTTCAGATTGCACTTAAGGAGTATACACAAAGAGATTTAATTTATATTCATTTTAATAAAATATTAATTTAAATTTATATAAAATTTATGTTACATTAACTTCTGTAACCTTAATAATCAAGTCATGAAAATTGAGTTTCTTAGATCGAAATATTCTGGTTTCCTAGTTACCATGAAGAGTAAAGTAAATAAAATGTATTGCAGAAACTATTCAGTGAAATGTTTGTAATATATATATATATATATATATATATATATATATATATATATAATTCTAAATAAGTAAAGTAGAAGTAGAACTACAACCAGATAGTTTAGATAAGTAATATAACACATATTAATTTAAAATTTGTAACTTTAAGACATTTATTTGAAAGGTACCGTAAAATCTGGCGTATAACACTCACCACCGAATAACACACACCCATTCTTTCCAGCAGTAATTTTTAAATTTAGGAATATTCGTCGTATAACGCGCACCCTCTGTTTTACGAAGAAACTTGAAATGTGCTTGTTTAATGCTATTATGTTTTGAAATCATTTATTCGAGGTATCATCCTAAGCCTTAGGAAAATAGTATATTTCTACAATTACAACTCTTTAAGGTCACAGAGGTGTTAAATTTCTCTAGGGGTCTGAAAATAGAAACAATTTTCTAACAGGTATAATTTCTTTGAATTTAAGTTAAATAATTCGAATCTTTTACACATTACTTATAAAGGAACGGGGTTTCAGAAAAGTATAAAATGTTTAAAATAGAATCATAATTTTAAAAATTATAAGCATATGAAAATAAGAAACTTTTCTATAAGAAATATTTATTAAGTTTTACGTCGCGCATGCTATTTTCTAAAAGAGTAGGTTTAATTACTAGCTATAAGTTGATTTATAAAGACAAATGTACTATTAATACTTTGTAGCTACTTTTATATAAATAGAATAATAACTTATATATTTTAATAAATAAAAAAGATGCATTTTTAAAAAATATTTAAAAAATTGCAATATTTTACAAATATTTTGTAATACAAAAGATATATAATATTAAAATTAGGTAGGGTTTAAAGAGTATGATGCATTGTATAATTCTATAAAGTTTTATACATCAGAGGCTAATATTTTAGAAAATAGCGTGCGCAAAGCAAAAAATACTTAATATTTATTATAGAATTTTCATATGCTTATGACTTTTAAAATTATCATATTTTAATAATTTTATACTTTTCTGAAGGCCCATTCTATTTTAAATAATACGTAAAATATTCGAATCATTTAATTTAAATTTAAAAGAATTATACGCGTTTGAAAATCGTTTATATTTTCAGACCTCTAGAGAAATTTAACACCCCTGAGACACCTTAAGGAATGTCATTTCTTTTAAATAAATAGTATTTCGATATGTGTAGATGAATAATTTTTTTATGCCTACGTCTTTTTTTATTTTTTTAAAGCTCTCATTTATATACCCGGAGTATAACGTGCACCCTTATATTTCGAACTTATTTTTTGTGTTAAAAGTGCGTGTTGTACGCCGGTTTTTACGGTGTAAGTAAAGTTTTCCAATGAAACTAAACTACACTCACAGAACATAGAAAATTCAAGAAATCTTGGATGGCAATAAATAAAAGCAATAATACCTTAACAATGCAATTTATTGTTGAGTAAAACAAACGTACAGCTCTCGAACAAAATACTTTCTAACAACAAGCATTTTGTTACAGCAATAAAGAAAATAATATCAATAGTTAGTAATTATTAAAGTATAAAATTCATTTATTGTCTTGCGTTTAAGGACTTTGTTGAGATTTAAGAAATCTTTATATTTTGAGTGATTTGATAAGCGAAAAACTTTTGCTAAGATTATGGCAATCCATTTTATTTCAGAGATTGTCATTCATTTACTGCAATGTGCATTATACGTTGCTTTTGGGCATGATACGCCATCTTTCTTGGAGATCATTCTCTTTGAATTTGTCTTTGAGAGAGAGAGAGAGAGAAAAAAAATCCTAAAAAACCTTACGGTGAAACCTCATGCCATACTTCAATCTGATATTGAAATACCAGACTTCTTTGATCCACTTTCCATGACTAATGTAAACTCTGGGATTCCTCTTGTACGTTCCTTCACGATTTACCGAATCTGTCAGGCATTGGATTTGGAGGCCATACTTGCTCCTACTAATGATATAAATCCCATGTTGATACAAACCAAACCAAGGAAAGGGAAGCAGATCCAGCCAACTCCGATCGTTTATTCTTTCACTTTGTTTAAAATGTGTGAAGCGCTAGATATAAATGTCCAGCTTCACCCAGAAAATGAAAGACCGGCTTTTGTTAACAAGAAAAAGAAACAAGTTCCTGTGGTTCATTCTCCCACAGTTTTCTGCATTTGCAAAGCATTGCAAATCAATGCAAAGCTGGCAAACATCTCTGACAAAGTCATAGAACTATAATTTTATATATAAAAAACAAGTTAAAACTTCTATCACCTAGAAGTTGTTCATCGTCCACCAAAGATCTAGCAAAACACATTATTGGTTTGTACAAAAAAACATACGCTTCTTACACCTGTGATAAAGAATGTGTGTGTGGATCAAGCAAAATTTTTTAGTTGCAACAATTTTTGGGAAGGCTAATTTTAAACGTCGTCTTCCATACCCATACTAAAAAGACAGCAAAGGACCACCTCTTTTTCAACGACGGCAAAAGTTATAATTCATTTTTAACGCAGAGTCTTTATACAAGCCTATCTTTTGCTGAAAAATGCCCTGAGGAATGGATCAACTTTAATTTTTATCTTCTACATTGATGGCGGGTAGAATATTCCAAACGAAGATCTAAAGGAAATTCTCAAATACGTCTAAAAATGAAACACGTATTCGTATATAAAAGACGAAAGCAATCTTATTTTATCAGACAAGACTTCATTTCCAGTATCATTTATTTTCGATATAAATGATATCTAAAGAGAATTTATTAACTTTCGCAATTAACGAGAAAGATACCATCTTTAAATATGGCATATAATTTATTCTCTAAAAAAAGAGAAGTGCATAAATATTGCCATCTGTAACAACGATTTTTTTCGTTCAGTGGGTAATTGCTATATGTTTTGAAGAAAACTAGGCCAATTACGATTTGCAACTAGTGAAAAAATTTATATTCATTAATTACGTTGATGACTGTTCGCAACCTGAAGTACTATCATAATTATCACCTTGAATGAAGAAAAGAAACGCTTTTGTTTCGAACATTTGTGTCAAATTCCTACATTATTTGAGAAAAAAGGACGATGGAATAAATATTGCCATTATAGAATGTGCTAAAAAACTTTTATTTCTAAGGTAAAGAGAACATGGTTGCCTTATTTAATAAAGGACGATTTCTTGTATCGCTTATTATGTCAATGTTAAGAAAAAGTTATAAAAGTATCGTTAATGGTCGTACAGCTTATAAAAAGAGACAAAGAAAAAATTATGATATTAGTATATTCTTTTTAATTTATAATGGAAGAAAAGGACGATTGTACATTTATTGCCTTTATTAATTACCACTTTTTTTTCTTACATTAAAGGAAAGAAGAGCGATCAGGTAGTAAAAATGTAATAAAACTTTTTGTAAATACAAAAAAAAGCTTTCATCTATAATCTATCTATCTACTTCTTATATTCATGAAGAAAGAACGTTCATTGTTATCGCCTTCGGTAGAGGCAAGGAAAGCTTTTCCTATGTTTGGTAACGAAGAGTGCAGTAACTGAAAGAAAGAACAACTATTTGAAAAAGTACGCGTTTTCTGTAATATTTAGGACCATTTCTTCAATTGCAAGAAGTGAAAAGACATTTGTATCACTTTTAATGAAAAGATCATACCTTTAATTACTATATACGTAAATTAAGTATGAAGTATTGTAAGCGGAACGAATATAAAATCTCATCAGATGAATTAAAATGTCATTACTGAAATTATGAGGATTTTATGGAAAGTCTTAGGCAGAAGAAAATGTTTTAAAATTAACTTTCACCCTTATGACATTTCTAAAAAAAAAAAAAAGAATTAATATTTCTCTATTTAATTCAATGAATTTTGGTGTATTTTCAAAGAGGACTTTAATATGTTTTGGAATAATTGAATAAATAAAATTACTAGTTTTTATATAATGTAATATTAAATGTAAAAAATAGCCTCTCAATTGTATGCATATAAAATTTTCTTTTTATGATGCCAAAAATATCTCATTATTTTAATTTTTGTTTATTTATGAATGAAATTAGATTTTCAAACAAAAAGGGTCATGGTGAGCTCTAACATGCTTATACACTGCTGGACAATTGCTAAGGACGGATAACACTATCATCCATAGCAACCACAAAATGAAAGGAAGCAAAATGTGGAAAAATAGAATAAGTGCGGGATATTAGTAAGAAGAAGTATGAGTATGCAAATTTTTTTCCACGTCTGTTCATCACGTGATAGCGTTCATAAGAGCTTTAAAGGTTTTGACGCGTGTGGACAGTTGTTGTTTCAAGTCAAAGTTTTACAGGAAAGATTTAATAGACGAACTTAAAATTTTTGGCATGTCTTCCCGACATCACATAGATGATTTTATGCGTGGCCGAATTATTGGAAAGATCGAAGAAGGGCGAAAAATAACAGATGTTGCCAGGGAGTACGACATCGCTCACAGCGTTGTTTCACGGCTGTGGAAGTCATTTAAAACTACTGGAATGTGTAGTAGACGGCACGGGGGAGGTCGTGTTAGAAGTACGACACCTGCAGAAGACAGATATATCGTCCTATCAGCAAAAAGGAACAGGCGCACCACAGCTCAGCAGGTGACAAATCAGTTTCTTGCTGCCTCAGGAAAGCAGATCTCCCGAAAAACTGTTGCCAGACGTTTGAGGGGAGGAGGACTATACGCACGCAGACCTGTTGTGTGTGTCCCATTGACCAGACAGCACCACCGTACTGCCCGTTTGCAATGGTGTCGGGAGCATCACAATTGGACTGAACAGGACTGGGCATGCGTACTATTCTCAGATGAGAGTAGGTTCAGTCTGTCATCGGATTGTAGACGCCAACTGATCTGGTGCGAGAGTGGTGCTGCTTATCGTCCAGAAAATATCCAGGCAAAGGACCGATATCCAACATGCAGTATCATGGTGTGGGCCGGCATCATGATCAATGGCCGCAAGCGCCTACATGTGGTTGCGAATGGGACTATGACGGGCCAACGATACATTGATGAAGTTCTACTTCCTCATGATCGTCTTTTCCGTGGTGCTGTCGGTGATAAATTTGTTTCTATGGACGACAACGCAACATGTCATCGAACACTCGCTGTTCAGGATTGTCTAGACAGCGAGGGTTTTCAACGTGTCGTATGGCCAGCGCGTTCTCCAGATCTAAAACCCATTGAAAATGTGTGGGATGCTTTGGGGAGGCAAGTTGCTGGTCGAAACTATCCTCCGACAAACAAGAACACCGTCATCCGTGCACTCACAGAGGAATGGGATAAATTGTCTCAACAGCTGCCGGATAATGCGATGCAAAGTATGGTACGACGTGTGGAATGTTGCATCACACTCCACGGTGGACATATCCCGTACTGATACCTTTCTTTAAGGTGCCTGCTGACTTTTAGATGCATTGTTCCATTTCTCCGTACGCAGATCAAATGAACATTTTTTTTCTTTCAGAAGTTTCTCAGCTTTTGTACTTTCCAGAACAATAAATATTCTTTATTCTAATGTCTGAACAGTGTGGCAACTATATTTTATCCTACTAGGCCTCATGTCTCGCTTAATGTTATGCTACATAGCAATTTGTGATCCGTCCTTAGAAATTGTCCAGCAGTGTATAACTACACGAAAGAGAGGAACAATAAATCCTGACAATCGTGAAAATATATGGTGTATCGTATACATTCTTTCACCATTTATTTTAAACTTTTAAATCATGTTATTTTAATGAATTAACAAAAACTGTATATATATATATATATATATATATATATATATATATATATATATATATATATATATATATATATATATACTTGCCGTTACCCACCCGCTTCACTGGGTATTTCACGATGTTGTATATATGTATACTGTTTACACATATATTAATTATTGATATCTAGCATTAAGAATTCGATTGTATTGAAAAATATATTTATAGATGTTACACTCTCGCCCCTTAATATAAAAAGAACATAAATTATAATATCTAATTTCTATTTATATCTAAAATAGAAGGAGAAAGATATTTTTCGCTCACTTAACCTAATAATCAAAAGGATTTCCACCAAAGCAACTTTCAATGGATCTCTATTGCATAAAATAAACATGTGTGCTAAATTTCAAATCTATATCTAACAGAGCAAAAACGGAATTTTTATCATCAATACCTCATTCAGAGCACTCTTAGCGGATTCCAATTCAACAAAAGAAGCATGCAAACCAAATTTTATTATTGTAGTCTTAGAAGTTCGAAAACGGGAATTTTGTCTACCAATACGCCCAATAACTCTCCCCGCTTCCCCCTGGAGTTGATTTCCTTAAAATCCATTCTTAGTGGAACTCTATTCAACTAAAGGAAAGTGCTCACCAAATTTCAAGTAAATGAGTTAAATTCAAAAACAGGAATTTTTCTATAACACGCCTTAATCCCTCGCAATCCCACTCATTCGGGGCTCCGTTTTCGCAAAAATCTTTGTAAAAGGAACTTTATTCCATGAACGGAACATACCTTCTAATTTTCAAGCAGGTGTTTCTATTAGTTGAAAAGCGGAAATATTTATCTATTACGCCCCTTAATCCGCCTCAGTGACCCTTGGAGATCAATTTTCCCCAAAACTATTTTGTAGCAGATCTCTACACCATGAAAGGAATTCGCTTACCAAATTTTAAGACTGTACGTCTAATAGTTTAAAAGTGGAAATAAATATCTATAACGCCCCTTAATCCCCCGCAACGCCACTTAGGAAACGATATTCACAAAACCGATCGTATGGCATATCTCTACTCAGTGAATGGAATCTGCTTACTCAATTTCAAGATTTCACGTCTAATAGTTTAAAAAAGGAGTTAATTGCCTATAACGCCCCTTAATTCTCCACAACGCCACTTGGGGCCGATTTTCGCAAAACCCTTTCTGTAGGGGATCTGTACTCTATGAAAGGAATCCGCTTATCAAATTTCAAGACTGTACGTCTAATAGTTTAAAAATGGAAATAATTATCTATTACGCCCTTAAGCACCCGTAACGCCACTTAGGAAATAATTTTCAGAAAACCCATCTTATAGTGGATCTCTACTTAATGAATGGAATCAGATTACTAAATTTTGAGATTTTTGTCTAATAGTTTAAAAAAGGAGTAATTTCCTATAACGCCACTTAATTCTCTACAACGCTACTTGGGAGTCGATTTTGACAAAACCCATTTTGCAGCGGATCTGTACTCTATGAAAGAAATCCGATTACTAAATTTCAAGACTGTACGTCTAATAGTTTGAAAATGGAAATAATTATCTGTAACGCCCCTTAAGTCCCCGCAACGCCACTTAGGGAACAATTTTCACAAAGCCCATTTTATGACAGATCTCTACTCAGTACCAAAAGAATCTGCTAACTCAATTTCAAGATTTTAAGTCTAATAGTTTAAAATAGGAGTTAATTGCCTATAACGCCACTTAATTCTCTACAACGCCATTTGGGAGTCGATTTTCACAAAACCCATTCTGTAGGGGATCTGTACTCTATGAAAGGAATCCGCTTACCAAATTTCAAGACTGTACGTCTAATAGGTTAAAAATGGAAATAATTATGTATAACGCCTTTTAAGAGCCCTCAACGCCCCTTGGAGGTCGATTTTCGTAAAAATCATTATGTAGGGAATCTCTACTTTATGAAAGAAATCTGTGTACCAAGTTTTTTTCTCACGACTGTACATCTAATAGTTTAGTAATGGAAATAATTATCTATAACGCCCTTAAACCCCCGTAACTCCCCTTGGGGTTCGAACTTTGCAAAATTTGTTCTTAGCTGACGTCTACTCCAGGAAGGGAACCTACCTACCAAATGTCAAGTCAGTAGGTTTAATAGTTCCAGAGATATCGTGATTAGTCAGTGTCAGTCAGTGAGTGAGTGAGTCGCTTTTCTCCTTTATATATATATATATAGTATAATAAAATAAAGGTGAAGAATAACTAGAACACACAGTACTAAAGAAGTAAGAAATTGGAATTCAGCAAACACAACAAAAGTAGATACAAAAAGTCATAGGACTAAACTGGAGACCTATTATGATTTCTAAAGCTGTCGCTATATATATAAAATGTTTTACTTTATTTCTTTAAACAAACATTAATTCACGTTACATTTTACTGGGACTCATCAGCCTATGTTGGGTGGGTGAAGTCGAAAAAGGATCCATTTAGAATTTCTTTTGAAATAAATAAAAATGTAGGTAAGTGAATTAATAGGGCAGCGTTTCTCAAACTGTGAGGCGCACCCCGTACGGGGGTGCGAGAATATTAAAAAGTTGAGAACAAAGGATTATTTTAAAAAATTATTAATTTGCTGAAAATAAACAAACAAAATACATTCTGGAGTAGTGGAACCTCTTGGATAGAGCAAGATTTGTGATGAATCACGTTTCAGCACACAAAGCGATTTTCAATCATTCATCAGGAGAAAATCTGAGAAATGCTATCATTCTGCAAATATCAAACAGAATAGTCGCTTTAATGGTACTAACATCTTTGTACAGGGAAGAATAATGCTGGACACGCGCACACCTTTGCTGGTACATTAACAGCAAAACGATGTAAGGATAAGACTCTCGTACCATACGTGCGACTTTTTCAAGTAGTTGTGGGTCACCAATTCGGTTTTATGGATAATAACGCCTAACCCCGCAGAGCGACACTCTTTGACGATTATCTAAAAGAAAAGGGTTTTCGCCATATTGTGTGGACTGCGAGATCTCCAGACCTCAATCCCATAGCTTAGATGTCTTCTGGGATGCTCTAGGTAGAACCATTGCATGTCTACAACCACCTCCAGAGACTCTTCAGGCATTAAAATCTGCAATTTTTGAAAGAATACTAATCCCATCATTTTAATTAATAGCCTCCTTAACAGTATGAGAACACGTTGGGATGCTCATACAGCTGTACAAGGAGGCCACACCTCTTATAATACGAGCAGCACAAAATTATGGCGTATCCTGGTTTGCCTAATGTCCCTTTCATTTGCGCATCAGTCTTTATCAAACTCTTGCGCAATTTGTTTTTGTTACCATTTCCTACTTTATAGCATAAACTATTAATATATCATATTTTCATGCATCAATCTGAATTTTTGTTAAAAAATTTCCTTTTTTATGGTTACAACCTTAACTTGGGGCACCTGTTATGAAAAATAATGACTCGTACGTATAATAGTCCACTTTTTCAAATGTTATCTAAAATGCTAAAGACATAATAAGGTATTCCTTATTCATAATTCAGTATTTAAAAATATCGATATTTTAGCTATTCATATTGATTCCTAAAAATAGTTTTTAGATATTAGAAATCAATCATTTGGTAGACACATAGCTGGAGGTGTTCTTATCTGAAATTCAATCTAAGCCTGTTGTTGAAGCTCAAATATGTTCCTTACAATGGTTTCTAGAAGTAGCTTCTAGCAATGTGTCGATTTTTCTATCGATTTTTCTTGTTTTACTTGAAGTCAGGATCACTCTACTGTTCTAATATCCGGTGTTTAAGACAACAGCCTGAAGGAACGTTTTAGCTCTATTGGAAAAGCTTCTTTTTTGTGCTTCTTTTAGATATATCCTATATTCTTTTTTTTTACTATTTTTTGCTTGGTTCTGTCTTCTCGAAATGGTAGTCATTGTTACAGCCCTGGGACTGTCTGAAGCAACTCGTCAGCAGGTTTAGTCTGTTAATGTCAAACAATTTACAATTTTTTTACTAGACATTTTTAGAGTTGTCAAAAGAATTTTCTGATATAATTTTGAAACCTTCGAATGAATTCCTATTAAAAGGAATTTCATCGACGCTACTTGTTTTGAGTCAATCATATACTTATATATACTAAAATATGACTGTCATTTAACCCCTTAAGTCAGTGCTTCTCAAACTTTCAATACTGGCGCCCCCCTTTTCAATCACAATTTTTATCGCGCCCCCTTAAACATAACAATTTACTGAATTAATAATGCACTTTTACGATAAAGCAACAATATTTATTATAAACCGTACAAATTCATGACATAAGTATTAAATTTTGTATATGTTATTTTAAGCAAAAAGAGTTTAATAGTATAATTACTAAGTTATTTTTCCTTTCTCTGATTTTTAAATTGGAACATATTACAAAATGCGGTGGTTGCTTAGAAGACAAATTATAGATATCAGCTAAATATAGAAAATGAACTCAGAGGCTCAATTTCTTATCTTAAAACTCCTTTCAAAAACTTTGCTCTGTAAGACAAGCCCATGGAAGTAGCTAATAATTATTAAACTTGTTCTTAATTTAGTATTAATTAATTAGTCCTAAAATACTCTGTGCGCCACTCATACATTAAAAGCAGTGTTTCTCAAACTTTCAATACTGGCGACCCAATTTTCAATCATAATTTTTGTCTCGCCCCCTGTACAACAATAATGTATTTACTGCAATAAAAATGCACTTTGAGAGAGAGACGCTAAAAGTGTTACAATACGATCTTAATTATAAACCGCACAAATTAATACGATAAGTATATTAAATTTTGTGTATATTTTAAAAGTAATATATATATATATATATATATATATATATATATATATATATATATATATATATATATTTTAAGAAAATTACTTAAAAATATATATTACTCAAGAATTATGTTATTTTTCTTTCTCTAATTTTTAAATTGGAACAGATCGCAAAATGATGTATTTAAAGATTTATTTCCTTCAGCATTCATTTCTCAAAGCACAAATGTCATTAGAAAAATATCTAGTCAATGTCGCTCTCTACCTCTCTTCATATCCATCACATCTGGCATTATGGCGTTTGCGTGAGTCTGGGCAACCTATTTTCTGCGCAAAACTGTAAAAATGCTTTTCTCGTACAATTCAGTCAGTTTTTGGTTCGACTCGATACTCCTATAGCTACCGAATCTCTTTGAATGTACATATTTTTTAATTTCCACGTTAATTGTTAATTCACGGTAAATAAGTATTTACGGCAGTAAATTAAAACAATATCATACATACATTTTTAAGTCGTAAGCAAACATTCGACCATAATAAAGAATCAACATGTTCACAGGAACGAGCATGGTTCCGAAAATTTCAGGATCTTCTCAAAAATACTTAAATTTTGGATTTACCACTACTGAAGTAAATGATGGAAAAAAAGCCCCAGCTCATGTGTTAAAACTTAAAAATCTGTAGAACAACATTTCGGGTTGTTTTTAAAACATAAAATCATTTCTATGTTGGCAAAGAATTTTAAAAAGTATTTTCTGGATTCCCAGCTTAGTAGCAAGTTACTAGTGGATTAGGGATCTATTT
This sequence comes from Trichonephila clavipes, assembly GCA_019973935.1. Classification (NCBI taxonomy): domain Eukaryota; kingdom Metazoa; phylum Arthropoda; class Arachnida; order Araneae; family Nephilidae; genus Trichonephila; species Trichonephila clavipes. Next base: position 45,452 of record BMAU01000928.1, read on the forward strand.
CAAGATACTCCAGAAGGGCTCTCAACTTCCGAAGAAGAAATCTTCATAGATTTCACATGCAGTGAAAATTAAAAGGCAATTTTGTAATAAATCGCTCTTTGAATTTCCAGAGGTGGATGAGGAATTATCTGTACTGAAAACAAAAGCACTTCGTATACTATTACCATTTTCAACATCCTACCTTTTCCAAACCATTTTCTGCAGTGGATGCCTTGAAGACAAAATATAGATCTCAGCTAAATTGAAAAATAACTCATTTAAGTGTCAATTTGATATTAAAACCTTCTTTGAAAAACTTTTCTCTACAAGAAAAAGCCCGTGAATGTCCCTAATAATTATTAAACTTGTTCTTAATTTAGTAATAAGATTGATTGATTGAATATTAACGTCGCACTGTTCAGCTGCACGAGGGCTTTTGACGACGGACCACGTAATTTTCCTAATATTCTGTGGATGACACCTGAGCTGGCACCCCCTCTCTAACTACCACACCACATCAACGGGAGGACGTTTCAGCTCTCGACAGATTTAACGTGCAACGCTGTCCTACACGGCGGGTCTTTAGTGGTACTGGGCTCGAACTCGTGACAAGGGCACGATCCGATTCTATACCACTTGACCGCGTACAAATTCAGTAATAAGAAATTATTTATAAAATATGTTTTCTTCAAATACATCAAACGTATACTGGCTGAAACAGACTTTCAGAGTTCATTTTTTTTAAAAAAATAAAACATTATTCTTGATATAATAATAGCTGAACTGTAGGAGAGTAAAACTTACATTACATTGTATACAAAAATGTAAAAATGATTTTTTTAGATAAATGCTTAATTGATAAATAACTGTTTAAAGAACTGTAATTTTAAACCTCACAAATTAGCCAATTAATGTTAAATTATGAAACGTTTCGATTAAATTGTGTTACTTTTTAACATTTTGAAGACTTTGTTTAACCCAGGCGCGTACTCGATACTAACATTAATGGTAGTGCGGGGGGACTCAGTCACCCACAATCATTTGTTGAATTTTTTTACTGTACACCGGAATTCTAGTGAATATTTTAATTTAAGAAAGTATACTTACCTTCTTTCAAGGACTATTCAATTCTTTGATGATTTGAGAAAAATCCAATAAAACTGAACTAAAATGATTCAAAAGTACAAGACCCAAATATCGCAAAACTCAATTATTTACAATTTCTTAAGCGAAAAGCAAACACATGAAAGATGGGAGGAACTAATTTGATTTAACCATACCATAAGATTGAAGGTCAAATTAACATTATTTTTATCCAGAAACTGAAATATTTTGACATCTATTTTTTAAACATCTGTCTTTTAGGGGATAGGCTTAGTTGCTCCATAACAAAACCTGAACTGAACTGAACGTACTATGCAACCTTTGCTGAAAAGTTTCATGACTTCCTTTTCTTTTCTACAACTAATGTACAGTATTTCAATAATAATTGCAGCGGTGGTGTTTATCTTCTTGAATTTTTCTCAGGGTCTGGGTTTCGTTTTTTCTTTTGTAATATTTTATGTTAAAACGTAATCAAAAAAATCTCTATTGAGGAAAAACAGCAAATAAAACAAAATGTTTTTTTTTTTCTTTAATTTGGTTTTGGGATCAAAGATAGCTATTTGATGACGGAAAAAAGCTAGATAATAAATATAAATTATGCCAGTGTGTTGTGTGTTTTTTTTTATTATGAAGAAAGCATTTTGTTTTACTTCTCTTTCCGGTTTTTTTTTTAAAAATCTTTAAATTTTCGATACGCTCGTGCCCCTCTTGTAGGGTCATCGCGCCCCCCCAGGGGGGCGCGCCCCACACTTTGAGAAACACTGCCTTAAGTGGTCAATTTTTTTGCCCAACATGTTCCCAAAAAGGGAGCATTTTTAATGCATTTAGCAAAGCATAATATTCAACAAAATGCGAATATGAAAGCATTTTATTTTAATCTTCAATTTTAAAGTTTCCACACTATTTTTTTTTAATTATGAACACAAAAAATCCCTAATTGTTTGCTTTTCATAAGTAAACTTTGCATGCTATGAAGAATATTTCATATACAGTCACTCAAAAAAGTATTGGGACACACTACCATTTCATAGATTTTTATCGCAATATTTTACTTAGACATACAAATGAACCCACAAAAAAAAAAGAAATAAATGTTATTTTGGTAAATGCAAATAATAATTTGAAAAAAAATCCATACATTAATGCAATTATGGTTAAAATTGAAAATAAAAGAAATCGAGTTAAAAAACGTGCTCAAAAAAGTATTGGGACACTTCCCAATTATTTAAGAAAAACAATTCAAACTTAGAAATTAATATCTTTTTGGGCCGCCCTTGCTTTTTATGACCTCTCTTAGTCTATTTGGCATGGATAGGATCAATTTTTTGCAAAACGATCTATCGATTTTGGTTCACTCTCTCTCTCTCTCTTCGACCAAATATTTTCTTAAATCCTGCTTGTTAGAAATTTGGTGCTCATATAGTTTTTGCTGCAAATAATCTCACACAAGTTCAATGGGATTAAGTTATGTAATTTGCAGGAGTATTAATAATACTAGGACAGTGGTAGAGGACCATAACTTGAAAATATCTGTAGTATATTTCGGGTCATTATCTTGGTACAATTTAAAATATCCTGAGATTCCCAGCTTGCTCACACTATGCTTTAAATTTTGCTTGAGAATGTCAAGATAGACATATCCATTCAATATACCATCAATAAAATGTAAGTTCGCGACTCCAGAGCTTGACATGCAGCCCCAGACAATTTGATTACCCCCTCCATATTTGACAGTAGGCAGTAAATTTTTGACATCCATTGCTGTATTTGATTTCCGTCAAACTTTCTGCTTGCCATCCAATCTGAAAATGTTATATTTGCTTTCATCAACAAAAATTACATTTTCCTAATATTCTGTTGGCTGCCTTACTTACATTTTAGCAAAGGTCAACCTAGCTTCTCTATTTGCTTTGCTAATATATGGCTTTCTTTGAGGTACTCTGTCACGATACTTATGTTTTCTTAAAACATTTCTGACAGTTTCAGGGTTTACTGATTTCCCGAACCTACTTTTACATTACAAAGTCATTTTTATTGTTCTAGTTCTTAGATTAATGTGTATCTGCCTCCAAATCCACCTCTCTTGACGTTCATTAAATATCCTTGGATGCCCTGATCATTGCTAGTTTTCAACACTAGTTGTTTTCTTGAACCTATCAATGATGTTAAAAACAGTAGACTTAATCAATTTTAAGACTTTTCCTATGCAGCAAACTGTGAATTCCCCTCTTTCCAATGGCCTATTACGAGATTTCGCACACCAACCAATATATCTTTGTTTCTCGCCATTTTTTTCTACAAATAATCTTATCTGTTTTGAGACGGTTATTTTTAAACTTCTAGTCTAAAATAGTAGTGTGAAATTAAATTCTATTAATGCTTTGTGTATTTGTTAAATTTCTCATTTCAAAAATGTCTCAATACTTTTTGACTCCATTGTGCCTTTGAATTATAATTGAAAAGCTAGATCAAATTATAATTCTATAATACTAATAAAATTTTCCTTACATACTGTACACCAAATGCTAAAATATTTCTTAAATCATTTTGTTTTTGTTTTAATGTGATAAATATTTTTAAAAATGGCTTTACGGTTATGCATGTCAAGTGTTTTAAGACTTTTTTGAGGGACTGTATCTTAAATAATTTCTCTTATACATATAAAAAAATTCATTTTGTATCTCCTTTTCAAACGCTTGAGGATTTTGTGTGTGTATGTGTGCATATATATATGCACATATAATTTGAGGAATGGTGTAATAACAAATTTTGCATTATTATGCGGACAGAGATCGCATCAGCTTTTTTCTATTACCTTTCCTTTTTCAATTCTTCTGAAGAAACAAATTTCTGATTGTCTTGCCAATTCCTGTTCTTTATCGGATATTTTCAAGAATCTAAATTCCTCCCTTCAAAGAAAAATTCCCGCCTTAAATATAAATAAAATCCAGGATGAGAAGTATTTCATTCCTATGAACAAACTGCTTCTCTTAAAAACACTAGCACTAATAATCTCATTAAAAGAATTGAAGAATATGTGCAAATCACAAACATAAAAAAGAAAATATCAGTGCCCATACAGCGTATGGACAAACAGGTTGTCACTAGATTTAGATAACCCGTACGGTTTACGGGCAAACCAGTTAAGGGGTTAAAGGTAATAATGGTATCTTTTACTATAAAAGATCTTCGTAATCCAAATAAGACATCAAACTTTAATATTTACCACAGATGCATAAAGCATCGATTTATCACTTTAAAAATTGAATAATTTATCCCTAAAAGGAGAAAGTTTTGAATTCATAGTTTGCATGACAATATCATACATGAAATCAAAAAATTTTGGTTAAGTTTCGCCAAACGCTTGTTTAATCATTAGAAGTATAAAATCGCTAAAAATATTTATAAAAAAAATTGTAGTAATAAAATGTCAAATCTCAAAATAAAATTAAAAAACTAGTTCTAAATTTAAAAGTAAACACATCTTGGTGAGGATTTCCCTCACCAAGTCCGACACGTATGATTACAAAATGCTAATAAAGGCCGTGTGTAGCCTAGTGGTTAGAGCATCGAACTCCAGACCGGAAAGCCTGGGTTCGATGCTCGTACCACCAAATACCTTCCGAGTACACACGGAGTACGTTCTCGTTAAATCAATGGGTCCGAAAGTCTTCTGGGCTGATTCCTGAGTGCAGGGGACTGTAGAATATGTCCCTCCCCTTCAGTTCCATGTCTAAATTGTAAATTGTTGCCATCCATCGTCCCTTCGGGAAATTTCGCCGAGCTAATTCGTTCTGTCACCTGTACGGTGGCTCAGGGACAAGGGCGTACTTCTAGCCCCTTGCCACGAGGATTTCTCGGGCTTCGTTCTGACTACGCCAGACAGGTGGCATTATCCACAATGACAGCCCACAAAATGCTATTTCCTGTTTCTGGTCGGGGTTAAACATCGTGTTGTATCTTCTTCTAATTCTTCCTCTTCATAAATAGTTATATATTCGTCTTCATAAGAGATTATCCTGGGGGTGCGAGGTGTTTTAATTTAGATTTCTGGCTTTTGCTCTTTAAGTAATTCTTTTTTTTCTTTTTTTTTAGTTTTAGTTTTGATTTGAAAAATTGTGTTGTAAATGCAGAAGGGGTTTGAGCTTTGGAGTTGGATGCGGAAGCAGATGCCTGAGATATAGAAGGTATGGTATTGGACGTAGTTGAAGTTTCAGGAACAGGACTTGGTTCAGCCGGTAAAGGTGGAAACATTAATCCTGTAGCTGAAGGAAGTTTTTTATTGGATGATGATGATGCAATAGAGGCGCATAGGCCATTAAATGTGGCGGGAGTAGTATCTATTGAAGGAATAGGTGATTGAGATTCTGAGGACGATGTAACTGGGATAAAAGTTGTAAATGGTAAGAGGTTTGCTTGAGTTGTGGTTGAAGATTTGGTAACTGTAGGAATTGTACACTTCGCAGATGAAGTACGAAAATGAGTTGACGACTTTACATATCATAAAATTCTCAGATGACAGGAATGACACTTGAATTCCCCAGATACAAATAACTAATCAAATCTAATATTCAGACATTTATATAACTGATAAGGTATTTTTAGTAGAATCGAGTATCGTACCAATGATTCTGTAGTACTTAATACGTAAGATGGTCATAAGATTAGCATGACTATAAATTGAAAATGAGCATTGATTTTTAAGTTTTTAATATCTCTTATAATCACCCGTGGGCAACTCTGAATCCCCCATTTTATTGAAATATTTGCATAACTTAAGAGTTGTTTTTCTTCCTAATTTTTACCCTGCGAGCTTTAAACGAAATATTTAAAAAATATGTTTGCTAAATTTAATAATTCAATTCGCCCGATTTAATATTTTTTAAGTTTTTGTTTATTTTCTGGGAATAATTTTCCCCGAAATTTAAGATAGAAAGCAGAAAAGGCGTCTTAAAATACTTAATGAAATTAACTTAATTTCTGTCAAATCGACAAACAAAATTCTAAAATTTCATTAAAAATAATTTTAATACATTTTTTTATGCAAAACAAAAATCAAAACATAGAAATTATTCAACATATATCAAAGAAAATTGAACGATCAAGCAAAGACATTCAAAACAATATTTGATTAATACAAACAAGTTCAATCAAAACAAATTCCCATTAAGAAGTTAAATTAAGAGAAATACCTCTCTAATAAAAAAGTTATTTTACTATAAATAAAAACTTGATGTATTTAAGTTTTTAAATTGTGAAAGTGTTTAAAAAAATGTTTCAAAAATTAAAATGTTTATTTTGTTTTGTTTCGTTTGTTTCATGTTATTTTTCTTTAAACGAAAAAAATCTGAATTTCTTACCATATTTCTTGAAACATATTTTATGAGATATTAATTTATTTGCATTATTTTATTTGCAAGGGAAAGTTTGTACATTCTCTCAATTTTTTATATTAAATTGAGAAAAAATGCTTCATATTCTTCTCTCCTTGTATTATTTAAAACAATTGTATTATTTAAAGTCATGTTTAAAGAGATAAAAATAGAAATAAAATTATTTTATTTTTACATGCTTTGATAAAATTTTAATCGTAGGTTTTCCCATATAAAATAAACAATAAATTTTACTGGATAAGCCAAATTTTTAAAATTTAACTTTCTGCAACTATAATTGATAATAAAACCAAATATATATAACTAAAAAATAATAATAATCATTTTACTTTGATTCATTATAACATTTAAATCAATATCTTAAGAAACATACTACTTCTATTTTACCAACTGATTTTCTTATCACTGATTCAAGCATTTATACGAAACTTCAGGAAGACATTACAAACATTTTTGTATCTCAATGCTTTCAATCACTGTTTTTCTTGATAAATGAATAAAAGATTTCCTTGCATATTTCCCTCCTCTAAAGCATTCAGTAACTTAAAAATTATAATAACATGAGACTTGGGGGGAAAATTAAGATTTTTACATACCCTGATTAAATCTTTACTCACTGTCAAAATTTCTGAATACTATTTACTTAGATTCCAAACTTTCCAAAACTCAGAAATTTTACTTTCTAAAAAGGAATTTTATATGTATTCAACTTTATTTATCATATTAAAATCTTTATAAGAATTTTTTCCGATTCCTGATCATATTAATAAGAATTATAGAAAATTTGCAATAAAAATTGAAGTAAAAATTCTAATGATAATTAGTTATATACATCATAAATATATGATATATTATGGACCTGATTTAATGTTTTTGTATCGAGGTGATCCTTTTTAAGTAGTGGTTACAGTCGTAGAAAGGATATTTTATATTTTTTTATATTTTAAACATCCCTATTTATTTTGTAACATAAAAAAAATCCACGAACATAGCAAAACAATCAGCTACAAATTATAAGACGATGGAGACGTGGGCATGTTAGCGATACATAAAAGCATTCAATGTTCACTACCGAGATATCATCTATTTATAGTCTTTAGTCAACCGGAAGCTATTAAAATCGTATGATTTCCGGTAAAGGCTTTTTCGACTGGTCCGAATACGTGGATGAAGCAAGATTGCATCATCCTGATGCATTCTCCTGATTTAAGAACACATGATTTTCAATTTTGGAGAGATAAAATTGTGATTATTTTCTGTTAAGCTAGTTAAGTAGAAATTAATTATCACGCAAAGTCTTAGAAGGCTCAAGACCATTATGAATTGAAATCCATCGGGAGAAAATTTAACTGAATTATTTTTATTATTATTACTATTATTATTATTATATAGCATCACGCAAAGGGCTATATATACGTCTTTCTTTAGCCGTTGCTTTGGGCATCATACAAATGACCGTGCGATTTGGCTTAGTTCCTCATGAATTTTGAGGCAGAATACCTTGGGAGAGGTCAGGAGCTTCCCATCTTTCTTCCCTTTCCACCAACCTCCCGATAGGACTTACGACTATTTAGAGTACCCCCCTTGCCACGAAGACACTATACATTTACAAACATCCCTATCTTCTAAGGGATTTGAACCCAGACCCAACGGCACAGCCCTAATCATTATACCGGATGGGCGGCAATTTCATCTAAAAATAGTATAAATAATTTTCTACGTTAATATTACTTTCTGATGTGTTTTTTTACGATGCAATTGTAATATTCGTAATCAATGCCATCCCTTGCATAATACTAGAGAGAGATTCAATGGAAATATGGCGAAATATCGACGATACAGCCAAGTTGGCATCAATTTTGGTGACCATTTTGGTGACTTGAAAATCCCATGGATGCTTCTGGAAATCACTGGAAAAACCTGTAACATCATGATCTATGACATAGGTGGATTTTTCAAGAACAAGCTAAAAGGCTATAAATAGCAGTCACTCGCTGAAATTGAGTCAGTATAACTTCAACTGTTAAAGAAGACGAGAGGTTACTTTTGGATAATCTTTAACATTACGTACTAGCATTTTTAGATAGTGATAGTTGTGCCGAGCGCTTTAGAGGGTGTAGAAACTTTCTGGTATTTATTAAGCAAATTTTAGTGCTGCATCCTGTATTTTTTTATTGCAGTTTTTCCACAATAAATTTTCATCGCCCCAAAAAAACTGTTTTACTCTTTGAGACTGATAGTATAAAATCCATGAGCCCCGATCTACTAACAATATAATTTGTGAGCTTTAAGATGGTTTATGTTTCTTCAATTAGTTTATACATTTGTATGATGTAAATCGACATTTTTCTAAAGTTCAGTATTAATTACCTTATGCAATTGGCTTAAACAACAAATTCCTTCTTCATAATGTGATTTTTTTATAGTATTAATGTTTTCATGTGTTTTATGGCTAATTGAGAATACCATTATAGAAATTAAATGCGGCAATGGATTAAAAAATTTCATAAAACGCAACCATATAAAATTAACTTTAATTAATTAACATTAAATAAACTTCCCATTCTTAGGTCTTTTTAGGAAATGTAACAGATAGTAATTATATCCCTTTTAATAAAACGAAGCAGAAGGTTATCTATATATATATATAAAGGAGAAAAGCGACTCACTCACTCACTCACTCACAGACTAATCACGATATCTCTGGAAATATTAACCTACAAATTTGAAATTTGGTTGGTAGGTTCCCTTCATGGAGTAGACGTCAGCTAAGAACGGATTTTGCAAAAATTGAACCCCAAGGGGCGTTATAGATAATTATTTCCATTATTAAACTATTGGATGTACAGTCTTGAAAAAAAACACTTGGTACACAGATTTCTTTCATAAAGTAAAGATTCCCTATATAATGATTTTTACGAAAATCGACCTCCAAGGGGCGTTATGCATATGTATTTCCATTTTTAAACTATTAGAAGTACAGTCTTGAAAAAAATTTGGTAAGCGGATTCCTTTCATAGAGTAGACATCCACTACAATATGAGTTTTGTCCAAATCTACTCCCAAGTGGCGTTGTAGGCAATTTACTCCTTTTTTAAACTATTAGACGTAAAATCTCGAAATTTAGTGAGCAGATTCCATTCACTGAGTAGAGATCTACCATAGGATGGGTTTTGAGAATAACGTTTCCTAAGTGGCGTTGCGGGGGCTTAAGGTGCGTTATAGATAATTATTTCCATTTTTAAACTATTAGACGTACAGTCTTGAAATTTGGTAAGCGGATTCCATTTATAGAGTACAGATCCGCTGCAAAATGGGTTTTGTTAAAGTCGATTCCCAAGTGACGTTGTAGAGTATTAGGTGGCGTTATAGGCAATTAACTCCTTTTTAAAACTATTAGACGTAAAATCTTGAAATTGAGTAAGCTGATTCCATTCATTAAGTAGAGATCCTCTATAAGATGGGTTTTGTGAAAATCGTTTCCTAAGTGGCGTTGCGGGGGCTTAAGGGGCGTTATACATAATTATTTCCATTTTTAAACTATTAGACGTACAGTCTTAAAATTTGGTAAGCGGATTCCTTTCATAGAGTACAAATCCGCTACAAAATGAGTTCTTTTCAAATCGACTCCCATGTGGCATTGTAGAGAATTGAGGGGCGTTATAGGCAATTAACTCCTTTTTTAAACTATTAGACGTAAAATCTTGAATTGAGTAAGCAGATTCCATTCATTAAGTAGAGTTCTGCTATAAGATGGGTTTTGTGGAAATCATTTCCTACGTGGCGTTGCGGGGGCTTAAGGGGCATTATAGATAATTATTTCCATTTTTTAAACTATTAGACGTACAGTCTTAAAATTGGAAAAGCGGATTCCTTTCATGGTGTAGAGATCCGCTACCAAATAGTTTTGGAGGAATTTGATTACCAAGGGTCACTGAAGGGGATTAAGGGGCGCAATAGATAAATATTGCCGCTTTTCAACTAAGGAACCCACCTTCTTGAAAATTAGAAGGTATGTTCCTTTCATAGAATAGAGTTCCCTTTTCAAAGAGTTTTTCGAAAACGGACCCCCAAAGGAGTGGGGTTGCAAGGGATTAAGGCGTGTTATAGAAAAATTCCTGTTTTTGATTTTAACCAATTTACCTGAATTTTGTTAAGCACGTTTCTTTAGTTGAAAAGAGTTCCACTAAGAATGGATTTTACGGAAATCAACTCCAGGGGGAAGCGAGGAAAGTTATTGGGGCGTATTGATAGGCAAAATTCCCGTTTTCGAACTTCTAAGACTATAATAATAAAATTTGGTTTGCATGCTTCTTTTGTTGAATTGGAATCCGCTAAGAATGCTCTCAACGAGGTATTGATGATAAAAATTCCGATTTTGCTCTGTTAGATTTGAAATTTAGAACTCATGCTTATTTTATAGAGTAGAGATCCACTGAAAGGTGCTTTGGTGGAAATCCACTTGATTATTAGGTTAAGTGTGAGCGCAAAAAATCTTTCTACTTCTATTTTAGATATAAATAGAAATTAGATATTATAATTTATGTTCTTTTTATATCAAGGGGCGAGAGTGTAACAGCTATAAATATATTTTTCAATACAATATCGAATTCTTAATGCTAGATATCATTAATTCATATATATGTAAACATTATACATTTATACAACATCGTGAAATACCCAGTGAAGCGGGTGGGTAACGGCTAGTATACTATATAACAATAAAAGTAATTGATAATTCTATATGTACCATAAAAATAAGAATAAAACTACAAAATATATTTAATAGAGACAAAGATGCTTAAATACAAGTCTTAATGATTAATTAAGTAATGCATTTTTTAGACTCTTTGAGGAAGCAAAATATGTAATCCTCATGAAGAAGAAAAGAATTCTTTTGTTGTTCAATTAAGCATATTTTTAACAAGTACGTATTATCAGTGTAAAATAAGAGAAGAGGACTAATTTATATTTTTTTGTTGCATATAACATAATTACGGAAATTGAAAGGTTTGTTTTCACCGAATGAATAGAAAGCTTAGTTAGTATTGAGATGTTATTTTTTTTACTCTTGTTTTTTCTTTTGATATTATGATAATAAAACTCTATTTCAAACTTCTTCATAAATTCTTATAAAAGTTTTATAAAATACACAAAAAATCAGTGAACTGTCTTATTTTAAGTGTTATCTAGAAAGTTTTATAATAATTGTACTTAGAGTTTCTACTGTTAGATTAAGTGATTGAAAGTCTTTTTACTACATGGTACAATTAGTTCACTGTTTATATTTATAAAGAATCCCAAAGCACAATTTATTTATAACTTTGACATACCTAACGTAATCGACCTTGTATTTAGAAAGGTAAAGAATGTTTGTGATTTTGGTGTGTTTGCGTTACCATTCATTCATGCTCCCCCACCAATGAAATAAACTTTAAAATAAACGAGGGCTGGGGCATAAGTCATGCCAACTATTTTTTTTTCTTGTAGATATGTGAACGGATCACAAACGTATATATGTCGAGTGGAAGTTCTGTATGCAGAACAACATATGGCTCTGTGATATCTAATAGTAGCTCAGCGAGGGCTGTGAAATCAGTCAGTTGGTGAGTGTCGTGTGATATGGAAGTAACCTGTGTTGAACAGAGTACTTATATCAAAATGGCCGTTCTTCGAGGGAGAAATGCGATGGAATGTCACAGTGAATTAGTGAAAGCCCTTGGGAATAATGCCCTACCATAACGTACTTGTGAAGAGCAACCTTCGGGACGATTCACACATGGTGTTGTAAATGCTGAGGCTAATGGTATTCAGCGCCTCCCACATCGTTGGCAGTGTGTGGTGACAGTAGCGGGGGACTTTCTTGAAGGTTTTTAGTCCCAGGTTTGTCATGTTAACTTTATGTGTACTGTGTTGCCATTCTTTTGCACCATGAAGGCCTTATTGCCCTGTATACTACCGTAATAAATTAGTGTGTTACGATATTTCAGTACTATTCATTGTCCACACATGTAGTTAACACATTGTCCTTTCGTCTGTATATGTCACATTTTCCAATCAGACTGGTATCTTAAAGAAAAAAAAATAGTTGTCATGACTTTCGCCCAATCCTCTTATATAATATCTTTAAATAGAACAACCTATTTTTTTTATACATCAAGGTTTTCACCCTTCAAAAAAGGAGATTCTTTAAACAATTAAACGTTCCATATAATAGATTTCCCTAAAAGTTAGTTTGAAAATGCGTTAAAACTGACTGCAGCCCATCCCCATAAAGGAAACGTAATTTGGTGGTAGCTCCGATTGACTCATCAAAAACAAAAGTTTATAACAATTTTTAAAGTTCAGGAATTTAACAAAACCTCTTTAATTATACTACATGCATTCCAAAACTTGAATTTTTTAAAATTACAAAAAGAAAACTTCACAAAAGTTAACCTCAAGCTTTAAATTTTCATTTCAAATTTTATATGCAGGAAAATCTCAACATTAATCGAAAATATTTTGCTATTGAAAATTTGTTATTAATTCTAAATTTTGAAAATTCCTCAAACTAATTTCACTTCCACACTACAATCACTATAGATTTACATTATTTTCATATGTACCTCAGACGAACCGGAGTGGAAGCCCGAAAACCCATCACAACAGCAGCTCTAAAAAAATGTGAGTATCGACTCCGACGCACGACTGGAGTTTACTTTTTGAGTACGGTTACTCCTGGAGTTTATTCCTTAAGTCCTTGATTATATAGCAGGCAAACGGTAAATAAAAGCATCTCATATGATACTGAAACCATGTATGTATTTTCTTTATTATATTCACATTTTTCAAATTAATTCGGTAAAATGATACATATATAAAATAAAATACATAAATTATAGTATATAATTATATGTTATTCATAGTACATGTTAAAAAGGTTGATTTACTTCACTATTAATATCATTGTCAGTACTAATTACATTCTCTCGCCATTATTAATCACTGTGACAAGAAGTTGAGGTAACTGAAGTATGAAAAGTGAACATCGGTAGATTTACGAATCGTGAAAACATTGCACCAATATTTGTACCATTCCTAGTCACTCCAGTGCTCTACCAGAAAAAAAAATCCAAATCAAGCTCTGATTTTAATTGAACTAATCTCAATCCTTCTCTTTTATCAAAATTAGTATTGAAACCGCCGCCAAGTATGAGTAGAAGTACATGATACTGTTTCTTCAGTAGCTTAGGACCACCTTCTGTTTATAAACTAAAATTCACATTCATTTTTATACATATATATATATATAACAATAAATGCTCTTAGAATTTAAAATAATAAAACATATATATATATATATATATATATATATATATATATATATATATATATATAATTAAAATAGATTAAAAATTAAATTCCCTATCTAGCACTTGACTCATCTTTCTCAGTTACAATCTTCAAGTATCAAACTAATCACCCATTTATTTCTTCCGAACATATGACCTAGCCAATAAACATGTCTAATTCCAGATCGTTAGATTTAACAGCCCCCATATGTCAGCATTAACTTTCAAATACGATCATAAAATCCGCGATACTTACCACATGTGTTTTTCAAATGCTATCCACTTGAAACCTCCACCATGGCGTGATTTTTTCCTCCCTGCTCTCAGTGTCAGAACATATGTAGAAATGATCGAATAAAGACCTTCCTTTTTAAACTTTAATCTAATTCTGTCTTCAAAATCCTGACGGAATTAAAGCCGGCAGGATTTTTTATCTGCGAATGGATTTCAAATCTTAACGCTGATCTTAATCTCTCTTTTTATAAAATAATTTTAATATAAAAACGAACGCCAACTGCGGTAATAAATGCAATGGAGAATTTAAAGAAACTTCCGACTACACCGTATGCCCCTATACTGAAGACGTCGGGTTGCCGGAATTAAAAGGAATAGTACGGAAAAAGAAGAAAGGTGCTAGTAATTCCCGAAAGAACATCGCTCTTACCGCCAAAGAAATAGAATCATCGTTTTCTCCCAAAAAAAGAATTTCAGAAAGTCATACTTCAAAAATGGAAGCAAAGAACGAAAATAAAATTAAGCAAGAAGAGAATTTGGATGCTGATGAAGAAAAAATAAAACAACATATAATCATTATTAAAAATGATATTCGATTTGAAGATCTACAGACTTTTTTCCAAAAATATAACCTGGAAATACCCATCCAAACATTCATTAGAAATTTTGAAAGTACGTGCGATTCCTTCGATATACCAGAGAAACAGAAAATCCTATTTATAACCAAGTTAGTAGATGGAGCTGTGAAGACTTACATCAAATCAAAATCTATCCCTAAAAGTTTTTACGAACTGGAAAAATAATTTAATACGTGAATTCGGAACACAAGTCATTCCAGCGGAGATTCATCTTCAATTATCTAAAACAGAAAAAACATCAAAAGAGACCCACATAGAATATTTCTACAGAATAAAAGAAATCGCATCATAATAAAAGGATTAAAAGAAAATAGATCCATGGAACTACAATTACGAAGCTGCAACAACATAGAGGAACTGAAGGAAAAAATGAAACTTTTAGATATCCAAGAAAAATCAAAATCAAATCGGAATGAAATTATATATCCAAAGTATCCAGTGACAAGAATACCTCACCATACGAATCAATTTGCCCGTAGACAACAAAAAGTATGGAGGATAGAATTGGAGAAATGATCAATCTCAACATCCGGATGCCAGAACCGGTTCAAGATACCATGTATACTCTCCTCAATTTCTATCACCTTCTTATCATCACCCGTCCTTTTCTCTTCAGCGGCCGACCATGTATCCGAGGAGCCGGCGATTGCAGCAACGACCAACAGTTTTTCGACCGGATGCTCCAACTTTCTACCCCCGTCAAAGAACACAAGAAAATTATACATTAGTCCAACCTCATCGAACAGAAGAACTTATGATTACCAGGGAATAATCAACTTCAAACAAGTTGAAGTCCTCTTGGATACAGGATCAAGTGTCAATATTATTCCAAAAAATATAATATAACAAATCAAGGGACACCACAATGTAGAGTATATCAAAACAAAAATTGCCACCATCAATGGAGAAGTTAAAGTGAGTGAGGCAATTACTTTACAATTGAAACTAGGAGAAATTATTGAAGATATTAAGTTCCTCATAGTAAATGTAGAACTAAAATATTTAATAATTTCTAATAAAACTATGAGTATTTTTGAATAAAATATTAATTTTAGTGATTATAAAAATTTTCAAAGAGGAAAAAAAAATTTTTTTAAATTATGAATCTAAGAAAAATATTAAAGAAAATGAAACTCTTAAATTTAGTAATAATAAAATTATCACTAAGAAAACTGATAATGTGTTTAATATAGAAATAATTCCTAATAGTGATTATGATATTATTAATGTGATTATTGATAAATATAAATATGTCTTTGCTAAAAATAAGTTTGATGTGGACGAGTTAAAATGTTATTCTCCTAAAATAATACTTACCTCAGAATTACCCATTGCAAATCGACCATATAGGACATCTTTTAAAGATGATACGGAAATAAAAAAGCAATTAGATGCATTATTGAAAGCAAGAATAATAAAACCATCTTACAGTTCTTACTCTGCCCCTATAACATTGGCTTTTAAAAAAGAGGATAATGCTCGTACACAATTATGTATCGATTACAGAAAGCTAAATGCTATCACAAAATTAGATGCAGAGCCAATTCCCCGAATAGATGCAGTTTTAGACAAATTAACCCAGGCAAAATTTTTCTCAACCATCGACCTATGCAGTGGTTATTGGCACATTAAATTAGATGATAATGAATCTGAAAAACTTGCATTTATATCAAATTACGGTCTTTTTCAATTTAATCATTTGCCATTAGGATATAAAAACCTCCCAGCTATATATTTCAAAGAGCTATTAGACAGATTTTAAATAAATACCAAATAAAATTTGCAATAAATTATTTTGACGATATAATAGTATTTTCGGAATCAATTGAAGAACATGCAAAACATTTAGAGGAAATTTTTAAAATTTGTGGAATAGAAAATATTAAATTAAAATTCTCAAAGTGTAAATTTGGCAAAGATACAATTGATTTCTTAGGATATGAAATAAAACAAGGGTCATACACTCCAAATAATACAAATGTCGAAATAATTAAAAAACTTTTACCCCCCTAGAAATGTAAAGGATTTACAAAGATTTCTTGGTAGTATTAATGTCTATTATAAATTCCTTCCTCAATATGCAAAATTAAGAATGCCCTTAAATAATCTTCTTAAAAAGAATCAAAATTGAAATTGGACCCCAGAATGTCAACAATCTTTTCAAAAACTTAGACAGCTTAATTTCAAAGCCCATTTTAGCTATATTCAATCCAAATTATCCCTGTCATCTTTATGTAGATGCATCGAAAACTGCGATATCATGTATCCTCAAACAACAAAAACCCAATGGCAATCAACATCCGATTGCATTCCACTCGAGACGACTGAGAAATTAGGAAATTAATTATACAATAACTGAATTAGAATGCTTAGCTATAATTGATAGTTTAGATAAATTCCATTGCTATCTTCATGGATCTCATTTCACAGTTTATACTGATCATAATGCATTAGTTTGGCTTAAAAATTTCAAAAATCCCACGGGTAGACTTTTTAAATGGTCTTTAAAAGTTTCTATGTATGATTTTGATATAAAATATAAGAAAGGTAGCACTAATATTGAAGCTGATATGTTAACAAGAAATCCTATTGCTTATCATATAATTAATACACCTCCAGAACATTTATTATAGATATCAATGAATTAAATCATTTTCAAAATATAGAAAATACATCAGCTCCTAAATGTTTTAAGAGAGATGGTGTTTTTGTAGTTAAAAGACAAGGTTTAGCTAAAATAATTGTACCCAAAGCTCTAAGAGTGAAATTAATGGAAACAACTCATAAAAAATTTGGCCTTCCTGGTATAGCTACCATGTTAAAATTAATATCACCCCCCCCCAATATTATTTGATAAACATTATTACTGATATACGAAATTATGTGAAACACTGTGAAACTTGTCAAATAAATAAGAAGTCACATCAGAAAAAATACGGACTGATGCAATCACTTCCTCTTTTGGAAAAACCCTTTGAACTTTTATCGATAGATAGTGTAGGTGGTTTAAATTATTACACCTCTGTTAAAAAATATTTGCAAATTATTATTGATCATGCAACTAGGTACATTTGGACTTTCCCATCAAAAAATACAACAACAGATACTTATATAAATTGTTTAAGACAAATCTTTCAGAATCATATACCAGAAAAAATTTTAAGTGATAGAAATACTGCGTTCACCTCTTGAAAATTTAAGCATTTTTTAAAACATAATAATGTCACTCAATTATTAATTACTTCTCACAGACCACAAACCAATGGAAAGGTTGAACATGTAAATCAAACCATCTTTACCCGCTTAAAATGTGAAATTAGTAATAGTTCAAATAAAGTCCCATGGACAAAAATTCTAGAGAAAGTAACCCATCAGTATAATCAAACTCCACATACAATAACAGGTTTCCCTCCAACTTACTTAATGTATGGTAATTTACCTTTCGAAATTTCACTAAAAGATAATGAGATATATCCTCCCTTAGAAGAAGCAAGAAAATTAGCCAAAGAAAGAACCGAACAATATTATAAAATAAATAAGATTAGATACGATAAAAAATTTCAGGAAGCTGATTTCAAGGTTGGTGACTTAGTAATGTATGAGGAATTTCAATACCCCAATACAAGGAAATTAAGTCCCCCTTATTCAGGCCCTTATACCGTTTTAAGAAAATGTTCTGATGTATTATTTGAAATAGATAGACACAATGCCCTTAATAAAACTTACACTGAATTGGTTCATTCAGTTCGTTTAAGACATTTTCATCCATCTGAAAATTTTCAGTTGAATTACTTTCAACAAAATACCCATAATAATGAGAATAAGATAATAACTAAACGAAACCTCTTACGTAATATAGAAGTAACTGAGTTCTGCTTAACAAGAATTTTCGGCGATAAAGAATAATATATGATATGATATGTTATATTTAATTTTTATAATGTAGTTGTGTTAAATGAGATATTTTCTTTATATTTTAATTGAGAAAACAAAAGTAAAGTCACCTGTATTCTTTTTTCTCCACTGAATTTAATTGTTTTGTTAATTATTTTATTCAGCAGTAATCTTATTGCATGTCAGTTAATTTTTTTATGTTGAAATTGTGTGTTTTGAGATATACCGGCCATATATCAGGATTCACTACTTCTTAAAATTTTCTTTATCTAAATTTAAAAGTAATTTAATAACTTGAAGCTTATTTTTGGGTATTATACAGTGGATAAGGGAAAATACACACAATCATTATAACTTTGTATATGTCTCGAAACAATAAGAGGACATTGTTCTCTTATTGTCTGTGATTTGATCACGCAGATTTCTCAGAGGGATGTGTTCAAAATTAAGTAATGTGATACAATTTATATTAGTGAATGTGTGATGTAAGAGAAACTCAAGAAGTTTTGTCTATGAAACGAATTTTTAGAAGATTACTGAAAGATTCAAAATATTGTATGTGATATTGTTAAGTTACAGTGAATATTGAGAAAATTTTTATAAATACTAAAAATGATTATTGAAGTGAGTCCACTTTTCCGACTCAACATTAATAAAAAAGAGCTCTTATATTTTTATATTCTTATAATTTTTATATTTTTATATATATATATATTTTTTATAACGCATATAAAATAAAATATTGTTTATTGTGTTGAATAGTGCATATTAGTTGTGTGTTGTACACCATTTTCATATTATTAATAATTTCATTTTATTAGTGCCTATATTTTTTTATCTTTTTAAAAAATGTATTTCATGTATGCAAAAGGTGTGTAACAATATAAGGTATTACTACGATGGTGCCAGAGTAGATTTTAATACAAAATTATTATTTTAATATTTGTATGATATCATGTATTTTTATATTTACTATCTTATTGTTTCATTAATTATTTACCAATATAAATATTTTTGGGGGAAACATTATCTGTTAGCTATAATACGAATCTATTATTATGAAGGAATAGGAGGAAACGCGAGCTCTTGTTCTAGATGTCAAATAGATTTGAACAAGCTAATCTTCAATTATATGTATGGAAATTCATTTTTATCAATTAATATTTTGGAAGTGTCATTACTGTGTTTATTGTTATAGTTTCGTTTATTGTATTGCATTCTGATTTCAATATTCATATTGCTTAAATATTTCTACTTTGTGTAATATATCTTTCTAAATAATGTTATGTATTGTTTTGTGTTTGTTGAAAATTGATTAAGGGGTGTTGGAAAGCTAATATCTTATTTTTTTGACAATATGAGATTTTTACATTTTCAAATTGTATAGATTTTAACCTTTCTAAAAATACCTTACTTTAACCCCTAGGGTATTTAGAAGCCCCTAAAACGTATTTTTAAATAATCGTTGAATTTGGGCCACGCCCATTTTAATGGCGAAAATTGTAAACAAATTACTTAGTTTTTGCTTAAAAGTGTAACGACTGATATAAACCATAACATGTATCTTTTATTTTAAATTGAGCCTTTTATTTTTTTATTTCCTAGCCAATTAGAAGTCTCACTGTATACATTAAAATCAATTTATCTCAAAATGTAAATTTTAATGTGCGATGTATCTTTTCTGAGAAACTAATGTTCACAGGTATGTAAATTTTTTGTGAATTATTTATAATGATGTCTAATATATACTAAAATGAGCAATACTTCGATGCAACGTGTCACTCATCTTTTTTCGTAGTCGTTGGAAATCGTTCAACATGGCAACTCCAAAGTCGATCTGCTCTAAGGCGGAAAGAAGGGAAGTGATTCCCTTTTTGTGTTTGTGGAAGGAGTGATACCTACGCTGGATTCTAGTCATTCCTTCCATCACTGTACTCTCAAAGACAATGACCCTAAGTGGTTGACGTTGATGGACTTCCCGATCTTTCGCCGTCCCATAAAGAAGTTCTTCCGTGTTTGAAGCGCTCTGTCCATTCGCATATCTTATTTCGAGATAAACAGCTGGCACCATACTGCGCTTGCAAGTGACGAATATTTACCGCAGTTTTCACACCTTCCGCAAATAGAAATCGAATTACCATCCTCCTTGGTGTAGATCGACTATGGAGCTGCCATGTTGAACGATCTCCTACACTCCAACGACTACGAAAAAAAATGAGTGACACGTTGCATAGAAGTGTTGTCGACTACCCCTCATTCAGCGCTGGATACTAGCGCTGTTGCCAGACCTTGGAAAGAGAATTTGCAAATGTTCCTTTGCTTTTTGACATACCATCGTAAAATAAAAATGTTTAAATATTTCTAAAATGGTTTATTTAATGCACGATTATTTTTTTTTGAGTTTATAATCCTTTAGAATCAATTTTCATACAAAGCCCCGGTAGGAAAATATTATGAGGATTGAAATTTAAAAAAAGCGTTAGCAAAAATGCGTTATGCGTGCTACTGCGCATGCGCTAAATCTCTGTCCGAAGAAAGAAGGTGTGGGTTCTACTTTTTCTTCGCTTTTAAAATTGCGATTTTTCTTTTCTTAAAGAAATTCGACAAGAAATAATTACATAATTGGAAAGATAATTTTTATTGTCACGATACGGTATAACGTTTTTACAAAATAACGATATTTCTCATTTTTTACGATTTTTTCTACAATTAGACAATGTCGATGCGTTTTTATGAAAAGAAATTTTCAATCATTCTGTACAGACTTCTTATAATAGTAATGAATCGATATTCTATACTAAAAAGTCCATACTTTGGTTTTTTAGATTCAGTGATTTAAACTGTAAAATGCCAAAAACTTTTTTTTACAATTCTTCAAAAACTTCTCAAAATTTTAATCAAACATTTAATATGACTTCGTCATTCATAAAAATAATCACATGAAAGTGCTTTTCTGTTTGTCAAACATTATTATCCATGTTCTGTCCAAAAATTGAAATAATTGCTTAAATATTACGGACTTAAAAAAGTTTTTGTCTTTTAATCTAATAACTTTTTCACAAGAATTCATTTACGCGTATTTTTGTGTGCCTTTTTTGTTAAAAAATTACTTCTGTTTGTTATCGATGTGTGAATTTGGAAAGTATAATTTAACAATTAAGCACTCAAAAATTTAAAACTTAAAAAAAAATTCGCAAACCATGTTTACTGTCGTTTCGTCTACTGACGTCATTGGTATAAAAAAAACGGCTTTTGAGTTAAGGTATAAGACTGCGTTCAGAACCGTGATTTTAAAAAAGCCCATAAAAGGATAATGCTCATGATATTTAGTGTCACTTAGATTAGAATACATGTATAAAATTGTTTTAAGGACATTATGACAATTAAAAATTATTTAAATGCAATATTTCAGCAAAAAATTAACTTAGAATAATTTTTTAAGACAGTTATCCTTTTGTGAAAAATGCCTCTATTATAATATTTTGCCTGTAGATAGCTTAGACCACTGTACAAGGGCCCAACTATGATTTTTGAAAAATTCATATTATTTTCAGAGTTACAACCAATTGAAATAATTATCGACGTTTTTTTTAAAAATTTCTCTCCTCTGTTGTCGTAAAACATGGATAAACCCGCTTCTAAGTTATATATTTCAAAAATTCTAGCTAAACCTCTGTACAGAGGTCTGAGCTATACACAGACGATATTTTGTTATAATAGAAGCATTTTTCACAAAAGGAGAATATTTCGAAAATGGGTCATTCTATGTTCCTTTTTTGTCAAAATATTGTACTTAAATAATTTTTTATTGCAATACTATTCTTAAGACAATTTTATCTACATTTTCTAATCTAAGTGACACTAAATATCATAAATATTATCCATTTATACGCTTTTGCAAACTAACGGCTAAGAACATATTTGGATACCTTAAACTATTTTCTCGCGAGTGTCGACTTATACTCCGGTTCACTTTAACTTGGCAGTCCAAATCACATCCGCTACTAGGTTCCACGAGAAGATGAGGGTAATTATAACAAATAAAAATCACCAAATTTGGCGAGTAAAAAATGCAAGTGAAAAATTTATTTTTGTTTCATTATAGAAACAAAATATGTTATGAAAACAATTGAAAGAAACACATATTAACGCGCTTCATTAATTTTGAATATTTTTCTTATATGGTGAATGTACATAATGAGAGAGAGAGAGAGAGAAGATTATATATATATATATATATATATG
Source organism: Trichonephila clavipes (assembly GCA_019973935.1). Lineage (NCBI taxonomy): Eukaryota > Metazoa > Arthropoda > Arachnida > Araneae > Nephilidae > Trichonephila > Trichonephila clavipes. Next base: position 68,273 of record BMAU01000928.1, read on the forward strand.
ACCAATAAAACGTTTATGACCAATAAAGCAAGGTTTTTGCATGCAATCTGATTTGCATCTAATACCAAATAGTTAAATTCTAATGTTAGATTATGAATCATTTGGATTGACATGGCATTAGTAGGAGTTACGAGCAAAATATAGGAGTGGTAATTGTTGTATTAAATATGAGAAATCGTTCAATAATTGTGGATTGAATTATTGATAGGATGCTCTTTGTTGAATTTTTAATGATTTACTCTCTATTCATTTGTGAATATACTGGGTTTTTAATTTGAACTTTCGGATTTTAGATATTTTTTAATTTGAACTTCTGGATTTTAGATATTTTTTAATTTAAACTTTCGGATTTTAGATATTTTTTAATTTGAACTTTCGGATTTTAGATATTTTTTTTTAACTTTCGGATTTTAGATATTTTTAATTTGAACTTTCGGATTTTAGATATTTTTTATTTTGAACTGATGGATTTCAGATATTTTTTAATTTGAACTTTCGGATTTTAGATATTTTTTCTACCTATACAAATATTTTAAAGACGGGTGCATCATCTTTTGTGTTCGATGGTTCGCTTATATTATGCACTAATTTATTTTAGAATTTTAACATTTTAATGTTATAATATCTTTCAGAATGCGATGGCGAATAGTTTAATTTTTCAAGTTTAATGGTATAATTTTAACTTTTTGAATTTTGAATTTTTTTAATTTTTAAATTTTTGAGAATTGGATATTTTTCAATTAACTTACCAAGTTGCAATAAAGGGAAGGTTGGCGCCATCAAACTAGTTTAACCTCACTTATCGGTCCTAAGTCCGAGGCTACACTTGGATATTTTATAAATTTTTATTCTATAATTTTTGTTTGAAAACGATGGAATTTTATCTTCTATATTCGCCATTGATATTTTGAAATATGATTTAGTAATATAAGATTCATATAATTTCAATTTTTAATTGATTATTAAGTTGTGATTGATTTTTATATATTTATATATATATATATATATATATATATATATATATATATATATATATATATATATATATATATATATATATATATATATATATATATATATATATGTCATGATTTTGAAGACAGAATTAGATTAAAGTTTTAAAAGGAAGGTCTTTATTCGATCATTTCTACATATGTTCTGACACTGAAAGCAGGGAGGAAAAAAGCCCGCCATGGTGGTGGTTTCAAGTGGATAGCACTTGAAAAACACTTGTTGTAAGTATCGCGGATTTTATGATCGTATTTGAAAGTTAATGCTGACATATGGGGTCTGTTAAATCTAATGATCTGGAATTAGACATGTTTATTGGCTACGCCATATGTTCGGAAGAAATAAATGGGTGATTAGTTTGGTACTTGAAGATGTGACTGAGAAATATGAGTCAAGAGAGTGCTAGATAGGGAATTTAATTTTTAATCTATTTTAATTATCCTTACATTTGCCCCGCAATTTTAAAAGGGAGTCATGGCGTGGTTTTTTCTCTCCTTACAAACTTAAGGGGAGTTAAAAACATCTCTGTCTCTCTATACTGACAATGTTAAAATGGCTGTTTTCGATGTACCTTATCTCAAAATCTGTTTTATGTACATGCTTAAAATTTTTCATAGAATTTAAGTGCACCTCTCTCATTATACTAAAATGAGCTTTTGGCTAATTTTGAATTTTTTAATAAATTATGAAATATTTTATCAAACATTGCGAAATTTGACCCATTTTTTACTTAAAAAATTTGTAAAAATTAAATTTTTGAGTTTTTTTACAAAAAGCTCTGACAACCCTTCATTCAGCGCTGAACACTAGCATTGTCGACAAAACTTGGAAAGAGAAATTACAAATGTCCCTTTGCGTTTTGACTTGCCCTCGTACAATCTGCAAATATAATTTATTCAAAAACATCTGTGAATTATCCAGTCTTACATTAATAACATCATAAGTAAGTTATATCATCAATGAACTAGTGTCTCATGAAAAAAAAACTACTTCAATATCTTGGTTAAGTTCTGTAACCTTGAAATTTAAAGAGGAACACTAATAATTTGCAGGAAATTATATTGATAATAATAATCCTTAATGCTTACATTTTCATAATTACACGACCTATCTGACTATTTAACACAAAAAATATCCTTCTTCGTGCCGTGCTGTTTGTATTAATATTTGTAATCTTGTCTAATATGACACATAACAGACCAGACAGCATAATATATGCATACTAAATTACTTAACATTTTCAAACACATTCAGATGTTATCGAAAACAGTCCACTAACCTGCATGTGTATCATGGTTTCTTCACAAAGTAAGGAATCAATCAAACAATCCATATAACAGGTTTTCATAGAGAATAGTTTAAAAAGGTTTTGAGAACACACTACATTTTGCATTTAATTATTCTTCCTATGTGTTAAAAAAATGTCTGCAGACTGTTAAGACTATGGTAAAGTTAAACATTTCTTCAATGTCTGCCTTTTCTTTTTCGTTGCTGCATAATTAGTTGAAGTTGACATTTTAAATTAACGTTTAGGATTTTCAATTCAATCATTGAATAAGTTTTATAAAAAAGCATTCAACTTCCAGATATTTCTGGTTTTTCGACTCTTAATTCATATTTTTAGGGAATTATGAAAGGTTTATTTTGAAACCACCCTATTCAAATTCTCAAAAAGAAAGGAATGGGAACTTAAAATCATGGATAAAAATAAAAAATATATAAAAAAATTTTAAGAGATGGTATATATCTGTAATTGTATGGAATTCATCTAATCAGTTCATTTTATTTGTTTTTGAACTCTGTGTTCTGTATTGTTATTTTAATGTATTCCTCTCTGCATGACTTTTCCTAATACTTTTTGGAGAAATTCCTTTTTTCATTCGGACGTAATTTTTTTAAATAACACCAGTATATCACAAGCGTTTTTTGTGAAAGCATAAATTTTTTCCCATCTTTTACGAAACCACTTAAACGTTAGAGTCCTTCCATGAATTTCTGAAAACAACAAAATATTACAGCTGAAAGTTTCTGTCCAGAATTCTAAGAATTCGAGTAAAATAGTTATCACTATATATACACTCTTATCTATAAAAAACAGAGCTCGCGTTTTTTTTGCAGAATTTTGGCTAAGTAGAGCCTTTTTATAAAGGAATCTATAGTAAAAATACTATCATAATGCCTTGTTTTTTTCAAGTAATGTTTTCTTGCAGTATAGTTAACATCAATTCTTGTGGGAGATTGCCTTTTTCTAACTTTATCTAAAAATGGCTTCCAAGTTCAAGGGGAAAATTAATGTTGTTTCCTTATTAAACTTTGTGTAGGCTGTAATGAGTCTTACATGTGTTCCTTAAAAGAGAAATAGTAGTTAATCTCCTTAATTGTTGATACTAAAGCAGTGAAAAACTATTTGCATTAACTTTATTTAAATACTATGACGCAATGCTTTTTAACAAATAGTAAATTCTTTCAATATGCCTACAATATTTTTCTAATAGCTAACATTTTTCAAGTTGTGCATTCAACTTTTACTATTTAACATTTTTCACTTTAATGTTAGGTGATAATATTTTTAAATTTGAAATGATATTTTCTTAAAAATTTATTATTTATTTTCACTAACAGCCGTCCACAAAGTACAACACTCGAAAAATATTCAATAAAAGTGAAATTTGCACATGCGTAGGCTCCTATAAGGTGCAATTGATTAGCACTGCAGTGCTCATGCAAATCATGAGCACTAGTAGTTACAAATACCTTATAAACAAGTAACATAAAAGAAAAAATTTGTAAGTCAATTCCTACTTAAGTGAACAAAGAACATTTTTATTTTAGTTATTTTTTATCAAATAGTTACAATTAATATAAATATGTACATACATATGACAGAATCACAATACTAAGAGGCAAAACAGAAATCGATTTTCCATTTTCCTTTTTATATATGTGTGATGACCCCCCCGGGTCACACCTTGAACACCAAGATTAATTTGAGGCAAAGAACCACTAAGAGCCATTTTGAATAATAATAATATTTATTTATTATTATACTTTTCTCAAAAAAATATCTGATAACATATAATAAGATAATGTTACGTCTCTTAAAGGGATTTGCCTTTATATTAAATTAAATTACTAAGAATGCAATTATTTAATAATCTAGCTCAAACTCAAGTAAGGTTTACCGAAATAGGAGATCCCAGAAACACACGTATTCGAATTCTTAACTTTCATTGACTTTAACTAAGTCGCTTAAACTGACGCTTTTTTAAGCTTACGTGAATTATATTTACCGCTGGCTTATATCAGCTTTCTGATACGTCTCGCAGCACGACGTCTTCACGAATCTAATCTCCTTGAATCTTCTAGTAATACGTTTAAAGATACTGGCTCAATAGCCTACCATCATCTCCCTTGCTATCTCGCAACTCTCGACTTAAATACCTTATCTAATTTAAATACCCCGTACATCTATTTTGAGCTGATTGGAAATAAACGCGAATTTATATTCCCCAGAAAGACGCCTAAGAAGATTAGTGGAAAGGTTCCGTACAGATTCGTCACATATGGTGTTGGACTATTGTTTTTGTTTGTTACTATTTATTTATTAATTAAGTTTAACTAATGAATTAATTGAAAAAACTGTATCAACATCTAGTGTTATCCATTACAAGCTTAAAAAAAGGCAATTAACGATTAAAAATTTGTGCAAGATATATGGAGATATATATATGGAGATAATGAACTAATAGCAGGAATTGGAAAAGAAGGCAGATGGTTTTTTTTAAGTACTAGAAGTCTGCTTTCTCATTGTTTCTTTGCTTGAAAAACTTTAGTTGAAGAGTACGGAAATTAGTAGGGCATGTTTTTGAATTCTACATGGAAAAAATTATCCTTTACAGAGATTGAAGACTAAATTTTTGATTGTGTTAGACGAAGTCAAGCCATAGCGAAGGTTGTAGAAGAGACAGAGTGACCCAAAGGAAAGGTTTTATCAGATTTATCACATCACCAAGCACGTTAATTAACGGATCTTAATAAAGGATAGCAATACAACATCAAAAATCCTAGCACAATAAACAGAGAATGTTGCTTAACAATTGTCATCAGCCTTTATCATTCGATTTTGCTTGCAACATAAAAGGTTTTCAGGAACACATTTATTGCTATGATTTCCTTTGGCTATGAATCAGAGGAGCGTGCAGCTACATTGGTACATTGAATGCTGGGCATAAACAAACGAATAGTACAACATTGTATTTCCGAACAAATAACGAATCAGCTTACAACCTCATAATGATTATTAGAGGATGCATGGTAAATCCCATTATATTTTTCAGCAGATACGGTTTCTGGTCCTACATCTGAAGTTGTTGTTGTTAATGCAACCTGATCGGTAAAGGTCAGATCAAGGCCCACAAAATTCATCATGGCAAAGGGCTAAGTGACGCCTGTCGTAAGCTGTAGCTTTGAGCCACATACAGGTGACAGAACGATTTAGCTCGGTTTCACCCCAGTTTTGAGGGAAAACCCCCTGGAGTGGTCAGGGCCTCCCACCTCTCTTCCCCTTCTACCAACCCTAGGACTTGCGGCTTGACGGCTATTTAAAGTACACCCATGTCGCGAAGGCACTATTCATTTACAAGCATCCATGTCTTCTCGATTCTGGTATTCGAACCCAGGCCCAACGTCACAGCTATCAGCGTCTCTTACCACTATACCGGATGAGCGACTCATCCAAAGTACCTTTAGATTACGCTGCATACTTACCTTTTCTATTGCGCGATACCGATACACTCAATAGCCATCCCTACATTCTTGGAGTTTCAGAGCCTGTCGTAGTTTTTTCCTTCAACTTAACTTCAGCACGACGATACGAGTCTATAAGAGCACACGACGTTAAACAATTCTCCACTAACCAACAAATAGTATTGTAATGTCGTGAGGTCTTAAAATTACTTCCTTTGCTTCGTAGTGAGAGGGAACACACCGTAAAGAATTATGAATTAATTTTTTAAAAATTGTGTTCCTTATTAATTGTACTTATCTTCACAGGCTTTCGCTTGAGAAAAGTTCAAATTAGATTTAATGTTCGTAGGTCTTGGAGTGATTATCTCCTGGGTGCCGCTATCCTCACAACCCCTTTCACTGGTATCACCCCCGATCAAATTATGGAGTGGCTGATCCGTAGACTCCGGCACTCCGTCTTTAAAAGGTCATAGCGGTTCCTTTCTCTTGTTCCTTGAAGTGCAGCTGCCCCCACAACCTCTATCACAGCCGCTCGAAGAAGAAAACGCTGATGTTCAAGATGATACAGAAGTTCCTCGCCAAATTTCGAGCCGACCCCTTAAACCCCCTGGTTGGGCTTCTTTCGTGCTTCCAAAAATCTCTGATTGGTGAATTTATTGGATCTGCATATGGCTCTTCTCGTCTTCGTCCCAACTCCATTTCTTCTTTGTGACAGTAGACCGGCACGACTGAGATCAACTCCATCACAGTACCTCATACATCATTTGGAGGGTATATCAATAGACTTGTTACTTTAGCATATAGGATACCCTCCAGGAACGTCTTTATCACAACCGGCAGATATTCTTTTTTATTCAGATAATCCTCGGTCCCCATGGGTGAAGGAATCAAACAATAGAAACTGTTCAAAGGAGTATTCTTTCTATAAATCGTTAATACTAAAATCGCCTGGGTGTCGAGGAAGGAAACGGTGTAGCTACATCAAAGCCATTTTCGGAATCGGCTCAACATCCATTTTGCCCCGGGCATGAGAGAAGAATACAATGTCCCATTTGCGCATTCAGCTCACACCGTTATATCAAACTGGACAAGTATTGTCTGGAAGTGTTTGTCTAATGAGCCGACGCTACAGTATACTGGTGCTTTAATCCTCTTATTATCCTATTCTGAAGCTCATAGAACACATGTGGTCAATGAAAGATAAATGTCTGTTCCACGGATCCTATATACTCCTGCCCCACTGCTGCATCAGATGAACTTTGGTAAAGTACGGAAGCAACATGGACTAAAGACCCCGAGAAAACACCAAAAGGATGTTTCCTTTCAATGCCAAGTCGTGTCGCAGTTGTTCCTTCGTGTTCCGCTACTCGAACGGCGTTGTTATTTCAGTCTTTTGAAAATTATCAATGCACTATGTTTAATAAGTTTCTTCAAAAGAAAACTTAAATTTATTTGTCATTGATGGCTTATTAATTAGGAGCATTTAAAATTCCAAAAATGTTATACTGCTTGCATGTAAGTTTAAAAGAATTCTACACCAGCTTTGTTAAGGTATCCTACGACGTTCAGAATCGGGATTTTACAAAAGCGTATAAAAGGATAATATTTATGATATATAGTGTCATTTAGATTAGAAAACGTATATAAAATTGCTTTAAGAATATTATTATAATAAAAAATTATTTAAGTATAATATTTTGACAAAAAATGAACATGGAATGACCAATTTTCAAAACATTCCCTTTTTATGAAAAATGCTTCTATTATAATAATATTTTGCTTGTATATAGTTCAGACCACTCTAAAGAGGCTGAAATAGAATTTTTGAACTATGCAACTTAGAAGTGGATTTATCCATATTTTACTACAACAGAGGGGAGAAATTTTGAGAAAAAAAACGCCGATTTCAATTGGTATTGACTCTGAAAATAAGGTGATTTTTTCAAAAATCCTAGTCCAGACTCTCTGGAGAGAAGTGTTTACTTTATATAAGCAAAACATTATTATTATCGAAGCATTTTTTATAAAAGGAGAGCATTTTGAAAAAAGATTATTCTAAGTTAATTTTTTGCCAAAATATTGTATTTAAATAAGTTTTTTTTCCTCATAATGTTCTTAAAACCATTTTATATATGTATTCTAATCTAAGTGACACTAAATATCATAAAAATTATCTATTTATGCACTTTTTTAAAATCACGGTGACGAACGTAGTCGAATACCTTAAATTAAATTCGTTCTAACTCATATAAATTAGAATTCAAAACTGTTATATTTAATATAAAAGCATAAATTAAGTTCGCATTCATATAAATAGCTTTAAAATCACTTATTATTACGAATGTACTATTTCTTAGTTCTAATATTCAAAATTATTTACGTAGGATTTTTTTAATAACTTAAATGAGAGCTCACGTTAAGAAATGCAGAATTTCCTTCATTTTGGACTTTATATTAATCATTTTTTTTTCATTGTAATTAGCTTTTGAAATATTTCTTAAATGTCATTATGCAATGATATCAAAGTCGTTATAATTAAAGTAGTGGTGAAAGTAATATTTATATTCCAAATGTTTTATGAAACTAATTAAAATTTAAAGATAATTTTAGTGACTCTGGTCACATATTTAATAAAATTACCTTGCTTTAGATGAAAGTTTTGAGAAAATAGTCAATCCGTGAATATCTGTGTAGTATATGTATGCTTGAATATTGTGTAGATTAACACACGCTTTACATTTATCCATCATTACCTTGATATCTTCTTCCCCACGATCATTTCGAACCGTTTGGGGGTGTAGATCCCTACCTGTAGAAAAGCGTTGGACTTTTTCAAAAATATGACAATTTGGGTTTACAATAAAAGATGCAAAAATTTACATTCCATAAAATTTTATTTCCAAAACAATTACATTTTGTGAAAATTTAATATAAATATTCTGAAAGTTAAGTATTAAAAATAGGATTTAAAGTTTTCCTGACATCTGTATATTATTTATATACAAGTCGTTTAAAAACGTTTTGCAGATCAAACCTGAAAAATACCCATAGGCTAGATAAATTTGATTTCTTTGGTTTCCTTTTGTTTATCTTTCTTCGTTTATTGTTTCATATAAAAAAATTCATTTTAGTAACTACTTTAAACAAAATAGTACCTATGAACCATAAAAATATTTAAAGGAACATTTTTCAAATTCACACAACCGACAAAATTGTCAAATTTTCATAAATTTCCCGGTTATCAGAAAGCGTTCATTTAAATAGTGATCAAAAATTTAAAAACTGTTCAAGATGCAACTTACAACTCCCAGAATGAAAATAATTAAAATATCCCGATTTAATTTAAAGAAAGAATTTGTATTCTTTGCTTAAAATTTATTATTCCATACCTAAATTTAATTTATATATTAATATAATTTTTCGCACACAAACAATTTTCCCAATCAATGTAAATCCTAACCTATTTAAGTCACGAATAATATTTGGCTATTACTATAGATGCCTCACATTGCAAAGTATGCTAAATGGAAGAAGAAAATTAATTCTGAATGTAATTTTAAACTTATTGAAAGAAAAGAATTATATGAAATTTCCAAAAAAAGTAATAACTAATAAAAAAATATTTTTAAAAAAAGCATTGTTTTATAGATACTAAAACGAGTTAATAACGTTAAAATTGCGTTTCTTACAATTTCTGTGTTTTATTTTTCCCTCATGAGTTATTGGAGACTAAAGCAATTTTGTAACTTAAGTGAAGCTAAAGGAAAATATGAAAAGAATATTCCTTTTAATTATTCATAGAATAATTAAAATTAGTACAAACTTACTACAGTAAAAAAAAATTGCATTATTGAGAAAAAGAGTCGTTTTATTTCATTTTATCGATCAGAAGAGAAGTTTTGAAAAAGAAATTTTGACAAGTATTAAATGTTTTCTTAAATAAACCAAATTTGCCGAGAAAAAGTTACAGTTAAAGTTATTATTTTTAAGTCTATGTGCGTGCGTGTGCATGAAGGCCTGCGTTTGTAAATCTAATATATTTTTAAAACACAATGTTATATGTTCACCAATCTCGCACTTTTTACTTCAGCATTTACTTTAAGTTGGGAAGTATATAAACTATATTTTCAAACATGGCATTACATAAAAGTGTTTGCTTTTCTGGAAAATAATTAAAAGAAATGAAATAATAGCTATAAATGAAATCTAGTCCAACTTTTTCGTTTGTATCATTAACATTGTATTACAGTTGCACTGTTTAACTTTATAGTCGATTAAATGATACATTAGATGTACCGGTAAGCTCTGTCCATGTCCATTCCAATTACAGCACTTTTCAACAAGTACGCGCATGTTCATGTTCACTGATTGTATCAAAGAACTAAAACGAAGATGATTCGTGTTAACATTAAATGAGACGCAAGCATGTACCCATGGCTACTAATAAAGTTCATTTACACACACCACTGTATTTAAAACAAATTCCAACAGGGGGAAAAAGCTACAGAAGCGTGTAAACATTTATTGAAAGAGTTTATTAAAGGCACAATTTCTCACAGAATATACAAATGTTTGAAAATTTGAAGTAGGGGATTTCGACCTTTTTGATAAGCCACACTATGAGTGATAAGCCCTTTTTCGGTAACATCGGAGATTGGGTTAAAGATTGATGCAGCTCAACAAACCATTTCGGATCTTATTAAAAAACTAGAATTGGTGTAAAAATATTCGAGATAGATGCCACAAAAGTTAAAGGAGAATTTGAATTATCATATTTTAATGTATGCACATCTCTGCTTGCACAGAACCCCGTACATTGCTAAGCCGAAACTGAACCTAAGTAAGAGAATGTTGTATATATGGTGGGAAATTAAAGGACAAATATATTTTGCGCCGTTTGAAACCGAACAAAAAGATAAGTTCTATTAGGTACTGCCAACAATTAAATGATTTGAAAGCAGCACTCGAAGAAAAGAGGCCATCAGTGTTCAATAAGAAGGACTGTACACTGCTTCATGATTATGCCAGGTCACATGCTGCTTTGGGGACTCGTCTGAAACTGCCAGAGCTAGGGTGGAAAGTTCTATACATCCCTCATAATCCTCGAATCTAGTACCCTCCAATTATTTCTTGTTAAGGTCATTAGAAAATTTTTTGCTGGGCGAAAAGTTCAAAAACGTAGAAGATATCAGACATGCACTGGTTCAGTTTTTCGCCGCAAGAGATAAGGTATTTTCTTTTAAAAATTAGATACACAAATTGTCATCATGCTGGCAAGAAGTCATAAAATAATAATGACAATTACATTATTCAACAAAATTTATTTAAAGTACGAAAAATTTGCTACTTTGCTTAATTTTAAAAACAGGCAGCACTTCCCAATCTAACTTATATCTGAGGGAAAAGATTTATTGTATGTTTCCATATTTTATCTATGTTTCAAAGTAATGCATGTTTATTTAACTGAAATCATCATTACATTATATTTAACTAATTATATTCAAAGAAAAGCCATTTTTGAAGTCTGGTGGTCTTGCAAATACTTCATATATCAACATTTATTGTCAAACGTGGTAGTAAAAGCAAAAATTTTCTGAAAGTAATTATTTTATCTTTATCTGACTCTGCTTCTCCACCCACTCTGGAGCTCTTGTCTGCATCTACCTAATTATAGCAATTACAGTTGCGTTCAACAATATAATTTGTATCATGTTCAGGGAATTTCAAGTAACTTATTCCCAAAACCTCTTTAGTTTATAACTCTTTTTCATCCATCTCCACGCTGAATAATGTTTTTGTTTAGTTGCATTTTGCTTAAAAATTCAATATTTTCTAAAATAAATATTAAATTTGAAAAATTGGTAAATATATTAGGGTGGGTCGTAGTTACAAGGACAAAAAAATTATTATTAATCGAAATGTACCTATGAAAAAAAGATGTTCTGTAGTAAAGAGGTTAAAAGAAAACATAATTGTCACAGTGGGGTTTAATTTTCGAGAAAATGGGGGGAAAAAGACTTTGGTCAGATGATTTTAGATTCAAAACAAGTAAAATAAAATAAATTTTAAAAGTCAATTCCTATTTAGGTCAACAAAGAAAAGTTTTATTTTAGTTACCTTTTATCAAATAATATTAAAATTAATATAAATATACATATACATGTGACAGAATCACAAAATTACGTGGCAATTAATTTTATTGTGTGTGATTATCATTGTCATCCAAAACAATCATGTACATAAAATTTCAGTTCAACAGTGTGAAAGCGTGAGAAACGTGAGAACGTGAGAAAAAAAATCTTTCAAAGTTTTGACCCAAGTCGCTAAAAAGTAAGCCAACGTTACTGTACCTGCAATTCTTTAAATAATTAGTTTCAGCCAATTAACTTTAATTAATTATAATTAAATTATCGTATTGTTCCCCCAAACAATAGTGTATAGAAAGTTTCAGCTCAAATGAATGTTTTAAAATGTGAGGAAAAAACCTTTTAAAGTTTTGACACAAATCGCTAAAATGGTCACTAAGTCGCCAAAAATCATGCCAAAGTGGCTGTATCTGTGATTCTTTGAATAATTAGTTTTAATCAATTAAATTTTATTAATTATAATTAAATTGCCATATTTTTTAAATAAATTTATTTGCTAAACTCCGTATCGCCATCCAGAATAATCGTGTGTATAAAATATCAGCTCAATTGAGCGTTTTATAATGTACTTTATCAACGATTGAAAATTTGAACAAGATTGTGGAGGATAAGGACATTGTGAACTAATAGTAGGAATTGAAAAATTGGTAAATATTAAGGTGAGTCGTTGTTGCATGGAGGAAAAAATCATGATTAATTGGAATGTACCAATGCAGAAAAGATGTTCTGTAGTAAGAAAATTAAAAGAAAAATATAATTTAAGATTGCCACAAAGAGGTTTAATTTTCGAAAAAATGAAAAAAAGACTTTGGTCACATGATTTTAGATTCAAAATAAAATTATTTTTCTACAATATTAATAACCAAAAATGTTGATTATTGATAAGAGAGAACTATGTGAGTTGAGTGAGAGTAGTAATATTCAGATATTCATTCTCCTTGATACTTTTTCTCCGCGAATTTGGGTATAAGCGATTTATTTCACTGGCACCCGTTAAATCTAATTTTCGTTTCGAGTGAGAGTAGTACAGTGCAACGTAACATTGCTACATCATATCATAACACCCGCTCTCTCTTCCCACACTGTCGAATCAGTCCGAACTAAGCTTTCTTCCTTCTTCCTCTTTATCGTGTACTGTAAATTCGACAGTATATTTTATTTTAAAATATTTAATACTAAAGAAGCTGCTATGTGTACCTGATGTTCTTTTTCTTATAATTATTCAGCAGGTGTCCTGTGATCGCCTAAAATCTTAAAAAGTGCTAAAATGTCTGTTTTTTCTCAAGAAAAACTTCGTTGACTTTTTACCATAAAAAAAACCTAAAACATCTGCACTCCTTTTCCTTAGTAGCTGTACTTAACATTAAAATAAATTGTTTATTTTACTTTCCCTTTAATATATATACCAGAGAACATCTATTCTGAAAAAGAAAATTCAATCCACCTTAGTAAATATTACAACACACAGAGAGAAAGTTTTTAACCCTTTTTGTACTGTCGGTACTTATAAGTACCACTCACTTTGAATTTACATAGAACAACCATTTTTACGAATACTCTAACGATACTTAACAGAAATATTCTTTTAAATCCATTCTTTCAAGATATATGGCAGCATGTGTTCTATGGTGAGCATTTTAGCGAGGAAAGCAAATAGTTTTACAACAGAAAGTGCGTTTTCAGCTGACTTTTTGATCAGATTGCTAAGATTGTCATTTTTGTTCCGATAAAGTAGCTAATATCAAAAGGTAAGTGTCTTATTTTTTTACATTTTAAGGAAGACCTTAGAAAGGGAATTGACTATATTTATTTTAAGTGAACAGTGTATACAATTAATTTTACAGTTGACTAACTTTGTAGTACTTATAAGTACCGACAGCACACTGGGTGTTGGAGCAAGAATTTAGTTTTTTTTTGTTCGTGTAGTTTATTGTTGTTTTTTGTTGCGTTGTTGAGTCAACTTTATAGTGCAGGACTTATGCTTTTTTATGCATTTGTTTTAGCTTAACTTATTTAGTTTGCTTTTTTTATTGTTTTATTTTAACATTTTCAAAAAATTTTAAACTTTAAATCTGAGCTTGTTTTTTTCCACACAATCAAATAAAATATCAATTCTTATTAAAAAAATTGATAGCATTTTTTTTTTCGTCCGTGTAGCTTATTATTGATTTTAGTTCTGTTGAAGCGTCATTTCTATACTGCAATAGAGTTATGCATTTTTAAACGTTTATTTTTGCTTAACTGATTTATTTTGCCTTTCATAACTTTTTTTTTATTTTAATGTTTTTAAAAAATTTTTAACATTTAAGGTATCCGACTACCCTAAAATCATGATTTTTTTCAAAATTTGACAAATTTTGTTTATGATTTTATTTTATAGCCCATCATATAAGCTTAATAAAAATACCAAGTTTTTTATTTTCCATTCACTAGAACAAAAATAATAAGTGTTTTAGTAAAAGCAGATGCCATAACTTTACACAAGATGACAAACTTTAAAATGCGTTTTACTCGAAATGTGTTTTTTGCGAAAAGTTCAAACGGGGACAGCGATTGCTCAAAAAGTTTTGAAAATAATTTGCTGAAATTTTTTGTGTATGTTATGTATAACTGTAGAAGTGTTTTGATCTTCAGATTTATCAATCTCTGCTTTATTTTAAAATATACAGTCCTTTATGTGAATATAATCACTTTCTTTTTAAGCAATTTCGTATAATCACTAAGCTAAAGTGCTCTAGGTTTTGTAAAAATTGAAATATCTCTTATCCTGAAGGTCATTTCAAACACGAATAATAAAGTAACACATCAAAATTGAAAAATTGAGAATTTTCTCATAAAAATTTTGTACAGAGCGGGCCTCGTTTATGTAATTTTTTGTACATTTTTACCAGTTTTTTCCCATTTTAATAATAAATTTTTTCTGCTTTCAATTTGAAGATTTTTTTCCCTTTAAAATATACTAAATAAATCTAAAAATCACAAAAAAATCCTCATATTTCCATTTTTTCAAAAAAAAGTTGTCGCAAGTAGTCGGATACCTTAATCCGAGTTTGTATTTTTTTTTGCCACAAAATTAAATGAAATATGTATTTTTATTTGAAAAATTATTCAACATCATTTTAATTCCTTTATGTATAACAGAGATTTAACAGTCGTTGGTGATGTTCAAGGTGCTAATATTATTTTTATTATTATTTCCTTTTCTTAGAGAGTCTGTAAAAAAAGCTCAGTCTTCAAGAGGCTTTGAATTTGTTATAGAACCTACCATTTGAAATTAGTGATGTACTAACAAAAATGATTTTTCTGATGAACTAAGTCCCAGCAAATTATCTGCTAGAATTTTCGTTAGATTCTTAAAGAGACGTTCAAGGGACTTGTAACGTCGTGAGTAGCTATCCATCAATAAACAAATCTTTACAGCTTAATATACAAATAAAAGCAAACTTTATTTGCTAACAATTTGTAAATGAAGTAATATAAATCCAGATTAAATGCCAAGCCGGTGTGATCAGTTCATATACTCATGCTCAACGCCACCGGCGTTCATCGTCTTTTTTACTCTCTCTCGGGGATTTTTTTTCTCCGGTCTTTTTCTCTTTCTCTCTCTCTCCGGGTCTCTTCTCTCTTACTCTCTCTCTCTCTCTCCAGGTTTTTTTTCCGGTCTTTTTCTTCTTGTGTCCTCAAAAACAACCCTTTTTAAACAACAGGGGTGTGTTCACAACACGCCCCTCGCTCCTTCTTATTCGCAGGTCAACAAAGTCTCTCTTGACCTCCCTCGTCCTATTGGCGCATAACACGCCAAAACACACCCAAGCCGTCTGGTCCAAGGCGCCATAGTTCCTTGTCCACAGCTGGACACACTGGCCCATCACGCCACCTGTTTCTAGCATCCCCTTCAAACAACACTAAAAAAAGACAATATGGTTATTTTTAAGATAGGCTTCGCCATGGGGCGCCGAACTCTTAAGTCTATTATGCCGACCCGTCTGCAATCTCCACTCCCTGAGTTCAGACAATAAACAATGGCCCCATGGCCACGTGCACCGGTCATTCCACAGCTGGTTGATCGTAAAACATTCAGGGACAATCGATGGGTGAGGCACTTGTCCGTGACCAGCTGATGAAACCATAAAACCTATTGTGAATCGGAAGATGGGAATTTTCTCCCATCGAAGATGTCACAACTCACTCCTTCCCCCTTAAAAAAGTCCATTTCACGGGACTGCTCTGGTCCTAGTTGGATTCAGTTCTTAGAAATCACACACATAAAGATCGTCCCATCAATGAGATTGATCAGGGCAGCAATCCCGGTATTAAACACAATCAAAAAATAACATAATACATGAATCAAATTTCAAAAAAAAAATATGTACACTTCACACAATTAGATCTTAAAATCCGAATCTGGGATTCTTTTTCTCCAAGTTACATTTCACCTTTAAATTATAATTTTTCAAACAAAATGCGTCAAATGCCAATCTCTTAATAATCATCTACACTTAATCGCGCCTGACTACAGAAGTAAACATCTGTTGGCCTACGGTTGACTAAGAGACATCAGAGATTGTCACTAACATCCATTTTCTTCCACAATGTACACAGATACACATACACACATATAAATAAAACAGTAATTTAAATATACATAATAATTAATAGCAAAATCTACAAACTACTTATTCCAATCTACTTAGGCCGTCCGCGTTTCCATGGAGCCTCCCAGGTTTGTGTTTGATTTCAAAATTAAACGGCTGTAAACTCAACGCCCATCTTTGTAACCTAGGATTAGTACTCCCCATCTTGTTTAGGTACCTTAAGGGGTTGTGGTCGGTTTCTATAATAAATTTTTGCCCGTCTAAATAATGCTTTAATCGCTTTAGACCAAAAATTATCGCAGCTAATTCCCTTTCCACCGTGCTGTAGTTTCGCTCCGCCTTAGAAAATTTTTTGCTTAGGAAAACGATGGGGTGTTCTTCCCCTTCTATTCTTTGCGATAAAACAACCCCAGCACCCACCTCACTCGCGTCCGTTTGCAGGATGAAATCCGTGGCAAAATCTGGGGCAAACAATATGGGTTGGGTGACGAGCTTGGCTTTTTTAGCTCCTCGAACGCTTTCCCACATTTCTCATCCCAAGTGATCTTCTCTTTCTTAATTTTCCCTTTCAGTGCGTCGGTCAAGGGTGAAGCTATTGTGCTGTAATTTGGGATATAATGAGAGTAGTACCCCACTAGACCGAGAAAGGATCGTACGTGTGTTTTAGTGGTGGGCCGCGGGAAATCTGCTATAGCTTTTATCTTCAAATCACTCGGAGACCTACTCCCTGAACCAATTCGATGCCCTAGAAATAAGACTTCCTCTTGAGCAAACTTACATTTAGAGGGTTTCGCTTTAAGCCCCGCCTTTCTCAATCTTCCTAAAACTATGTCGATATGCTTTACGTGATCTTTCCACCCTTGGGAAAAAATGGCTATATCGTCTATGTACGGCAATGCAAACTGCTCCAACCCCTCTAAAACTTGGGCCATCAATTTGAAAAAATAATAGGGCGCACATACTAACCCGAACATCATTTTCTTGGGGATATAGGTGCCAAATGGAGTAACGAAAGCTGCGTATCTCTGAGCTCTCGGCGTGAGCGGAATCTGAAAGTAACCTTTCGACAAATCCATCACCGTTACATAGGGAGCCGCACTCACTTTTTCTACTATCTCTTCCATATTTGGCAAAAGGAAAAATTCAGCTCGAGTTATCTCGTTCAATCGACGATAATCAACACAAGGACGAGGGTCTTTATTTGAGCTTTCTACTAAAATAAGGGGCGAAGTGTAATCGGACTGTCCTCTCTCTATTACACCCAGTTCCAACAAACGTTTAATTTCTTCTCGCAATATGTTAATTTGTCTCGGAGACATCCGATAAGGTTTTGTTTTAATGGGCTTGTCCGAGATCAATTCAATATCCATTCGCATCAAGTGAGTCGTCCCAGGGTCTGGGGAAAACACGTCCTTATTTTTAGTAATGACTTGTTTTAATTCGTCGATCTGAGAGGGGGATAGTTTAAGTTGCAGTTGACTTTCCCGCAATATTTCGTGATAGTCAAACTTCGTGCATTGTTTATCTGGATAAGGAATTTCCGCATCTCCCTCTATGTCATCCGAGACCTCTTCTACAACCAGGCTTACCAGCTCGGGTCTCCGATGATACGGTTTTAGTAAGTTTACGTGATAGATAGTACTACGGTCCCTTCTTCCTGGTAGATCTATCACATAATTTGTATCCGAAATTCTACTAAGTACCTTTCCCGGCCCTATCCAATTTACCTCAAGTTTATTTTGTTTAGAGGTAACTAACACCATTACCAGATCCCCTTCCACAAATTTCCGTTCCACGACATCGCGATCGTACCACGTTTTCCTTTTAAGTTGGCATTCTTTCATCCTAGTAATCGCAATATCTTGGCAACGTTTGAGTCTATTATTTAACTGCAATATATATTCCACTACCGATTGACTCGTGTTTCCCTCCTCCATCCATTCCTCGTAAACTAACGTTTGGGGTGTTCTCAAATTCTTTCCCATGACCAACTCGGTGAGACTGAAACCTGTACTCTCGTGCGCAACCGTTCTGAGAGAGAATAATGCCAAAGGAAGAACCCCCTCCCAATCTTCTCCCGATTCCACGCACAAAGCCTTAATTACGCGCTTGATGGTTCTATGCACTCGCTCCACTGCATTGCTTTGGGGGTGGCTGACTGATGACCTCGTCACTTTGATGCCGAACTTATTGAAAAAGGTGGTGGTCAATTCACTAGTGAAAGAAGTCCCCAGGTCGGATTGTATTTCGCGTGGGAATCCTATCCTAGAAAAGATACTCAAGAGGGCGTCTATTACGTTCGGGGAAGTAATACTCTCCACCGGTATAGCTTCCGGGTACTTAGAGGCTACACAAATTGACGTAATCAGATATCTGTTTTGCTTTGTTGAGACAGGGAGAGGTCCCACAGCATCTATATTGATTTTAGAGAATACCTCCGAAATAATCGGCACTAATTTCAGGGGTGCTTTCGCCTTATCTCTCGGTTTCCCTAATCGTTGACACGAATCGCAAATTTTGACGAACTCCTCCACGTCTCTGTACACGTTCGGCCAAAAAAATGCCTTAGAATTCTATCTTTGGTTTTCGTCACCTCCAGATGCCCCCTATTTCATCATGGCTAAGTTTGTTAATGTCAAGTCTAAACTTTATGGGTACGCATAGCTGTCTGACCTCCTCCCCTCGCTTAGTTTTCGCGACTCTAACTCTTTTCCCCTGATGACCCTAAATTCTTTGTCTATTCCTGTTTGGGCCTTATCCCATAATGGTTTTAGATCGGGGCATTTTCTTTGTTCCTCTTTAAATTCAACACCATTCACTTTCGCCAAACTCTTTCCCCTTCTCCTTCAAAAGCGGGAATGATAAAGCTATCGTCTTCCCCTCCCTCGGACGGGGGAATCCGTAAGTTCAAACTCCGCTTCGTTCGCCTCTTTTTCTTTCTCGGGGAAAATCTTTTTGTTTACTTCTAGTCACCACTGCGTTAACCAAGTGCACCCCTGTTCGTCTGACTCCAGCAGTTCAGCTGTTCGGTTTCCCAATAAATATAGATCATTGTCACTACTATCCTGTTTTATTGCAGCCTTGGTATAAAACTCTCCTTTCTTCGTTTTGATTTTAATTTTAGCCAGAGGCAAACAGTGGCAAATCTCATCTAACGGGCTTTTCAACCAAACGTATTCACCTAGGAGGTCATCTTCATTAATCCAGCTCCGTGAACAGACGTCTATGGATGACCCCGAATCTCTTAGACATACGCGATCAATGCCATTTATTTCCATGTTCATTTTGAATTTTTTAAATGGGTCGTAATTCCCGGTATTTAAAGTTAAATTAGCTACCGTTTCGAAATTATTTTTCCTTAATCTAGGGCACACTGGCTTTATGTGCCCTGTCTCATTGCAGTAGTAGCATATTATGGGCTTCCTCTTCTCAAATTGATTATCCCCCGCCCTGGGGCACTCCCTCCTAATTTGAGAACTCCCCTGGCTTACCTCATGCTTATAAGGATCCCTGTTCAAGGGCCCGATATTTTTACTCTTACCACTAAAATGCGCAGATTTATTTTTATTTTCGAGAGGCTGTTTATCAAAGGTTCTACGCTCCCAGGTTTTCGTCGGACCTGTTTTTTTATGCACTCTTCTAATCGCCTCAAAATGGTCCAATTTCTCAGCTAAACTTTTAGCCTCCTTGAAACCATCCCACGAATCTAGAAAATGGTCTACTAATTCACTTGGTGCTTTTTTTTTATTTGTTCTGTCACTAGTAGCTCTTTTAATGCGGCGAAATCACCCACTTTCATCCCCGCTAGCCAGTTGTCCAGGTAGGACCTTAGTTCGAATACTAAATCCGCCCACATGGCCCCAGGTCTGCGTTGATGCGACTCAAATCTATCTCTAAGGGCTATCGGCGTGAGTTGGAACCAGGCCAAGAGTAGATTTTTATGTGGGGTAATCGTCGCTTTTCTCTAAAGGTTCTTTCGCTACTATCTCCGCAATTTCTATGGGAAGTAAAGGAATGAGTTGGGAGACCCATCTATCCTCAGCCACTTTTTCTTTTATCGCCTGCCTTTCAAATATTTCAAAAAATAAATTGTCTGCATTTTTTGCATCAAATTTAGGCACCAAGTCTTTTAAATTAACACGTCTATTTACCCCTTGCCCTTCTAAATCGGCAGACGATACACTAACCGTCTCAGTGGCGTTAGACAATCTTAACCGCTCCAACTCATATTCTCTAGTCTCCTGCCTTTCCTTCAATTCCCTAGCCTCCTGCCTTTCCTTCAATTCCCTAGTCTCCTGCCTTTCCTTCAATTCCCTAACCTCCTGCCTTTCCTTCAATTCCCTAGCCTCCTGTTTTTCCGCCAAGATACCCTCCAACAAACTTTTAACCGATTTTTCGTTATAGTCTTCACTCTGACAAATTCTCTTCTTAAATTCTATCTTGGGTAAAGTAATATCAATTTCTACCCTTAATTCCTTCGCAACCTCTAACAATACGTCTTTTCTTTCTCTTAAGAGAAACGCCATAATGCACTAATACACACAAAATCAAATCTCAATTGTCTCTAAAACAAATCAAATATCCAACATAAATCAACACTACACTATACTCCGTTGTACTCCACAAACTTATACAACTACCAAACGTAACTAACCGTACACTAAACCTAGACTTTAATTATACTTCACAAAATTATACTCATAACTAGCATAACTAACAGTACCCTAGACTGAGACTTAATTATATTTCACAAAATAATAAAAATACTCAGAGTAACGTGACAAAACACTACGCAAAACTGTGCTAACGAAGCAAATATACTACTGTATACTACGACCTAACTCAATAAACAAACATACATACAAACATAGCAAATCAATACACTGCAAACAAACTTAATAATTTCTGTAATCTCTCAGTCTATACTTTTAACTTTATCTAGCATTATTTTCCTTACAAAATTTTACATTAACTAAAAATAATGTATTGCTGCCCCGATACGATACTCAAAGAAAAAGACTGACCTTAACATTGCAGGTGAAAACACTGGAAACCTCTTCCTTATCCTTCTCCGGGAAAAAACGGAAGGCAGGCACTTCGCGGGCACTCTTCACAAGCAGGAACGGGAGACACTTGCATCCAGCACTTCTCACAGCTGGCAAATCCAGGAATTAGGGGTCATTAAACTCGCTTCATCACAATCGCACACGGCTGGCCTTTTTTTTTTCTTCAATTAAAATAAAGGATTCGGGCATCTGTTTACTTAAATGCCGGATCACCGCTGCCACCAATTTCATATACTTATATTAGCTGTAACGTCGTGAGTAGCTATCCATCAATAAACAAATCTTTACAGCTTAATATACAAATAAAAGCAAACTTTGTTTGCTAACAATTTGTAAATGAAGTAATATAAATCCAGATTAAATGCCAGGCCGGTGTGGTCAGTTCATATACACATGCTCAACGCCACCGGCGTTCATCGTCTTTTTCACTCTCTCTCGGGGATTTTTTTTCTCTTGTCTTTTTCTCTTTCTCTCTCTCTCCGGGTCTCTTCTCTCTTACTCTCTCTCTCCAGGTTTTTTTCCGGTCTTTTCCTCTCGTGTCCTCAAAAACAACCCTTTTTAAACAACAGGGGTGTGTTCACCACACGCCCCCCTCGCTCCTTCTTATTCGCAGGTCAACAAAGTCTCTCTTGACCTCCCTCGTCCTATTGGCGCATAACACGCCAAAACACACCCGAGCCGTCTAGTCCAAGGCGCCATAGTTCCTTGTCCACAGCTGGACACACTGGCCCATCACGCCACCTGTTTCTAGCATCCCTTTCAAACAACACTAGAAAAAGACAATATGGTTATTTTTAAGATAGGCTTCGCCTATTGTCCGTGGGGCGCCGAACTCTTAAGTCTATTATGCCGACCCGTCTGCAATCTCCACTCCCTGAGTTCAGACAATAAACAATGGCCCCATGGCCACGTGCACCGGTCATTTCACAGCTGGTTGATCGTAAAACATTCAGGGACAATCGATGGGTGAGGCACTTGTCCTTGACCAGCTGATGAAACCATAAAACCTATTGTGAATCGGAAGATGGGAATTTTCTCCCATCGAAGATGTCACAGACTGAACTCAAAGTGTAGTAGTTCATGTTAAGAAAATACTACACTTCTTACCCTAGGATGCAGTGTTTTAAAAAACATTCAGTCAAAACCTCACTCAAAATGCACAATGTGTAATGAATTTCTGTGTATTAATGGAAAAAAAACTGTTTCTTTGAATATCATTAAATTAAATTTATGTATAAAAAATGTAAATAAATTTTTAAAACTTTATTATCTTTAAAAATAAATATTTGTGCTGTATAATATTAGTATTCTCTGTGGATATTTAGCATTTTTAAGAGTTAAAACTGGGATAAAAAAGTCATTCATTCTTTTCGTATTGTCAGAATATTTGAAACCTTTGTGTGCTGACGGTGCTTTAAAGTGCCAATTTAGTTAACTAGCTCTAACGAATTAAATTTCCAAAAGTTGAGTATTTTATTTATGTATATCCCTTAATTTTTAATGCAGTGATCTAAAAAAAAATATCGCATGAAAAAAATTGCAGTAAATCCTAATGCGGTGCGTAAAGGATTAAAATAAAAATAATTTTCTTAAAAAACATAAGTTTGGAAAACAGTACTTAAGTATCCAATCAAATAAATCTTAGTTTTTATCATCAGAATTTGTGTATAAATTACTAAAGAAAATAAATTTCAATGATATTTATATTCTTTGGGAGAAAAACCTTTCTAAACGTTTTTATTTGCATATTAAAACTAAGAGGTTTGGAGACACTTTAGAAAATATTAATATTTAATACTTATCAAAGTACCAGATCAGATCCAATTTTTGTAGGAATAAAAACTTATTAAAAGTAAATTATCATTTATCGAAATAATCATAGATAATGCTCTACGAATAGTAAACAATTATTCAAAAATTATAATAAATACATCTTCGAAAGATATTAAATTTAACTTTATTGGCTGTGAATATAAATTAGTTTTAAAAAGTCTGAAGTATATATATATATATATATACATATATATTATAAGCGAAAAGGCTTTTCAGAAACAGGATTTTAAAAAGAAGCAGTAGAAAATAGTTTCAATCACATTTTTTATCACCATATTTTTAAAAAAAAACTTCGTATTTAAAACAAATTACATATTTATTATTTGCCTGACTTCTAAAGAGTAACTAAAATGAGATTGTCTCGTGAAAAATATAATTTCTATAATATATAACTTAAAATGATAATATTAATACATTCATTAAAAAATATTTTTCCCTTAAAATTATTTCACAGTTCTAGATAAATATAAGTGTACAAGTCAACAGAGATTATGAAAGACAGCAAAACTTTTTGAGTAGTGGTTGAAACAGTACAGTTCAAAAGTGTATGAATGCAATTATTAATGCTTCCTTCTGCCAATTATTTTGAATTAATTAACATAATATATACTGTTACGTAGATTGTAACCTACGATAGTAACCTACGTGGTAGATCGTATTTTACATTATCAGTCTCAAAGAGCACGACAGTTCTTCAGGACCGATGAGCATTTATTGTAGAAAAACAATCCTTGAAATACAGGATACAGCAGTAAAACTCGCAAAATAAATCCCATTAGGCCTCCACACCTTCTACAGCACTCAGACACAATTATTAGCGTCTAAAAATATGTAATAATTAACATTATTCGCAAGCACTCCCTCCATAAGAGCAACTAATCACTAGTCGACTCTTCAATGGTCAAAACAATACTAACTCAATTTTAGCGAG
Source organism: Trichonephila clavipes (assembly GCA_019973935.1). Classification (NCBI taxonomy): domain Eukaryota; kingdom Metazoa; phylum Arthropoda; class Arachnida; order Araneae; family Nephilidae; genus Trichonephila; species Trichonephila clavipes. The sequence goes on from BMAU01000928.1 coordinate 92,601, forward strand.
CGACTCATATTTATAGACCGAACGGATCTTTCTCGAAAGATCCACTCACATCATAGATCGTAATATTAATAGATTTCTGCAGCAATTTCCAAAAGCTTTCATATGGTCATCTAAAATTATACCAACGTACCTCTATCATCCACATTTTGCCAAGTGTCCATTGAATAGCTTTATAATGCAAGGAACGACGTTGCTTGTAAATATTACAATTTTAGAATAAAATAAATACGACTGAAAGTAATATTAACGTATTGCACATCCAGATATAAATTATTTACATTATTTTAAGCATAAATTACACAAAATTCGTAACAATATTCTATGGGGTTTTAAAATGTATACATTATTACATATGTGTGTATTTGACTAATAAATATTATTTTAAATATAAATACATTTGAAATGCAGAATAAAAAAGATTCTACTTGATTACTTTTGCCTCCAACTTAGGTAGCCACGGAAGCTTGGTGGTTTTGGGCACGAACTTGTGGCCGCGCGCGCTTGGCGTGTCATAAATTCGAACCCTAATGCCACTGAAGACTCGCGGTGAAGAGGGACTGATATACGTTTAAATCTGTCGTGATTCAAATATCTCCCGTTTACGTAGAAGGTAGGAGAAAGGGCTGTTTCACCCCAGGTGACACTCACGTCACTTGACCGGGGTTCAAAATTACGAGATCCGTCATCATCAGACCTCGTTTTACTTTATGGGGCAGCATTGATAAATACTCACTCATCCTTCAACTTGGAACATTTTTAAAGGTTTTTAAGAGTTACAAAAGAATCACTTAAATATTTATTAAAAAACATTTTCACAAAACAATATTTAGAATAGAATGTTCTTTGGGATTAATTCTTTCTAAAAAATGTTTTATTCCAATCAAATAAAAACAAAAGCCTATATTTTAGAAGGATTCTTTGAAGATCATAAGATAATTATATATATCATTACAAATTTAAAATGGTAATAGATAGAGGTGTAAAGCAAGAAGAATGAGGCATTCTTAAATTATACTAATTTTTCTTTTGGATAGTTTTTTGTTTTGTTTATCTTTTCATACTTCATCAATACACTACTCAATACCTTTGAACAACAACTGCAATCCCATAAATGCAATATGCATTATGATTGTCATTTTGTGTCCCAAAATAAAAAGAATATGACTAACTATCTATGTTTTAGATGATGAATAATAGTTAAAATCCTTTGAGCCAAATAATAAGTTATCGGCCCTATTGGCATTTGCGTTACATAAATGGCTTAAATCATCATTTTTTTTCTTGACATTTTAGACATATGCCTCATTGATTAACATTCTATTTTTTGTTTCAGAAAATTGTCAGCACAGCTTATTTTATTGTCATTCGATAGATCGGAAATCATTTCTACGCTTTGGCAAGCTTATTTGAAATCTCTTAACACATTTTTCTGCAATTAATTTTCTGCCAACAAGATTAAAGTTCGAGAATGTTCCAAACTTCTGATGGCTAAATCACCCGAAGAAACATTGAGGCAAGCTGTTCTATTGTACAAAAGTAGACTAAGAAAAATAAATTCAAAGAAAAAATTTATTAAGAAATATCGAAGAAAAACTTATAAAAATTCCTGCCTTATTACATCAAAGTATATAAACAAGTTCCACGATATATAATACATAATTTTTCTTCAATACTTACTAATAGTTCCCTCTATCCCAATATATATTAATTTATATATATATACTTATAAAAGCAGTAATATATATATATATATATATATATATATATATATATATATATATATATATATATATATATATATATATATATATATGGGAGTCCTACTAAAATCTTCAAATAAAAATCAGACTCTTCAGAAGTCGGGATTTTAAATTGGCGAGATAGTTGTCTAGGGCAAAATATTAAAGGGTTAGCGATGAATTAATAATACTTCATTTAAGTAAAAAAAGAATTTATTTCAAGTTAAAGGGGAAAATTTACAAGGGGAATATTTAGAAAGGGGAAGAGACATTCAGAAATTAGGTTAATTGAAAGTTGAGTTATACCTTTAGAAGATGGGGAAATTAATTACATTTCTCATGCTTGGACTGAAACCGCGCTGGGCGCGAAATGCGCGAAAAACGTGACGTGTTGAACCGGCGGGTGTTAGTAGGCCTCTGCCAAAAAATCATTCGTGCCGTTGCTTCGCAAGCCCACCAGACGGCGCTGCTTCGGAATGCGGTAATAAACAAAATTGACATTAATAGTCCTCTAAAAAGGATATGACTCCACCTTTTAAAAATGATTATGTGTTGTGTGATTTTGTGTGATCAATTGTAACAGTGTGTGTGTGTGTGTGTGTGTGTGTGTGTGTGTGTGTGTGTGTGTGTGTGTGTGTGTGTGTGTGTGTGTGTGTGTGTGTGTGTGTGTGTGTGTGTGTGTGTGTGTGTGTGTGTGTGTGTGTGTGTGTGTGTGTGTGTGTGTGTGTGTGTGTGTGTGTGTGTGTGTGTGTGTGTGTGTGTGTGTGTGTGTGTGTGTGTGTGTGTGTGTGTGTGTGTGTGTGTGTGTGTGTGTGTGTGTGTGTGTGTGTGTGTGTGTGTGTGTGTGTGTGTGTGTGTGTGTGTGTGTGTTCAGATATGAATATAAATCCACTTCTAAGCAACATATTTCAAAAATCTTAGTTTAAGCTTTGAATAGAAGGTTTAGCTACATATAGGGAAAATATTATTAATATCGAAACCTTTTCCATAAAAGGTGGTTTTAAAAATATGTCATTTCTTCTTTATTTTTTACCAAAAAAAAATTGCATTTAAGTCATTTTTTTTTTATTTTAGTGATATTCTTCAAACAATTTTATATGTATATTCTAATTCAGGGGATACTGAATATTAAAAAAACTTATTCCCACACACACATTTATAGGCTTTTTTTAAACCACATTCTTAACGTAGTCAAATACCTTAATGTTCCTTTCACAGAAGATCAAATAAAATTTTTAAAAATATTTTATGTAGAAATGTATTCTTTCTTAAGAGATAAAGTGAATTGAGAAAACTGGGGATTTCAGTTATCATTAATATGGTCAATATCTTTAAACAATACTTTTTTTAAAAAAATTGATGCATTTTGAGACGTGTGTTTGTATAATTATATGTACATCATTTTAATCATGTGAGGCTTTCTGTTATTTTGGTAGCTTCGTTTAATATGGTTGTGATTAGTTCTATTATAATAATTATTCTTCTAGAAGTTCTACGTCGATTTCTTAAATTTCAAATTCAAATATGCTAACAACGGAATTGAATGAAATGTTCCACTTTTAAATACAACAGTGTTCCTAGAACCAATCAAAAAGAAAAATATAGTGGACCTTAGAAATTCCTGCTGTTAATTGCTTTTCCTATAGTAAAACCATTACAAATGACACGTATTTAAATTAGAACACGTCGAATTCGGATTCAGGGCTATTTTCTCTAGCTTTGCTCCTTTTTAATTGTATACCTGCGGTTATTTTTCGAATTCTTATCAATTCCTTTACTCTTATTACCTCAGACACTGAAGCTTACTTTCATTACACATCTCCAATTCATATATTGCATATAACAGGGGTGGGCAGAGTTTTCCAGGGTACGGGCTACTTTTAAATTTTTCAAGGTGTTACGGTCCACTCACTTATCACGATATTTGAAAAATTCACATTATTTTCAGTTACAACCAATTGAAATAATTATCGGCGTTTTTTTTCTTAAAATTTCTCCCCACTGTTGTCGAAAAACATGGATAACCCCACTTCTAAGTTATATATTTCAAAAATTCTAGTTGAGCCTCTGTACAGAGGTCTGAGCTAAATACAGGCAAAATATTATTATAATAGAAGCATTTTTCATAAAAGGAGAAAATTTTGAAAAAAGGTTATTCTAAGCTCATTTTTTGCCGAAATATTGTATTTAAATAATGTTTTTGACAAAATGTGTCCTTAAAACAATTGTATATATGTATTCTAATCTAAGTGTCACTAAATATCATGAAAATTATTCATTTATGCACCTTTTTAAAATCACGGCTCCGATCGTGTTCGGATACCTTAAGTTGATAAGGAATGTCATCTCTTTTAAATAAACAGTATTTCGATCTATGTAGATGTCTAATTTTTTTCTACATACGCTCAACATTTTTAATTTTTAAGGCTCTCATTTTTATACCCGGCATATAACGCGCACCCGTAAGTTTCGATATTATTTTTGTGTTAAAATGGCACGTTATACATCGGATTTTAAGGTAATAAGTATTTTACAAATTATTTTTGAAGTGATAACTTCTTTAGGCGCGCTTTGCTGGAGAGTGAACTTCAATGGAGTGTTTTGAGAAGCTAAACATTGTTACATTTTGGTTTGCAATGCTCGTAACAATGGATCGGAATTTTCCGTAACAATATCTGTAAAGTCCTCCAACAAAAAAGACTTACAACAATGACAAAATTTTGCGTCCAATATTGGTTGGTTTTCAGCCAAACTGGAATTTCGTAGCGTTTGCTCTATTGACTGTATTAATTAACTTAGTCTAAAAAAATAAATGCTTTTAACATGAGATTAAATTAAAATATATTATTAAAGTCCTAATCTGTGCAATGTTTACATTTTATTTTTCAAATTTCTAGGGATTTTCTAGGATTTAAATTCAAAAAAAAAAGTTACAACTATTTTTAAATTCGATTGGTACATTCTATATATTTCTCAACACTGCTAAGTTAGACTGAGATAGAATATTGTAAAACTTCTTTAAAAACTTTATGGAATTTCGTTATTTTGAAAATCTTCTATTTATCTGCTTTTTTGCACACAAAATATTTGCCATAAAAATGAAACGAAAAACATTGCTAAAATCACCAAATGCCAGTAATAATTCATTGTAATAAACTGTTTGATCACTACACCCGGGATATCTCAATAACACACCTCACACATGGACTGTAAAACACTCTCTATTTATATTCACCTAAACACATAGTAACTTGAGATACACAGACAGCGCCGTCTGGCGCACGATTTTTGCGACAAGCATGAACATAAACCTACGACAGAATTGAGGAGTTTGAGGTTTATAGAGCATCTGCAGAAAGGCAACTTTCTGATGCATTACAGCTGATAGTTTTCTTTATTTTTAAAAAAGCGATTTAGCGTGAAAAACTTTAAATCTTTCTTTATGCAGTGAATGCAAACAAATGTCTCGGTTTTCTCTCCCATACATAATAATGGGTGAATAAATAATTTGATATGGCAATACTAATATCCCCTTGTTTTTTATTCACCTAATTAATCCCTGAAATAACATTACAGAATTTGAAGTTATCACTTCTATCGTCTGGTCATAAGCTTGACTACGGTTGAAAATTACGTGGTCAGTCGCCAAAAGCCCTCGTGTAGCTGAACAGTGCGACGTTAATATTCACTCACTTACTCAGTCTAGTCATAAGCACGCACTCTCTCTCTCTCTCTCGCTCGCTCGCTTTTTTTTTTTTTTTTTTTTTTTTAGTTTTCAAATTTTTAGAAAAATTTTATTTTTATCTCAAAAGCCCGATATTGCATTTACCATTGTTAACCATTTCAAAACCATGATCTCATGTATGGGATCACGCGTTTCTCCCTTCATGGTATCATATATGTGATTGAGCATTCACTGCTCGTTGACTCATGATCACACCGGTTTGGTCAGAGTTAAGAACGTCTTTACATATTAATTTTTACAAGCACTAGATGACGGTTAAAAACCTTTTTTTTTTCGAATAACGTTTCATAAAACTTTGAACTTCAATATGTGCTTTCGGCTCCATGTTTTCTTTTGATTAGATCCGAAATATTTATGTATAAAAATATAAACAATTGCACATGTTTAGATTTTTCAAGAGAATCAGACACTTAAAGGTTCGGAATCTATTGCTGTATGGATTTCTGTTTATATTTTGAAAAAAAGTTGGTACAGTTTTCTACTATGTTCTATATTCGTACTCAAATGTATAAGATTTTTGTCAATTTTTTGGAAAGTATATGTATTTTTTTTTATTAAAATGAAAACATTTTCTTTTTAAAATTAGCATTTGTTTATTTTTTTAAATATAGCGAAAATTTTTGTACTCCATGTTCAAATATTATCAATGTTGTAAATTGTAAGTTTTAGCGTATGTGATTGCATTTAAAACTCTATATGAAGTTTTAAAGGAAATTAGGCTTAGCAGGGAAATTCGCCGGGTCCCGTGCGTGCGTATCATCTCCGAGCGTACAGGTCTGGGGAAGCGCTTCTTTCTCCTTCCGCTGGTCCTGAAGGGGTTAAATAGAATTTTGCTTTTCATGGCTGATTTTAGATGAGAGAAAAATTCTTCATTTTCTCTTGGTTCCAAGTGTATTAATTGTACAGACTGAGAAGCTTTTTAAAAAGAAAAAATAAATCAAATAAATGATAAGTTTAAATTTCATTACATAGTCTTTCATGCCACTTTTCTTACTTTCACTAAGTTGTATTAGAATCTAGGTTATATGCATGAATTGTTGTTTTTCCTTTGAAAAGCAATATTGTAAATCTACTAATTAGAGCAGGTATATTTTAGCTCAATCTGACGCTCTTAATATAGGAGGAATTATTCATATTTTTTAAATAATCAAAAATAAAGAAATAAAACTTGCTCAACCATTGAACATCATATTTTAATTCGTTTTCTTATTCGAATGTCAACAATTTTATTGTCATTTGTCATTTTAGAAAATATATTTTTTTAAACAAATTAATAGAATTGAGATGCAGCAAAGCTGCACATAAGCACACTAAACCTTTGTAGATAATTAAAATGACCAGGGTAAGAAATTAATCTTTTTTTTAAATTCTCGACAGATCTGGAGTTCTTAGCAAATGAAGAACAAAAAAATCAGTCTTGTTTTCTCAGACATCTTCCATGAATTATAACTACATTGCGTAAAACAATAAATCAGGAAATTAAAAGCTATTTTACTCCTGTCCTTGCAATGACTTTTTTAAATGATATTTTGTTTTGTTCCCCTACCTGATTTCATTAGAAACAACTACCCTTGTAGAAAAAAAAAAGGGATGGGGACATTCGTATCTAAAAAGCACATTATATGAATTGCAAACATTGTGTGGTGCTGCCATCTAGTAACTCTTCTAAGTTCTATTTGGCTAAAAAGATTTTGAAAATTTCTTCTAACATCTTTGCCAATAAACCTTAGTTAATGTATCATAGAGATTTCCGAAACTTTAGTGAGATTTTAATGAAACAATATTAATTTATGATAATATATAACAGTATTGATCCAGAAATATAATAATTTTTGATGGAAGAAACAAAATGATCCACACTAACAGTTCTTAGACTGATTCATACGTATCTCGAAAGTGTACTAATATGTTCAGATGCAAAATGAAAATGAAAAGCACTAGTAACTAAAATAAATCTAACTATCCCGTCCCGCTTATTCATTTAGCAACGGAAGCTGTTTGAAAATTTTAGGATGAGAGACTCTCACAACTGCTTTATATGTATAAATATGCATAAATTGCTAATAAAATCTCATTTGATTTTCCATTTCAATATTTAGTGTGCATAGGGCATTTCTGTTCGCAAAGGAAAGTAATCTAAGTCGTACATGTATAATGATCAAAGAAGGGGGTTCCTTTTAATCATTTACCATCAAGTAACTTAGCCTTTTCATTGTCAAATAACTAATAATGGAAACTTTTACTTATCCAAAAAGTGCTACACAAATTAGGTTTCATTATTCACCAAATTATTCATTTATAATTTCCATTATTCATTTTTTTCGTGGAAAATGTTATTGATACCTTTAAAACTTTTGAAGCCAATACCAGAGTAATTGAGCTAAATTTGGGCCTTTTTGATAACTTTTATTACATGTTGAAAGCTCTAGAAGTCTGGATTTAAGATTAAAAACTAATTTTCTTCCCTTTCTTTTAGCCAAGAAAAATTTAATGAATTAACTGGAGAACTATCAGAAAAACACTATTCACGTCGATAAAAGAGAAAAATATAATTCATACAATACACTAGTTTAATACTAGTTCAATACACAAGCACTGGGCATTTACAAATGTGAACCATATTTAAATTGCTAAAAAATTTTAATGAATTATTAAATCAAAATGTTTGAAAATTTCCTAAATCATGAAATTTTTAAGGAATATCCTGAATATTTTTCATGTCAGACAATGATGGTTTGAAAATGAAAAATGAATCTTTTTCGATTCTGAATACACAGGTGTCGAGTTGCAACATGCATGTGAGCATATATCTATCATAATTTCTAAAGGGGGGAGCATACTAGAGCAATTTATTCCATCAATCATAGATACGTATATATTCGACCTTACTTACCGCATGTACATCAAAATTGAGATAGGCCATATATATGTGTTACAAAAAATTAAAAATATCTAAAAATAATCAAAAGTATTTACTTTTCAAAGCTACAGACAACATAAAAAGAAATTAGAAAACATTTATTAGCCTAAGAGGAAATAAAATATTTATGTTGTTTTTCCTGATGTATCAGATGTATCTAAGCTTGTACCTATATACATCTTATTTTATCACAGTAATTCGTAATTTTTATGCAATATGTAATATTAAAATCAGAAATTATAAACTCTACTGCTTTTTTGTGAGGATGGCAAGGACTTTCGACAGCAGAATTTGTGATTGGTTTATTTTATATTTTAATTGAACAATATTAAATATTATAGTTGTGTGCAAAACGTGAGCAACTTTTCAGATTTGAAAACATCAAATGAGTGATATGAAAGGGGTTGAATTTACGATGGTCACATGATAAAGGCAATCATGTAGTCTTCATATAATTCAAAACAAACTCACATTAGACATGTACCTGCTGTCCTACTTGTAAAAATTTGATAAAATTTCAAACTTAAAGAATGGATAAAGATGTTCAAATATTGATTCTTCAAAAAGTTTTTTTAGAATTAAAAAAAACGCATTTTTTAAAAAAAATTGAGAGTGCTGGTTTTATTTATATACGCCATTGTCATTGACAAAAATATGTTCTTTTTAAAATAAAGTTTCCTCAAAAAGCAAACGTTGGCAATAGCGAAGTACAGGAGGAACTGATAAGCTGGGAACACGTAATTGTTTTTATCACGCGACTGTTATGTCACATGAATTTATGCACTGATTGGCTGGAAACAAGTGATTGTCATTATCAAGTGACTTTGACGTGATAGGAAATAAGAAAATTCCCACTTCAAAGGCATGGTGTGTGGTACTTGAAGGTTAATGAAAGCATAACAACCAAAACATTAAATGTACCTACCCAATATGGAACAAATCAGGAAAAAGCTTTATTGACTTAATGGTGGTAGTAAAAAAACTTTGTCTCACCATGAGGAAGAATAGTAAACCCATAGTCCTTTAGTAAGGGATAGGACATCTCCTAACTTTAATGGTTGGATTAATGGTCCGTCTATTTTATGTTCAGAACCATGCCACTCTTGAAAGAGCATCAGTTTCAGCTGCCTGACGTTCTCCGGGGGTATGATCACACTAATGTGTTACAATATGAAAATCAAAACTGGGTGAACACAAATTATGCATAAATAATTTGCCTTTATTCTTGGGTTAAAGTGCAGAAAAAAAGGGGGGGGCTTGGTGATGTCAATTAAGGCAACTTTTTTATCGATAGGTGTTTTTAGCGACCGAAATCGACAACCAAGCAACATAATTTAGCAATAGGTGTTCCGAGAATTTACAAATTGTAATTTTGCAAAGAAAATAAAGAAATTTTATTGTGAAATAAAAAAAATGGGTACTTATGTAATCGCAACCAATTGTCGACATTATATGAAACGAAGCACTTGGTTGGCAATTCAGCGCGTACAACACATAAAAAATCAGGGTTTCCAACTTGGCAAGTTATTAATAGAGTTGGCGATTGTTGTAACAGTACGTAAATACCAAAAAATGTTTATAAAGCTATCAGTAGTGCATAAAAATAAAAATTTAATTTTTTTAAATAAAAGGAAATCGCAAATGGGAATATTAAAGAAAAAGGGGTGCTAGTTTGATATCCGGGGACATGTCACCAAGTTGTTATTTATGTTTGCCAAGATGGGCGATAACCTTACAATATGGTCACGGACGACTCCATGTTGGATTCCATTCCAGCGATAGCAACCGCTGCTGGCGCCATGTCCTCGGATATCAAACTAGTTCCAAAAAAAAAAAAAGGCTTACCTGCTCTCAGGAAAGTTCTTCTAAATGAGGGTAAATTTCTCTCTCTTTCACGCACATTGCCATACAAACCTCGCTGCAAAAGCTCATCCAAACCCTGACTGTTTTCTTCGAAACACTGAATTCGAAAGAAATGAAGTAAGGGTTCGACTTTCGTACCCACATATTCGTCAACATCAGAATCTCAAGCATAATCAGCTTAACTTTCTTCGAACAGCTATTCATCCCTACAGGTCTTTTTATAATGCCCATTCGGTGTTTCTTTCTGCATTCCCAAATATATCCGTCGCTCAAATCTTTTTTAATCAAACGCTTAGCTTTCTTGCAAACCGAACATTCAGCATTTGCAGCAATCAATCATTTTTCTACGCACTACTATATTACAGACAATTTCCCTTTTTGTTCCAAATCATTAAAAAAAATACGCAAATCATACCTTAGTTAAAATAAGGACCAAACGAAAAACAAGAAAATCTAATAGTTAAAAATTGCACAGAAAAATTCAAAAAATCCTTAATGAACAAAATATAAATGCAAAATGAGAAATAAAAAAGAAACGATGGAATTGTTAATTTTAAAATCATCTGCCTTTTTTAAAACATCCACAATTTTTTTTTAAATAGGCAGTAGAAATTAATTAAAAAGAACACGTGACCTTATCTGCGTAAGACAACACATCAAAAATCAAGGGTTACCAAATTATACAGTCTTCCAGAATGAATTCGTTATCTCTCCAAGATATTTGGATAAAAATCGCCTCATCCAAACGGCCTCCTGTTCTACACTTTAGCCATTTCCCTAAATGGAAGATTTTAGCCGTTTTAGAAGTTTTTGGTTATTTAATTAATTAATTAATTAAGTTACTTCGGTTTTTTACGACGGAATCAATTTGATATCAGTACATTACTCGTTTTTGTCGTTGATTTATAAAAATTGTCCCAAATAGATCCTTGGAGATCAGTCTACCGTTATCCTATTTTAATTTTATCGTCCCCACTCGGCGAAATTTTACAATTATCTGGCGTGAAATTCAGTTGAGTACCGATATCAAATAGTTGGTTGGTGTTTTGTCATGGACAATAACTAAAAAGACCAAAGGTCTTATAGACAGCATAGGCAATCTGGATACAGTTACTTTCGTATAGTCTTCACGGGGTTTGTTTTTTATGTGCTACAAAGTCTTGTTAATGTGCCTCAAATTAGTTCCTTTATTGAAATGAAAATTAAGATTATTTTTCTATTTTTTGAAAAAATTTATATTTCTATCTTTAATTTAATTGTTCTCTAAATCGACCCTTAAAATGAATTTACTATGTATCGATGTTGCTAGACAAGTACAATAAATTCTCAATTTAATTTATTCAACTGTCCTTAAATTCAATTTTTTTAATTTTTTTTTTTTTTTTTTTTTTTTTTTTTTGCTTTAAATATTTTGGAATTTTTTGCACGAGAAATTATTTCAATATTTATTTCACTTTAATGGCTTAATTTCAATTACCCTAAATTTTATTTTTGTGAAACTACGATAGAAACAAACCTCAAAGCTAAAATAGTTATGGTTACTATATTTGATTCTTCCAAAGGCTGTCAATGCCTACATTGCACAAAGGATACTCCTTTACCACCTCTTCTATTAGAAAAAATAATGTATGCTGAAGGCGAAGGTACGAAAACTCTGTTATTTGGTAATAGCATCAGTTTTTTCAACGTTCAGAGAGTTTGGTAGAGTTGCCAACTTGGCACTAAAACCCTAAAACATTGCTACCAAACGTTTATCGCCAAATCAAGGGGCTTAACTAGGATCCGACCATACTCACTTTATTTTGGAGAGCCTTTTAAAAGTCTTTTAACTGCTGTCCACACATCTTTTTCTTGCTACTATTTCTCTTTTCCTATCTAACAGCAACTCCATTCAAATATATTAATTGAATCCTTCTGTTATTTTTATGACATTGTTGAATGGTTTTATTTTAAAAAAAGCTATTCATGGAGAACTTATATCTTTTCGGTACTTAGGTATTATACCATCGGCCAACTGCACAAAATCAAAAGAAATCACCAAATGCAGCCATTGTGTAAAATCAAATAATCATTGTGTTTAATAATTGTGAATAAAATCATTGTGTTTGCATTTAGGAGGGAACCATTTTTCTATGTGATTGGTTGTACATCGCGTCATTTGGCGGCGTCTCTCTTTTGAGTTATTTTCTCTTTAAAATTCTTTTCATCGTCCGGTAACAAAATTGCCGGCTGGGTAACGTAGTTGGTTTGTCGTTGTCCTTCTACACCAAAGGTAACGGGTTCGACCCCAGCCCAAGTCGGTGGATTTTCATGATGCAGAAATAGACAGTGGCCATGTCGTATGATTATACGACAAGCAAAAAATCCCTTGAGTGCTCATTTGGCTTGGGTACTCTTGGTAAAATTAAATTCCCAAGTACAATTTTACATCGACAGAGCTCAGGTGCCTCCCTCTGGGGAGAAAACTGGACGTCAAAATTACTTGTGGCAATTAGTATTGCCTATATGGTGCCACACTAAAAAGTGATACCAGCTCCTGGGGAATGTAAAAAGTCTCTAAAGGTAAAAAATACCGATCAGCAGCCCCATTAGAGAAAAAAATAGTAATAATAATAAAATTAGGTACACGATCAAGAACCTTGGGTAAAAAATGGTACTTACGCATACTATCGCAACAATACCAACGTTCATGATAATTTGCCAAGTTGGCAACCCCGATTTCGCATGTGTCGTACGCGCTGAATTGAAACCCATGTGCTTCGTTTCATATAATGTTGCCAATACGACTGCGATAATACTTAAGTACCGGTAAAATCATTCGCAGAAGTCAATCTATGAATCTTACATCACAAACAAAATTCTAGTCAGTTGATGCAATTTAATAGGAACCTGAAAATAAAATATGGCAAGCTATATTGTCCTTTATTTTGTAAAGGATCTGTGATTTTGACACTAAATAATAAATATAATCGAATTTCAGTGTATTTTGCTCTAATTCTTTTTGAAGATTCAATTCATATTTTTGTGTGTGTGTATCTAAATCTTTCAAATATTTTTTTTAAATTGAACTCTTTAATTTAATTACCCCATTATTAGTTCTATCTATATTATTTGTATAACCCATTGAATACACGGAATTTATTACTTTTCCATGGATTATGATTAGTATTTCAGTATATGCTATGGATTTTAGAAAAAATATTTTGATTTTCTAAACGAACCATATACAAAAACTTATTCTTGTAGGGTAATATTTTTCAAAATTTAAATTATGAAATTTGAATAGTAATGCTAATTTATAGTACAAACTCTTTAAATTGAATTGCCGTAAAGTGCGGAGCATAAAGGGCACTTTTAACATACACAAAATATAATCGAAATTTACGGGTGCGCTTTATACGCCAGTTAAAAAAATACAAAAATGACAACTTTAAAATTAAAGAAAACATGAGCATATATATATATATAGAAAAAGAATTGGACTTCTACATAGATCGAAATACTGTTTCTTTAAATGAAATGACATTCCTCATGAAATTTAAGAGTTGTATTTCTAGAAGTGTACTATATTTTTTTTTCCTGCCAGCTGGGTGGCGTGGTTGGTTTGTCGCTGGCCATCTGCACCCAAGGTTGTGGGTTCAACCCCGGCCCAAGTCGGTGGATTTTCATGATGCAACATATCGACAGAGGCCATGTCGTATAATTATATGGCATGTAAAAGATCCCTAGAGTATCTGTTTGGCTTGGAAGTTCTAGGCAAAATTGAATCATGGCACATGTTCGCATTGTCAGAGTTCAGGTGCCTCCCCCTCTAGGGAGGAACTGGGCGTCAAAATTACCTGCGGCGATTGGTATCCGCCTATAGCGCACCGCACTAAAAAGTGATACCAGCTTCTGGGGGATGTACCAAGTCTGCTATGGTTAATGATCAATTCGCAGCCCATTAGAAATAAAAAAAACTATTTTCTTCTAAAGCTTGGAATAATACATAGAATAAATGACACCAAAACATAGGAGCACTGCGCACGTATATTTCAGGATTTGTCGTAAAAAAAGGGGGTGCGCATTGTACGGAGAATAAACCTAAAAATAAAAATTCCAGCTTGAAAATATAAGTAAGCGTTATAAACTGAATTTTGCGGTAATTAAAAATATTTTTGAGCACAATCAACTCTAATTATAAAAGTTATAAATTTCAATTTTCATTACTAAAGTTATTTCTGCTTGATTATGTTTTGAATTTTTTGTGTTTTCATAATTACTTAATTAAGATTAATATCCAAACCAGTTCTTGTTTTAAAAAATAGTTCATGTGACTTAGAAGATTTATTTTTTTCCTGTTGAGAGAAAAACGCCAAGGCAGAAAAGTTCTCAGGTTGTTATGAGAAACAAAATTTCAAAGAGAGATGGAATACTACTGAAAATAATGTATCTAAAAATCAGCCCTCAGCTGATACTGCAATTAGACTTCCGAATACAGGTACAGCAGACAAAATTAAATATTTTCATGATGTACCAAGCTACATTATAATAAACACATTGTAGTACGACTGTATTTTAGCACTCGTACAACGTTTTAGTATTTTAAAGTTGCGCAACAAAAATTCAAACTTGCTAAACTACCTTAATTTAAAGTTGAAAAAAATTAATTTTATGTACAAACCTGGTGATTTTTAGCTTAAATTAGCATCCTTTTTATTTTGTTCGTAAATTCTTTGTGTTTCCAAACTTTTGTGAAAATATTGTCTTTAGATTACGCTGAATAACCTGTCATTGTAACAAATGCCATCAATATTATACAAAAATATTTTTTAAATTTAAAAAAAATACTATCAGTCGTATATTTAATTAAAAAAGTGTTTTGATATAGAACTTAAACTAGAAAATAACATATTGAAAAATTAGAGCTCTATGTGCATCATTAGATTTTCGTGTATGACTTCTCAAACTTTAAATGCGTTTTTCTTAGACGTTTAATTTTGAAGATATAAGTGTTTTCTAATCTCTAAGGCATTTTTCTATTCTCTCTCTCTCTCAAAATAGAGATTTAATTTTTTTAAATACTCCCAAACGTATGTTCTATAAAAGTTAATACGGATTTGGGTCGGTTATTTTTCTAGTTATTCTGTAGTTTTTATTTTTAAAAATTCTAAAGTTAATATTTTAAAAAATTTCTTTTTTTCCAGGTTTAGCTAGAAAAATAATTATTAAAAGAGAACAGAGATTTTCGAATCCATACTAACTTTTATTTTTAATAATCTAAGAAACATAAATCACTTAAAATGACTAAAAAAGTTTAAAAATTAAACATGCATTAAAGAATTAAAAAAACTTCAAAAATTCTAATTTTTTTTAAAATTGTAAAATAATGGCTGGTCAGACTAACTTTTTACTTTCGGAATCAACTGAATATCAAATTCAATTTATTTATTTCTTTTTTGTTACTATCTCCAAAAATGTCCTTGAAAAAGAGTTTTGTTAAGGGTACCTTAAAATCTTCGGATAATTTATGAATATAACTTCGTAGAGTTTCATTTCTTTGATTATTAATTATATAGTAATGCAAAAATAAATGTATTATCGTACCTCCATTTGCAATTTTTCTTTAGGTTGATGACCAAAGAACTTCGAAATATACCTTATCAAGCGGCTTCTTAAGCCTTCTAAAGCTCTTAAAAAGATACTATTGTATATATAAATCCAAATACAAATTCACCAATAGAGAACACCCTTCCTCAGAGACTCGACAGCCCAGGGTGGGCCTTGACCTTCTCAAGAAGCCTTTCCATGCCAGCCTTCTTCCCGCTAGTCTTCTCCAATTCTTAGTTCTTAGAAAAAGGAGATCTTTTTTCTAGGTCATCAATCCATCTAAGATTTGGCCTTCCCTTTCTCGGTGTGTCAATTGGTTGGGCATTAAAGATTTTTTTAGTGGTGAAGTCTTCGTCCATTCTGACAACGTGACCTGACCATTTAATTCGTTGTATTTTGATGAAGTTAACAATGTCGGATTCTTCATATAATTGATAGAGTTCGAAATTTGATCTTCTTCACCACATTCCATTTCCCCGAATTCTTTCAAAAATAAATCTTTAAATCTTCCTTTCGTAGATGCTTATTATGTTCTCATCTGTTCGAGACATGGACCAAGTTTCACATGCGTATGTTAATACTGATCTTAAAAAAGACTTTTATACAGTATAACCTTAATAGAGAACATTATAACATTTATATCATTTCTACAGTTCTTACGAGCCTTTCATTCAAATTTAAATTTGCAGGAAAGTAAAAGATTTAAATTTGTTATTATTTAATTTATTTCCGCAATTTCTGCTAAATTAATGCAAGATTTACACCATTCACAATCAATAATTAAATCGTATGATCAAAGCAAGTATGTGACCAAAGTCGTTGTTCGGAATAAAATATAATTTTACTTGATCTCTTTTTTGTTTCAGAACAAAGACGTTTACTGCAACATGTTTACTATGCAAAACCTTTTCTGAAACCTTCATGGGTAAAAGACTGGCAATCAGTAACTCACAGAGATTATGTTGTCCAATATGATACCTGGTCTACGTATTTTCCAGAAAACTTCCCTAATCCACAGTTTACAGATTTCACTTGCAGAAAATGGTGCAAAGAAGAACATAATCCCCCTCTTTCAGGCAAGATATGTTTTAATACTGTTTGAAAACATTCAAATTCTTAAGTTTTATTTTCTTTCTATAATTTTCTTTTTATATATTCAAATTTATAAAATTGAGTTTATGAAAATGTTTTATTTGTATCAGAATAATGGAAATTTCTTTCTATGTGTGTTTGATATAGAAAACAAGTAATATATATAAAAAAAATTTACGTCAATTCCTACTTCGTTAGAAAAAAGTAGGAGCACCATCTGTTGCAGCTAGTTGTAACTACGACAGAAATAACGCAGAATAAATTTGAAATTAAAAAAAATAAAATTTATTTCATGAATTAATATTTGAAAAACCGTATGAACATCAAGTGTTAAAAAATTTATCTTAACTTGAATAGATGAATAGAAAGTATTTTATTAAGGATTGAAAATTTGAACCAAGATACATATATATAGGGAGAAAATGAACTAAGAGTAGGAATTGAATAATCAATTTGAGGAGGAATGAAGATAGATTTCAGCATAAATTTCATTACAACTGTAAAAAATCAATTAATTTATTTTTTCTCTTTCCAAATATTGAAATTGTTTGATTGTATATTAATATCGCACTCAGAAGCTACGGTGCTTATGTATTATACCGTCGACCAATTTCGTCAAATCAAAAGACGTCGCTAAATCAAAAAAATGTCACCAAATGGGGTATTCGTTATTATTATTATGTTCGAACATGCAAGGAAAGACTTTCACTACCGGCAGCATATTGCGACATTTGGTGACGCCTTTTAACTTGACTAAATTGTTATTGTGTGACGTCTCACGCGTCTTTTCTTTAACATGTCCTTTGGGTTCCTTGGGCCAGAATTAATGGCAACTCTTTTCCAACCAAATCCAAGAAGTGACGTGTGAATGAAAGATGCAAATGAACAAACTTTTAAATATAGGATCTTAGAGTAAGCGGAATGGCAATGTAAGGTAATGTTTGACAATTGAAGTTAGTGTGTGGCAGTTGATGGTTATTACAGTTCGTAGTTCAAGTCTGAATGAGTTTTGCGTGACGTGAATACAAGTTATTAGGGATCGAATATATGAAATGGCCAAGTTGCACACTAGTGCATACAAAGACAAGATTAAGCATATAACAAGATTGATCGTTGCTCCAAGCTGTAATAAGGTAGGATTGATTATTTAATATTAGAATCGGAAATTAAGCGGTTTGCTTATTGATAGTGGTCTGAATTAGATTAAGTCTTATTATAAATATATATATATATATATATATATATATATATATATATATATATATACCATCACAGATTCTCTCATATTAATTATTATAATTTAATTTGTTAAAGTTTTAAATTGAATATCTTAATAAAGTTATATTAAGATAATGTTTGATCCTAGTTCTTTCGTTAATCCTACGCCTCTAGCCCACGCTGATACTTCGAGAGATGTTCTTCCAAGGGGACGAACATCACAATTGGTGTAATACGAAAGTACCTAATGACAAATGGCTATTGGCAAAACCTAAGACAAATGACTATTGGACCACGTAATTTATAAAAACGAAGAATAAAAATGGGATTCCACTCGTATTGGCAATGGATAAATTCAGAAGTTGGCATTCTTAGCCACGGTTTAAAAATTGCTGATTAAAAATTTTTAAAAAGAGGTTAAGTAGGGGTATATATATGTATATATATATATATATATATATATATATATATATATATATATATATATATATATATATATATAGCTACCACCGTATCAGCTATATCAATGATACAAGGCCCCAATGCTACAGGGGTCTCAACATAAGTAATTAAAGTCCTACTTTCAGGAATTCCATACCTAAGAAAAGTCTTCGAAGGAATTTTGATATAGGTCCTACTCAGGATTCTCTACGGCAGTAAGGTTAAGGTATTTTAAACTTGTACACTTGTACATATTTCAATTACTCACGAAAATAATGATGCTGGTTTTGGTACTCAATACATTTAGCTAAAATCATTCTAGCTGTCTTTCTAATTTATAATCATGTGTGTTTAATCATCATACTGATTACAACGATATTCTGAGTAATAATAGATCATGAAAATAATATCTTTATTCCGAAATCAACAGAAATCTATTTAGAAACCGTAAGATTATAGAATATATTTTAATAATTATTTTCTAATTTCTAATGTATCTTGTTCAATGAAATATTTATTGGAAACTTCATTGGTCTCGAAGTAAAAGCGATACCAGGATTCCGACAATGCTGTTAAATTTTTAAAATAAGCATTAAATTAAAAAATCTACATTGATTTAGAAATCTTACATATTTATTTGTTTCTAAACTCTGAATGTGAAAATACCACTGAAATTTTCAAAATGAACTTTTAAAAGAGATAGAGATTTATTAACTGCATGAAACATGCCTCCGTTCAATGAAAAAGAGAAATATTTATTTCATATCATATTTGTTTACCTTCTGTTATGGGAATAACTAAATTGTATATTGCTGTTGTTGTTTCTTGTCCAGTAAAGATCTGACATAAGTCAGATCAGATCCAGAAGGTTTATAACCGCCAAAAAATCTGTAATATTAAGAGAATTGGACGTTAAGTCCCCTTGGAAAGTCCGACACATCCCAGGATGTGATCCAGGGAAACTGGATGAACACAGCATTTTTTACGCCATTTTCATAGTAAAGACATTTCAAGTGGCCACTTGTTAGTCTAGCCCAGTGGTCTTCAAACTTTTTTAACTCACGGAGCTCCTAGAGCTTCAAGGTGCTTTCTTGGAACCCCTAGAACTGGAAATTGTTTTCGTGGAGCCCCGTTTCATACACATACTTCGAAATATCTCAGGATAGTATTTAAAGTAGATGTACACTTTATGTAAAAGCAATAAGAAAAGTATTGCATTTATTTTATTTAAAAATTCTAATATAATTTTTTAATATAATTTACTCATTAATAATATTAATTTGGGATTAAAGTGTCATCTATCCATGATATATATTTATTTAGTAACTGATATATGTGTTTCCCTTTTTTCTCACGAACTGCCGAAGTCTCGCTCTATTGAGATTAAATGCAATCGCATTAATATATTTTAAGTTTAATTTGCTTTTATATTTTGTTTTTGTATCCACTTACGTTGAGAAATATATTTCACTTAAACACAATGTTCTGAATGACATTAAAATGTTTATAGCTGTGTGAGAAATTTCGTGTATTTTGCATGAATTTGCAACCTAAAATTTAGAAACTGTTCTTGCTTAAATTTATATTTCAACATTAACTCTGTTGATATGTTGCTCCTTTTCCTTCATTATAGGTGTTGTTTTGCACAAATGTAAAAAGGTTCATTTTCCATTAAAAAACGATTTAGTTTTGCAAGACATTGTGCTAACTAACGAGTATAAATATGTCGTGGAATCCGAGATATTAAACAATAGAATATTCAGAATAGAGTTGACAGTACACTGAAGTGCCACTGAATAAGGGATAGCAAAGGCTATGAAAATTGTGTAGCGCTGCGCCTCATTTATGCGCAAGTGAGGGTGCTGTGGTAATTTCATACATGAAGCGTACTATGGTTCTTCTGCATTAGTTGTTGGAATTGCCAGTATGGGTAAACTACTCTATTTAGACGCCTTCGATCGCGGACAAATCGTAGGTGCACGACGCATGGGCTATTTAATTTCAGAAATCGTCAGACAGCTAGGATTTTCACGGTCGATAGTGTCAAGAGTATATAAAAAATACATGGATGGTGGAGGAGGAATCCCCAAAGGAACCGAGCTCACCCGAAAAGGGTTTAGAGCTTCAAACCGATCCCTCGGGAAACAACCACACCCACGTCCAAACTTTATTGAAAAAAAATCAAAGTTTACATTTTAAAAATATTAAAAGACAGTTAAATGACAAAATACAAATTTAAAGGGAACTGCACTATATACATACATGTGCGTGAACGTAATACAAATATACAAAGCAAATATAATAACATAAGATGTAAAAGAGAAGGAAAAAAGAATATATATATATTCCAACTTTCTTACAAATTCACAAGAAAAAAAAAGAGAAAGACAGGAAACAAAAATAATAAAAAATAAAATGTTTTTATGAATCATGTTTTCAGTTGGCGTCATCACTTCCTGTTGATATTAAATAAAAAAGCCACCGGGAAGAGGATTATTGCGTATGGATGTCTTGTGTGGGGCTATGCAGCCAAAATTCTAATATAAAACTCTTAGATAACGCTCAAAATGCTCTAATTAGAAGCATCACCAATGCCTATAGATATAACAGAAATAGAAACATTTATAAAGTTCTCAATATTCCTACCTTCAAAGCTCATATTAAAAAATTAGGTCAAAAATTCTTTGACAATCTTCCTAATATCAATAACGTTAACATTCAAAATCTAGAAAACTACGATCCTAACATCTGTAAAAAGAGACCCAGAAGAATCTTACTGGACTCTTATAATCCTCCATAACATTAATTCCCGGTCATTCCCATGTGGCGAAGGACCACCCTTGCTAAATTTTGTTTAATTTTTCTTAATTTATTAATTTTTTTTTCTAATTGTTCAATTGTTTATTTTACTTAAATTCAATTCAATACCCACACAGGCACCCACTTAAGTTCCCAACTCTAATTCTTAATTTCATACTCGACACCAGGCGCAGCGAATAGAGTTCTCGCTCACCGATCCCTGACGACCAATAGCAGACGAGTTTCTCGTCTGCTTGCACGAATTTGGACTTGAATTTTTCTGAGACCGCCGAAATCACCAGTTCGCCCCACCCACTGTGTCCTTCCATGTCCACCAGTAAGGAAGCACGATTTCAAAAGCAGGCCAACCAACGTCAAGCGCCCAATACTTTAAGTATGGGACGGAGGAACGCTTCGCGTTCCAGTGCCCAATGATGTCCAGCGATCGGAAGAGGATTATTTTTTTAGACCATCTGGGTAAAATAAACAAATAAATAAATAAAGAGAATTAAAAGGGGGAAAAGAGAAATTATATTGAATTTTATTGAAGATATCACTTTTGCTAAAGGAGAAAAAAAAGAAATTAACCAAAAAGTATACTTAAAATGTTGACTAAATAACATATAATATATTAAACCGAGAAGCTGCAATATATTATGTGAGGAAAAAAATAAGGTTTAAAGATTGAGAAAAAAAATCCATTCCCACCTAAGGAATTTGATCCCGGATTGAATAGGCAATTTGAATACAGGATTTTAATTTAAAGTGGATGGAAGGATTTCTAACGATAGATTGGAACCAAGTATTTTTAGCATTTTGAGATGGAGTGACCAAATGGAAATCCTTAGTCAGAGGACATGCAAACACATAATGGTCAGCGTCTCCAACAGAACCACAAAGACGATTGGGAGTAGTTTTTAATTTGAAGCGATGCAAATATGAAACAAATGGGCCAAGGTTTGTTAAGAATTGGGTAACGTAACTGGAATGAGGATTGATATCTAAACTGGGTTTGGGAAAGAAGAATTTTTGACTCGTAAGCCAGTGTTAAGAGTTTGACCACCAACTCTCCCAGTCCTCAATTAATTTATTTTGAAGTGTTTTGATGACATAAGAGCGAGTAACGTGGACACTCATCTCTACACCATTAGCGGTAGCGACTTAAGCAAAATGATCTGCAATAACATTAAAAAATTATTATTATGAGCCTTAACCCAGAAAATATAATAAAAGTTGCAGTGCATAGAGAGTTTATTCTTTATTAAATTAAGATAGGCAGATTTATTGTTAGGACTTTTAAGGAAAAGAATGGATGATAAACTATCGGTATAAATATTAATTTTAACATTTTTCGCAACAGCCCGTAGAACGGAGAATACGATTGCAGATACCT
The DNA here is from genome assembly GCA_019973935.1 of Trichonephila clavipes. NCBI lineage: Eukaryota > Metazoa > Arthropoda > Arachnida > Araneae > Nephilidae > Trichonephila > Trichonephila clavipes. The sequence continues at coordinate 115,400 of BMAU01000928.1, forward strand.
CCGCTTGGAAAACAGTATTGTAAGGCTTTAATTTAAAAGAATAGGTCCCATAAAGAGACCCCCGATAAAAAATACATACCGCGAACACGGTCTCAGTCCCAATTTTGGATCCGTCGGTGTACACCTCCCACTCATTAGGCCCCTACAATTGATTAAAATAAATAATTCTACTACGAGCTTCCACAGAGTGAAGAGGAATATAAAATTTTCAATGGCAAGACAATCAATAAAATTATTAAATCCAGGGTTTCGAAGTTTCCAGATTTGGTATTTAAGAAAAGCTTTTTTAACAGAAAGGTGAATTGGAGGAGTACCAGTTATGGTTTGTAATGCGTTGTTGTAGGTGAGGTCCTATAGCCCTTCGTGATTTTCAAAAGATGAATTCTTTGAATAGCGTTAAGTTTTTGGATATGACGAGATGCGAGCGAGCTCACCTCAATTCCCTGCACCATAGATAATGATGAGTTCAATCACAGTAAAGTAACAATTTAAATTTTTTAAAGTTAGAATTGGAAAACAAAATTCTATTAAACTGAAGAGACAAATTTATAAATTCTCTCTTTTAAAAATTTAATATGAGGGAACCAAGAGAGCCGGTTGTCAATAATAAGTCCAAGATATTTAATTGAGTCGAATACTTCAATAAGCATTATTGATTTTAAAGATAGGTTTCCTGCGAAACACAGTACCACGGGCTGTACACCTGAATGCGACTGAGTAAATCTTTTCAGGAGAAATAACAAGTTTAAAATTTTTGAGCTTATTAGAGATTTAGAGATCAAGAATTGAGTTGGTTTCTATTTCCTAAGTCCTTCGGGCCTTACCCGTGGTGACAACAGCAAGGTCATCGGCAAAAGCTTGAATTAAAAATTTATTCGAGTTAAGGCCTAAGACTGGATTGAAGTAAATGTTCCACTAGATAGGGGCAAGAACGGTACTCTGAGGACAGCCTTGATTAATTGAATGTTTTACCGAAAAATTAGGATTACAAAAAACAACAAACCGATTAACCAGGTAGGAATAAATGAATTTTTGAAAATAAAGTGGGATGTTGTAGTTGTGGAAAATTTGAAATAAAATCGACCAATTGATATTGTCAAACGCACTTTTAATGCCAATAAAGACTAAGGATGTGTGAACAGAACCTGTCTTAGTTTTAAAATATGTAATTAAATTGTTAATGGCATCCTCGCAACTGCAGCTCTCCCTAAAGTCAAATTGATTTTTGTGAATAATGTTATGGTTAGTTAACCAAGTGTGAAGCCTAATAGCAAAAACACGTTCAAACAAATTATAATTTTCCCAAGAGTAGGCAACAAACAAATCGGCCGATACGAACTGAATGATGCTGAATTTTTACCAGGTTTTAATAAAAGCTTTAATTTGGAATTTTTTAAAACATTAGGAAAATAAGAAAACTTAATACAAAGATTAATAATTTTTATAATTACATGCGTATAGTTAGAATAAATTATTTTCCAAATATTATAAACTATATAATCGAGCCCAGGTGCCTTTCCGGCCTTTTAAATTCGAAAAACAGTCTCCACCTCCTCGGGGATGGTATCTTCAGGTGGTAAACAATTATAAAGTCAATGGCAAATGGGGAAGAAGAGGAAGAAAGAGTGCATAAAAGTTTTTCAATTTTCTGTTTTGGAGTTGCATTAGGTGAGTCTGGGTGAGAAATCTCTATAGCATTGGAAGTAATATCTTTACCAAAAGCGACTTTAAAATTTTTACCATACCTATCAGTATTGAATTGGCAGTAATTCTCCCAGGCTTCCCATTTGGTTTGAATAATCAATTTTTGATAGTAACATTTTGCTTTTTATATAAAATTTTAAAAGCCACAATCTTACTGATAGAAAAATTTTTTTTTTTAATTAAATACTGCAATTTTCTTTTAAATGCGTTACTTTTATTAATATTGATTTTTAAAATTAGAATTCCACCAGGAAAATGTTCGAGCAGGAAGGATCCACCGCTTACGAAATGATTTAAAAGCATTCGACCTCACGTGATGCATAAAATAACTATAAATTCCTCCAGCTGATCAACATTACAGATAGAATCTGCCCTATTGTTCATTTCGTCATAATGAACTTAAAAAAGGTTAAAAGAAACTTTTGAGACCCATATTTGGTTTTAAGATAAAAGTCTGAGACTGGTAAATCGCCACGGAGCCGTACACCAATAAACCGGTGGCCACTAAGAGATTCCTGGACTCAGAACCTCCCATTTATTTATTAAATAGTAGATGTTATTAGAGATAAGGATGATATCAGGATTTCCTGTACCGGAATGAGCCTCAAAAGTAGAGCCCAATCCTGGAATATTACAGATATAGAGATTGTTCTGTAAGATAAAATCAATTAATAAGTCCCCTAGAGCATCAATATAATTGTAACCCCAGATTGGGAATCTCGCATTGAAATCCCCGATCAAAAGACAGTTTTGTTCTATACAGTTGTAAATTAAAAGATCATCAATCAGACCATTGAAATCATCACAAGGGAGAAATTAGATATTGATAAGAAGAATTAAAGAGTTTTTAAAATTGGAAGCCACACAGCAATGGTAGAATTAGTTTTATTAATGAAATCTGGAGAAATTACCCTATTAAAGCAGATAGTGAGACACCGATTATCTAGAAAGAAGATTTGAGTGGACCCTTGAGGAAGGTTCAGAGGCTTATTGTAGTTAATATAAAGGTCTTGAATCAATAAAATATCTGAGCCAAGATCCGCGGCCACCACGAAGGCCTGAAGGTGCGCGGCCCGTGAATGATTTACATTTAATTGTAAAATATAAATAGCAGGATCAGCCATACCCTAAGCCGAGGTTTAACAGGAATGTTTGAGAAAGAACAACAGCTATATAGGTAGCGCTGCGCTCAATAATTAATGTAATAAAGAAGAGGAAAAAGTTATTCGCCAAAATCTGCCTTGCAAGAAATTCTGAGTAAGGAAACGAACAGAAAACAAATAAAATCGAATAATAAAAACTAATAATGTTAATATAATAAAACGCATAAAAATGCACCTTGATTAAATAAAAATCAAATGTGAAAATAAGAGGTGAATCAGAAAAATTCAAGAACACATATATAAATAGAATAGATCAAAATAATAAGAATAAAAATATATACATTAAGTTAGGAAGGTACTTCAACAATAAATATTGAAACACAAGATATATACATATAATATACAAAAATGAAGGGAAAAAATTGAGGATAAAATGCAGCTCAATAAACAAACATGAAATGAAATTAAGTAATTTCAATATGCTGATAAATAAATGGAATACTTAATCATAAAAATGATAAAACAGGGTGCGAAAGTATAGAAGTCAAAAAGTAAGTGAAAGAGATTAACGTCTGCAATCAGTGCGATCCATTGTTAGTTTTTTTAAATTGGATTAATACTGGGCAGTTTTTATCACGGCATCCGTGATTTTCTGAAAAACCTGATCTAAACCTGACATTATGATTTGTGCAGTTTATGCATCGAGGATCGCAGGAGGTTCTATTATGATTATCCGTAGAGCTACATCTAAAGCAAGCTTAAATATTAGAGCAATGGTTCCTTGTGTGGCCCAAGGTACCACAAATAGAACATTGCATGACAGATATAAATGCTTCGATTCTAACTCTCTCAAAATTTAGATACAGGAAGCCATGATCTTTGATAACGGTGTAGAGATTAGGAATCACAGATATGACCCAATTATATCGGAAGATTTCGATTTTATAGAGAAATTGATCTCAAAGCCACCATCCTTAAATATATCATTTTTAGAAGTAATGCTTTGATAATGGAGTCTTTGTTGTATGATGAATCCACACCAAATAATATTAACTGTGGTTTACGTCGTATAGGCTTGGATATTGAGAAACTTGCAAAGTCAGCATAATTGGAGTGTTCTTGGCTTAGTTTGCTTACATCCTCATCGGTGTCAAACAGATTGCAATTCCACCATTATTGATATTTTTATAATTCGGGTTATTCTAAAGGGTAGGTTTTTGCTCGGCAGAAAGGAAATTATTTTGTTACGGGTGGTGGAAGAACCGGCATTAGGTTCCAGAGGTCTGACCAGAAGGACCTTTCCATTCGGAAGCGACGGTATGGTAAAGGATGAAACAGCTGCTGGTAAAGAAGCGACCTGTGCGTAGCTAAGCTTGGTGATGATGGTTGGAAGAGAGGCGAGAGTATCAGTGTTATGCTACATGAAGGATCTAAGATCGCTTACACAGGAGATGGTTGATTTTATGTGTGAAGCCAGGCTAGAAATGACCGAGTCCTGAAATTTTCCTTCGGATAGAGCCACTTGCTTTTCCAAATCTCGGATGTGTTGATAGGCGTCATCTAGGGGCTTATGAGTAGGAACGCTGGAACTGTCTTCAGTTGGAGGACCAGAAGGGGAGACGCTCAAAGATGGTAGCTTCTTGACTACGGAGCCACTAAAGATATGGGAGATGGAAGTGAGGAATTCCATAAGCATAGGAGAGGATTCCTTGAGACGTTTTGCTTTGGCTGTCTGGAGAAATTCTCAAAAGCTGAAAGAGTAGCCTCCATTTTAAGGTATTGATCAGTTCCTGCAGCTCCTGGGAAGGACTGGAGAAGGTTAGTAATAATGCCTTCACCATTGTCTTTACTTTCTTTGTTTTTCTTAATCTTGGAGCCCATGTCTTTTACAAAAGTATCTTTAGACATGATAGAAATTATGGGTGTTATAAATAAAACAAAAACCGATGGAAGTTATTAAAATGTAAATTGAACATGATTGTTATATGTACGAGTGGATAAGCAAAACATCATCAAAAGAAGAAAAAAATGCCAAAATGCTTGCTAAAAGGGAACAAGCCTACTCGCCAGTTGATGAGCCAGCTACACGAGGGCATTTGGCGACGGACCACGTGATTTGGAACCATGGTCAAGTGACGTGAACGACACCTGAGCTGGCACCAACTTCTTCTAACTACTACACCACACCAACGGGAGGACGTTTCAGCTCTCGACAGATTTAACGTGCTTCGCTGCCCTACACGGCGTGTCTTTAGTGGTATTGGGTTCGAATTCGTGAGAAGGCAAGCCACGATCCGATACCTATACCACTCGGCTACCGCGGCCACTTGATGAACGGCGAAGAGGAAAGCGAATGCTGTGGCAAGGAGAAAACCTGAAATTCCGGTGCCGAAAAGCTCGAGAAACACGACCTCTCTTCGTGAAAGCGGAACGGAGAGTTACACACACACATGGATGGTGGAGAAAAAACTAGCGGTTGAGCGCGCGGGCAAACTGCAAAGGACGATTAGCATTGACAGCGCATGGTGAGAGACAGCTCAGGCGTATTTTATATAGCCAGCGAAGCCAAACATTAGCTCAAATTATCATTCAGGTGAATGAAGGTGCCAGTCGTACAATCAGTAAACGGACTGTGCAACGCTCGTTTCACCGTATGGGTTTCGGGAGCCGTCGAGATCTTCGAGAATACCATTGTTCAATGGTCGCCATCAGGCTTCACGTCTTGCCTGGCAAGATAGCACAGAGACTGGAGTGTAGAGGACTGGAAACGAGTAGCACCGAGTGATGAGTCGCGACTCCGACTTCTTAACGCCGACGGGAAACTGAGAATATGGCGTCAGGCTCATGAAGCCATGGATTCTGCACGCTAAGTTGGAACTGTAAAAGGACATGGTGGATTAATAATGGTCTGTAATGTTTTTTCCTGGCACTGTTTGGGATCTTTGGTGCGTATACCAACCTCCCTCAACACAATTCGGTACTTACAGTTGCTGTGTGATCGCCTCTGTCCACTTATGCTCTTTTGTTATCCGCACGGTAATGGAGTTTTCCAGCAAGACACATGTACTTTTCATAAGTCCCGGTTGGCTACTAGATGTTTGAATGACCATTCCTCTGACTTTTTTGTCATAAATTGGCTATCTAGAAGCCAGACTTAAATCTCACTAAGCCTCTTTGGAATATTTTGGAACAAGGAGTGAAAGACCATCACACAGCACCAACGAACTTTACAGAATTATGAACAGCTTTAGCCAATGTTTGTCAAGTCATTCCCGGGGAACATTTCCAGAAACTTATTGAATATATGCCTCGTCGTGTGGCAACCGTTATCAAGGCCAGAGGAGGCCCAACTTGTTACTAGATAGGTATCCCTAATTTAGAGGCACTTCAGTGTATATATATGTATAAGGATAAAACGAACGAACGCGCGTTTTAATATTCTTTTATTATAATATAATAAAAGTTTAAAAGGTGTTGTAAATAAAAGCTATTATATATAAATAAAATTTTCAGTTTTAAGAAATAGGGGATAAGCTTTAGCGCTACTTTTAACTTCTAAACTTCCTAGAGAACGTGAATCCATTTTGAATTCATATTTATTTCTTCTCGTTTTTTATTGTGGCTCTTGGAACCCTTGGGTATGCCTTGTGGAACCCCAAGACATACCTTTAGTTTTCGTGGAACACGGTTTAAAAACCACTGATCAAGCTAAAGCAGTCGCTCCCCCTTCTCAAGTCCTACAACTTGCCTCAAAGAGTGCTCATTGCCGGTGAGGAGGTGTATCCGGGCGGAACGGACAAAGTATGTAGGGAGAGTAATTTCCTTAAAGTGTCACCTAAGACATGAAGGCCGTTCCATTATGCTCAGATAAGACGTACAAGCAAAGGAGCAAAGACAGACTTCTGCCCTTGGACTTTGCCCGAGGGACTCCAGTCTTTTTGACCCACAGAAACTGCTCACCTCCTCCTCCTCCTTACGGTTTTGTTGAGTTGTATATAAACTATAAGAATGAAGTATAATTTTATGCATTGTCGTGAAATCAGATAAGTTGCAGAAGAAAAAAAAGGTAAAAATTAGTAAAATTGGATTTAATTGATTGTAATTATCATTTATTCTGCATTTTCTGATTTATGCCATATGTGTATTTGTGTTCATTTGCTACCAACCCTGAAATAGTTTTCTTCTTAAATTTAAATATTAAAATCTCATACATTTTTGAACAGTTCTCCACTATTTTTTAAGTTAAATTGTAATATTCATTCTTTATTCTACAGCTGAAGCCTACAGAGCTCAAGTCATGCCTGATTTGTTTGAAGAGCCCCGCAGAGCAATTTACAGTAAACCTCGCAAGTGCGAAAGCATTTCTGGGCAAGATTACATTTGGAAAGAGGATTATAGGCCCAAGGGAAAATTTCCTGGTTGGTGCTTGAAGGGAGATCCACCTCACTTTGCTAATTGTGACAAAGACTAAAAATGCCAATAATTTCCAATAATTAAAATAAATTAAGAAATAAACAAGGTAATAATCTAATATAGCTTTAAAAATCTTTCTTTCTTTTCATTTTTCAAACTACAGTGTTTTCGGTTGACCTGGATAAAAATAACATGCCTTCTAGGCAAACTAAACTTGTTGACAAAACAACAGTAGTTTCCAGTAAAAAAGTTATTATTCTACGTACAATTAGTACTAGTAATCTTAGCAAAACAAAACTCCAAATTGGGAGTGAATTAAACAACCAGATCTCAAATTAAATTCTTCTATAACCATACTGTTCACCCCAATTGTCGTGAACCAATTTCCAACGTTTTCTAGAAACAACAGTGTAATTATGAGAGAGTCAAGAATAGCTGCGAATTTTCTCAAGTTCAAATATTACATTGTCATCACCAAATAATTGTCTACTCAACAAAATATAGCCGAATAGTTACATAATAAAAATGTTTTGTAAAACTAAACCATAAAAATTTCATATAGGGTATCCCAAGCATTGCTTCTAAACCAGTGTTGCTCAAACTGTGGGGCGCGCCCCCTAGGGGGGTGTGATAACTCTGCGAGGGGGGAGCGAGCATATTGAAAAGTCGAAAATAGAAGATTATTTAGGAAACTATTAATTTATGTAAAGGAAACAAACAAAATACATTCTGACATAATAAAAAATTAAATACGCTTACTTACAAATATATCAGTAATGCACAATGTATTTTACAATTAATTTAACAATACTAAGTTAAGAACAAGTTTAATAGTTACCACAGTGACATCATGGGCTTGTCATATAAAAAACATTTTAACCAAAAATTAATATTTATCCTGTAATTTGTACGGTTTATAATTAATCCCTTAACTACCGATTAAAAGTTACGGGATTCGCTCTCCATTTCCACCGTTTTCTATGTAGGCACGTGGATGTGATGTATTGGGGGAGAGGGAAGAAGAAATAAAGAAATTCTCTGAAATAAGTAAATCCTTCGTTAACACTGTTAAAATCTTTTTATTGCATTCCAAAGCCTTCAGAATAACTTTATGGAAAGCAGTGCACAGAAAGGATCGTACTTCGGAAAGACGTATATATACGTCCTGGGCAATTATGCCTTTGGATGAGCGAGACGTTTATATACGTCGATGGCGCTTAAAAGGTTAATGCCGTGCTGTAGCCTTAGTGTCAAGATGTAATATTACTTAATTCAATACATTGTTCTTGTGTGGAAGGGGGGGCGCGATGAAAATTATGATTGAATATTGCGTCGCCAATATTGAAAGTTTGAGAAGCACTGCTCTAAACTATGCACGGCTTTCTTATCTACCCACATTGTGAGTAGATAAGAAATGCTGAAAGAATTGTACGTTTACGATCCATAGTTTACGAGAAATAAACGTAAAACAAAGTATAATGTCACAACTGGTGTAAGGAAAAAACACTGTATTGGACTCATAAACAGTATTATTTGCAAATATTTAAAAATCTTTATCTTTATCTTTAAAACTACTTATCTTTATCATTGGGATCTATAAGCTATATCATCTATTTTCTAAACTTTTTAATGTAACCAATACATTTAGAAAATAAATGTCATCTTTTATACCTGATACTTTGATATGATAATAAAAATAATTTGTATTGTCGAATTCCCTGAACTCTCTAAAAAATTTCCTGATTTTTCTGATAAGAGATGGTTTATTATGTTATCTTCCTTGTAATTGAAGACTTGATAAAAAAATCGATTTCTTAGGAATCGATCTTTTAGACCTCGATATTTTTGGAAATTGATCCATCAGATTACGATTCGAAGAGATTTAAAAATCGATCTTTTTCGGAAATAATCGCCATCCCTAGTATACAGGAATGAAGTAATACAATTCAAGCTTATGCATTAATCCTCCCATTGTGTACAGTGGCGCCTTTTTAAGAATATCTAATGTGCGGAGGTAAATTCAAGGTCCGATATTTTTTTAACAGACCTTGGTTTGTTCAAATACTTAAGCACAAATTTGCTTCGTATTTATTTTGCAAAAAAATTGTAGAACTTACAGATGTAGAAAATGTAGTGGATTAAAGCAGTGCTTCTCAAACTTTCTATACTTGCGATCCAATTTTCAATCCTAATTTTCATTGCCCCCTACTCCATAGAATAATATGTATTGAATTCAATAATAACTTGAATCAATGTATTGAAAATTCAATAATAATATACTTTGACGAAAGGCTGCAATACGACTTTAATTATAAACCGTACAAATTATCAAGATAAGTACTATATTTCGTATATAATTTTATGATATACCCATAGGGTCACTGGTAATTATTAAACTTGTTCATGACTTAGTACTGTTAAATTAATTATGGAACACTTTGCTCAGTACTGATAGATTTATAAGTGTATTACATCACGGCAAATGCGTATTTTATTTTTTATTATCTCAGATTGTATTCTGTTTTGCTTCCTTTCGGTAAATTAATAACTTTTTAAATAATCTTTTGTTTTCGATTTTTCTACATACTCGCGCCCCCTTAGAGGGCATGCTCCAAAGTTTGAGAAACACTGGATTAAGCGAAAAGAATCTTATGTTGCTTCATAGTTCTGAAGTAAATAAAGAAAAATTTCTTGTTTCACGCACTCGTTTTGATTACCACAACGCAGACGTAGTGGCTTTGGGTGCTGATAACTTTAAATTAAAATAACCATTCTACGCAGTCAGTCACCTTTGTTTTGGCACCATTTCACAAAGAAAGGTTTGAAGCATTATATTAAAGAAGAGAATAACAAAGGCGTATCTGAGAGAAACATTTCGTGTTCTGTTAATTTTTAATGACTCGGTTTCAGAATATTTTAAAGTTTATCGATCCCCTATGAGATAAATTATTTTTAAATTATTAAAAATAATTTATCTCATCAAAAGAAAGGAAAAAATTATTCAACTTTGAATATAATTCATTAAAGAAACTAATAAAAAAAGGGGGAAATCTCTTCTCCCCAAGTTTTTAAATTTTTAATTGATTAAGAATTTTTTCGTTAAATTTATATTCTTTAGAACTTTTTCTTCAAAATTTAATCAAACTTAACTATTTGAAAGCAATATAAGTCAACCAAAAATTATTGTTATGCCGTTGTAAATTCGCTGAAAAAATAAAGATTATCATTTTTCGTAGAGTTTTAAGACTAAATTTTTTTTAAGAATTATTTAAGCAAAAAAAGAAAAAAAAATGAAACCAAGTTTTTTTACTTGTAGTAAAATGTATCTGTCAGGTGAAATCAAGTATAGTGTTTCCTTTTCTATAAGTAATAAAAACTTAGATATTTCAGAACAATAAAATTATAAGATTACATTCCACTTTTCAATCTCTTTTTAACATATTAGTAATAAAATTCAATGTACTAAATTATAATTAATAATTCTACAAAGTGTTTTTAGGTCTGATTTAATGTAACTTTTATGAATAAAAAAACTTTTTTAAATGAAAAACTAAAGAAACTTACAATTCTCAATGCCGTTTTAATTGAACATTTATATACGTACAAGCATATATGCGAGGAAAATCGTTTGACACGAAACTGAGTTGACTGCAATATTTTTTCGCGTTAACCCTTTATCTACCGCATTATGATTTACTGCAGTTTTTTTCATGCAATATGTTCTTTTGAATCCCTAAATCGAAAATTCAGGGATATACATGAATAAAATACTTAACTTTGTTAAATTTGAGATACGTTAGAGCTAATTAATTAAACTGGTACTTTAAAGTGCTGTCAGTCCACAAAGGTCTAAAATATTTTCATAGTACAAAAAGAATGAATGATTTTTTAACGCAGTTTTGACTCTCAAAAATGCTAAATAACCAGAGAACACTAATATTTTACGGCACAAAATATTTATTTTTAAAGATTATTAATTTTTTTAAATTTATTTACTTTTTTTTTACATAAACTTAATTTGATGATATCAAAAGAAATATTTTTTGTTTTTAATTAATACCCAAAAATTCAGTACGCGTTGTAAATTTTAAAAGGTGTTTCAATTTAATGTTTTTTAAAGTACTGCATTCTGAGGTAGTAAATACTGTATTTTTTGTGAAGAGGAACTACTGCCCCTTGAGTCCTGTTCAGTCTCTTGATCGTCATCTTAAGAATCTACCCAAAATTCCAACAGATTATTTCTTTGGACTTATGTCAATCTGAAAAATTATCTGTTAGTACATCACTGATTTCAGATGGTTGGTTCAGTAATAAATCCAAAGCCTTTTGAAGACTTGTAATGGCCTTCTCCCCCCCCCTCCACCGGGAAAGCCTCCTATTTATCTAATTGACCAAAATCTGTGGAAGGTAAAGATTGATGACCCAGACTAACCATGATAATTCCAATTTATTAAGACCCCAAAGATAATATTCCAAGACAAGCAAATTAAAGAGTGTTTTTTTTCCAGGTATAGAAGTTAAAGTTGGCATTATTTTCCAAGATGGCGACCGATTTAACAGCTGTCAAGTGATTTATTCTCAGTTTGGTTTGGCAATTCATCAAAACGATCATCAAGCAAGGTGTAGATTCGTCGAATGGGCCCAAAACGAGATTGCCGTTGTTCCCGATTTTCATAAGTGAATTTTGTTTAGCGATGAAGCGCACTTCTGGTTGAATGGCTACGTCAACAAAAACTGCCGCATTTGGAGTGAAGCTAATCCACAAGTGTATGTCGAAACACCGTTACATCCAGAAAACTGACTGTTTGGTGCGCTTTATGGGCTGGTGGAATCCTTCTTCAAAAACGATGAAGGCCACAACGTTACAGTCAATGGTGATCGGTATAGAGCCATGATTACTAACTTTTTCATTCCTGAATTGAACAATCATGATGTCCAGGAGCTTTGGTTCCAACAAGACGGCGCAACATGTCACACAGCTCGTGCCACAATCGATTTATTGAAAGACACGTTTGGTGACCGCCTAATTTCACGTTTTGGACCTGTTAATTGGCCTCCAAGATCTTGTGATTTAACACCGCTAGACTATTTTCTGTGGGGCTATGTAAAGTCATTGGTCTATGCGGATAAGCCACAAACGCTTGACCATTTAGAAGACAACATTCGCCGTGTTATTGCCGATATACGGCCACAAATGTTGGAAAAAGTCACCGAAAATTTGACGTCCAGATTGGACTACATCCGAGCCAGTCGTGGCAGTCATATGCCAGAAATCATATTTAAAATGTGATGCCACAAAATTATCTTTCGAATAAAAAAAATTCATGTCAATCGAATAATACATCGTTGTTTTATTGCAATTTAAAGTTCTATACTTCTAAAAAAACACCCTTTATAAAGGGAGTGTTATGACGAGAGCTCAAACTCTATGTGAATAAGCGCACGAAATCCTAATAGCTTAACTTTACTCAACGCTATCTTAAGAATCCTAACTGTCTTAGTTTATTCTAATAGTTAAAGTCCGACCTATAATCACGTGGCGAAATTCAGATCCTTAACGTATCAGCGCTGCTTTCAATGACTCAGCTTTTTTTCCTTCTAATTTACGATTATTAAACTTCAACTATATATACACTAGCTAATCTGCATATCATAGTTTCTTCTTGAGGGGGATGGCTGTGAAATAACGCTATTTCCAGCCCAAAAATTCCCCAAGAGGATTAGTAGAAATTCTCGTAAAGCCCCGTCACAGATTGAACTTTTTTTTTCAGACTTTCGAAGGAAAAGAAATAATAATGATATAATTGCACCTTAAAAAATCTCAATTTATTGTTACATCTCAGTTTTATTTAAAAAAATTAAAATGTTATTAATTTTTAAATAAGAATAGTTATTTCATTTAATTGTGTGGCAAAAAAAAATCTGACTCAAAGTACAAAATTTTTTGAAAAAGTAAAAAAATAAAACAATAAAAAAGCAAAATAAATAAGCTAAAAAAAATTCCAAAAAAAGCATAAGTCTATTGCACTATAGTCATGTGATTCTATAACACAACAAAAAAATAACAATAAGCCACACGGACGAGAAAAAAAACTAAGTTCTTGCTCTAACATCCAGTGGCTGTTGATACTTATAGGTACCATAAAGTTATCCAAAGTTATTAGTAAAATTAATTAAACTGCTATTTGTAAAAAATGCAACACCATGAAGGAATCTGCAGAATTAAAGGAAATTTAATGCACAAACGACTTGTATTAGTACAAATAAATAACAAAATTTTCAGAGCAAAAAAAAAATAATATTAAGTTTCCAAAATCAGTATTTGGTGTAGCCATTACGTGCTGAAATAAGTGTTGCTATAAGACGTAGCATGGAGTCAAACAGATTTTGAATGTCTGTCTGTGGAAGAGAACTCCATATTGCTTGTATGCGCAGCAAAAGTTCGTCTTTTGAAGCTGCAGGACGCGGATCACGAGCGAGACGTCGACCAATCAAATCCTACACGTACTCAATAGGCGACATATCCGGTGGATAAGCTGACCGTGGAAGAAGTTGCATGTGTTGTTCTGAACAGAAGTCTCGAACAATCTTTGCAACATGTGGGCGTGCATTATGCTACCGAAAGATAGCTCCAGGGATTCCTTAAAGGAAGGGAACGAGACTTCGGGCTGTAGCACTTCACAGACGTACCTGTTGCTATTGAGGTTACCCTCAATTCGTAGCAAATTCAATGTTACATGATGCGAAATCGCACCTTAAACTATATCTCTGGGTGTTATGCCACTATGTCGTTCGGTAACACACTCTGGAAGCGTCATTCACTGGCATAGCGTCTAACACGAATGTGGCCATCATGGTCCCACAAATTAAAGCGTGATTCATCTGAAAAGACAACTTGATGCCAATCAGCTTTCCAGTCACTCTACTCATAAGCCCATTGCAGACGCAGCCGTCAATGGTTCGCCGTGAGGGGGATCCTGTATAAGGGCACCCTTGCACGCAATCCATTGTACAGCAGACGTCGACAAATTGATGAAGCCGACATTAGTACACCAGTAGCAGTAGATCAACGTGCTGCCAACTGCCTTGAGGAAGCTGTACGGTCATTCACAGCCATGCGGAGGAGGTTTCGATCGTCGCGTGCTGAAGTCACCTTACGTCGTAAACTGCCAGTTTTTTTAGGGGTTTGGTGCTCGCCAGTCCACTGCTTCCAAACTCGCATCACTGTGAAACTGTTCCGCTACACACGAGCTCCTATTGCGCGTTAGGAAAATCCTCCTTCTGGGAGGTCGATAATCTTCCCCTTTCAAACTCCGTAAGTTGTTGGAATTTCTCCTTATTTCGTCTTGGAGGCATACTTAGGTCTCACTAAACGTTTGCCACTAACAAATAATTATTAACTATTTTCAACATCCCGTTACAGTCCTCTATTTATACGCTTTCAGTATCAGCTCAGAGGGCGCTGTGCACGCCATGTATGCGTGGTGGTTCTGAAACTTTACTATTTTACGTAACATCCTATAATTCATATTTACTGCAAAGTTCATTTAATTCTGACGATTCCTTCATAGTGTTGCGTTTTTTACAAACAGCAGTGTATATACATTGTTCACTTAAAATAAATAGTTAAATCGTTTTCTAAGGTCTTCACTAACATACAAAAAAAATAAGACACTTACCATTTGACATTAACTACTTTTTTGGAACAAAAATGACAATCATCGCAATCCGATCAAAATATCAGCTGAAAAAGCAACTTCTAGTATGAAACTATTCGCCTTCCGCTAAAATACTTGTGACGAATCTGTACGGAACCTTTCCACTAATCTTCTTAGGCGTCTTTCTGGAGAATATAAATTCGCGTTTATTTCCAATCAACTCCAAAAAGAAATTTGGGATATTTAAATTAGATAAGGTATTTAAGTCGAGGGTTGCGAGATAACAAGAGAGGTGATGGTAGGCTATTGAGCCAACAACGTTAAAAGCAAAACTGGAAGATTCAAAGAGATTAGATTCGTGAAGACGTCGTGCTGCTAGACGTACCAGAAAGCTGATATAAACCAGCGGTAAAAACGCTTAAACGCTTCCCCATACACTTAAAGTAAGCATCAGTTAAAGCTACTTAGTTAAAGTTAATGACAATTATAAGAATTCGAATACGTGTGTTTCTTGGATCTCCTATTTCGGTAAACCTTACTTGAGTTGAGCTAGATTGGTAATCAATCGTATTCTTAGTAATTTAATTTAATATAAAGGCAAATCGCTTTAGAAGACGTAACATTATTCTATCATTTGTTATCAGAGATTTTTGAGGAAATTATAACAGAAATAAATAATATTATTATTCCAAATGGCTTTTGGTGGTTCTTTGCCTCAAATTAATCTTGGTGTTCAAGGTGTGACCCAGGGGGGTCATCACAGTGGCACCCAACTAGTAAATCCCGAGTTTAGAGTCGGATCTAATTTTCGGATCATCCCTGAGCAGTATTTTTCGGGGGTGAAGCATGTGGTGGAATTTTTGGAGAATATGGATAATAACTTAACACATATTACGAGACACCTACACAACTCGCTTGTGCATATTTAAAGGGTCATCTCACTGGACGGGCGCTAGATTGGTTTGAGGTTCTAGTTTATAGGGTTGTTGAAGATAAGGCGACGGATTACGCGCACTTAAAGCAAGCGTTGTCAGAACAGTTCCCCCGTGGTTAGAAATAGGTCGGAGCTAGAAACTCGTTTCTATTCATCATCTCAAAAGCATAACCAGAAACCGTCTGATTTTGTGTATGATTTGTTGAAGATTCACAAAATCTTAAAACTCGAAATGACGGGGGAAAAATTGATCGATCATATTATTAGTAGGTTAGAACCTCAGATTTTGGATTATGTAGAGGTTAGGAATCCGCAAACCACATCTAACCTCCTACAAATTATTGATAAGTATGAGGAACGGTTTCTAAATAGAAATATCAGAGGTTCGAGTTGGGAATCCCGAGATATACAACCAAACGAGAACAATTGTTTCCCTAACAGGCATCGACAAGAAAATTGGAGGGAAACGAGAGGTAACAATAGATATCCGGACAATAGTAGACCACGGAGAGGGTTCAATAGATTTGAGAGTCAAGGTGTTGTGGATAATCAGAGATTCAATGTTCGACGCCAAGGTGTTCAATCGGATGATAGATTCTACAATCAAGGTGGTCGAAAGGGTGGTTCAAGGAATAGTACTTTCAGGGGTCAGAATGATTGAAACAGATATTTAAACTTTTAAGCGATCGATGCGAGTATGGGGGTGATCGATCGTGATGTACGGAAAATCCTCCAGATACAGAACACCGAACTATTAATGTATCTTCATTACGAATGACTCCAGTAGACTTACCGTATGTCCCTATTCTTTTAAATGAGTGAGTGAGTGAGTTAATATTAACGTCGCACTGTTCAGCTACACGAGGGCTTTTGGCGACGGACCACGTAATTTTCTTTTAAATGAGACATTCATTACAGCACTTTGGGACACGGGGGCGGAGAAATCTTTCATATCGGAAGAGGTCTATCGCAAATATTTTACGTATCGACCTCGTCATAAGACGAAAGATAGAGTAGTGACGGCGCAAGGAGCCTCGTGTTGCCACTTAGGTCGAGTCGAATTGCAGATTCGGATCCGAGAATTCCAGAAAACCTGGGAATTTCACATTCTTAACAATATGCCGTACCAATGCATTTTAGGCATTGATTTTATGAAGGAGTCCAAGTCAACTTTAGATTTCGATCAGAAATCACTGATCATTCCAGATGACCAAATTAAGCATTTACCAAAAGTGGAAAAGGCGGTCGAGATTGATCTATCAGATGCAAAGCTTAGTGAAGGGCAAAAGCAAAAGTTAAGGAATTTATTTAATGGTTTTAAAGAGCTATTTTCAGATCAGCCGGGGTTAACTCATGTTTTATACCATGAAATCGATACTGGTGACAAGGGAAAGTAGTGTCGAGACCCTACCGTTATGATAGGGTCAAACAAGGAATAATCGAATATCACATTGATAAAATGTTGCAAGAGGGGTAGATTCTTCCTATACAATCCCCATACGCGTCACCAGTAGTTTCAACGCGCAAGAATAATGGCCTTCCTCCGGATTCTCCGGAGGCGTATCGATTCGCTGTTGATTATCGCAAACTTTATACAATAACTAAATACCCCCGATATCCATTACCGGTGATTGATGATCTAATAACAAACATTCGCATACCGTAGTGATGTCCACATTGGAATTAAAAAGGGGCTATTTTCCATTGGCGATTAGTCCAAAAGATATAGAGAAAACCGCGTTTATCACTCGCAATGGCACGTTTGCATTCCTCAGAATGCCTTTTGGTCTTTCAGGGGCGGCGCCAAATTTCCAAAAAGCCATAGATATTGTACGCAAACCTGTTATTGGGCGTTTCGTGTCGGTATATATGGACGATGTTATCACTTCTCCATCGTTTAATGAACACTTGGATCATTTAAATCAGGTATTTACATTAATCAGACGCAGGGCTAACATTAAATAAGGATAAGTGCCACTTCGCACGTGACAAATTGAAGTATTTAGGTCTCGTAATTAGTAAAGAAGGGATCGAAACAGACCATAGTAAAGTGAAGGCAATCACAGAAATGAAACCTCCTAAAAATAGTAAGGAAGTATCGAAATTTTTAGGGATGGCGGTGTGGTATCAGAAATTTATACCCCAGTATGCAGACATATGTGAACCATTATATTGGTTGAAGAAAAAGGGGCTAAATTTAATTAGTCGACAGAAGCACAGGATTCTTTTGATGAGATAAAACGAGCATTAACTGATACACCAGTTTTGCAATTGCCGAATTTTACAGAACAGTTTAACTTATTTACTGATGCTAGTGGGGTCGGAATTGGTGCTGTGTTTAATCAAAACCACAGACCGATTGCATTCGCGTCTAGAACCCTCAATAAGGCGGAACGAACCTATACTGTTACTGATAGCGAATGTTTGGCGGTGATATGGGCCTTAAATAAGTTTAAAACTTATTTCGGATCCCTGCCGGTGAAAGTAATCACAGATCACGCGGCATCAACAAAGCTAATTAATGGAAAAAACTTATCTAGTCGAATGATTAGATGGGCACTCAAGTTATCCGAGTTCAACATAGAATGGGAACATCTCCCGGGGGTCCAAAACGTGGGCGCGGACGTTTTGTCTAGGAATCCAGTAGGCAATCTGGATGGATCACAAATTTCGTGCGCAGCTCTTCGAGCCCTAGCTTTAAACTCCTGAGAACAACTCATTCAAGAGCAAAGGGAAGATCCTGAGTTAGGACACACCTATCGTTATTTAGAAAACCCAGACGACGGTTCTGTTAATGCGACTATATGCGAGAATTGGTCCCAGGATTTTAAACTTATAGATGGTCTACTCTTTTACGCGAAATATTATACAACTCTGGGAGAACTAAGAGTGTATGTTCCTAGATCGCTTCGCGAAACAATAATGAAAGAATTTCATGATCTGCCATTAGCAGGCCAACTGGGAAAGAGGAAGACCTATTTAAAAATGCGAGACACATGTTATTTTCCATATATGAGGAAATATATATTTGAATATGTATCAACCTGTGACCGGTGTCAAAAATTTAATTACAAGAACGCGCTACCAGCTGGTCGTTTGATTCCGATAGTATCGAATTACCCCAATGAAATTGTAACGTTAGACCTATTAGGCAACATACAGGCCACAGGCGAATTTAACGGAAAGAGTTAATCGCAATTTAGTCCAGATGATAGCCTGTTTTGTAAAAGAAAACCACGAAAACTGGGACCGATTTCTTCATGAATTCACTTTCGCGATGCGCACTTCAGTGAACGAAACAACAAATAAAACTCCGGCTGAGTTATTCTTGGGTAGAAAGATTATAACACCCTTTAGTAAATTAATAAATGTCACAGAAGGTGCTGAATATGTAGGAAGAAACATTGAGAAATTATTCGATGAAGCAAGGCAGAATAGGCGGAAACAACACAAACATTGGGAAAAATATTATAATCGGAAAAGGAGGGAAGTTAACATCAAAGTAAATGATTTGGTGTTGGTACAAACTCATTTTATAAGTGCTGCGGGTAGGAGAGTGGTTGGAAAGTTTATGCCTAAGTTTGAAGGGCCATATAGAGTGTTGGAATAATAATTTAATTATTTTAAAGAAGGGTAAAAAGGTAACAGTTAATATTGACCAGGTGCGTGTGTACCGTCCACGACAATCCGACATGATTAGGCGGCCGCGGTAGCCGAGTGGTATAGGTATCGGACTGTGGCTTGCTTTGTCACAGGTTCGAGCCCAGTACCACTAAAGACCCGCCGTGTAGGGCAGCGATGCACGTTAAATCTGTCGAGAGCTGAAACGTCCCCCCGTTGGTGTGGTGTGGTAGTTAGGAGAGGGGGGTGCCAGCTCAGGTGTCGTCCACGTCACTTGACCATGGTTCAAAATTACGTGGTCCGTCGCCAAAAGCCCTCGTGTAGCTGAATAGTGCGACGTTAATATTCAATCAATCAACCGACATGATTAGTTCCGACAGTCATGTTGAGACACTGTATGAAGGACAGAGGTCGAGTGATAAGTCAAGTAGATCGCAACCAGGAAAATTCAAAGGATCTAGGAAGACCTCGAGTGAGCAGAATAACGGTCATAAATCAAGTAAGGGTAATGCCGGATGGGAGGATCCGAGATTGAAACGTAAATTAGATTCAAATGGATCAGGGGACAGGAAAAATATTAAAAAGTCCAAAATTTGCAGAAAACATTCTCTGCAGGGGTCCGAACATAGGGACCAGAAAAGACCAACCCCTGAACCAAAACAGAGGATAAAAAGAGAAATTCCGTCCTCGGTTTCATCTCGAAATCATAAATATAGAAGACCTAATAACCCCTCTCAGGGATCACAGCCCATTGCAGGTCCTTCTCATCAACAAGATTCCAGGCAGGACAAGTCACCTACAGTAGCGAGCAGGCACGAAGGAAGCAGACAATACAACTAGGCCCGGGAGACAAAGACAACTAAAAACGGAACCAACAGGGCAGCTGAGAGGAGAACTGTCTGGTCTAATCAGATGACAGCAGTGAGACCTTGTCCGTACTACCTACGCAGCCGAGTAAGACAACCCGAAGGATTTCCAGAGGAGCGGAGGAACAGCGGAATAGCAAGTATTCCAAAGAATAACATCAGGAGAAGGAGCCTCAGTATGGAAGCCTTAGATGGAGATCCAGTGGATAGGAGCGAATAAAGGGCAAAGAAAAATATCACGTTGTATCGTTTCTTTCTTTTCTCCTTTCGAACAAGTGGTCGGAAGAATTATTGCAATGAAGCAAGTTATGGGCGGATTTTTAATTTAAGAAGCCAAGCAAAAGTGGACACTACAATGAGTGTTTTTTCTTGATGAGAAAAATCAGCTTTTGTGATAATTTTTTGTATAAATATGGAGAAAGCATTTGTAAGAATGCATTTGTTTACTTCTATGTATGTCTTCGCTAAGATGCGACAATTCCTTTGGTTGTTTGTTTTATTGTTATTTGAAAAATGTTTGAAATTGTATGTATATATATGTGTATATTTTATCTTACATCTGGTGACTTGGGGACGCGGCGTAATTAGGTAGAGCTAACATTTAATACTAACAAGCGGACCATATATGGAATGGGAATGTTAAATAACCAGATGCTTCAATTGATATATATGAAAATGTTATGTAAAAAAATGAAGGAATCTGTATGTACTATAGATGTTTGTTTTTCACACAAAGAAATTCTCATTTCAGGTTAGCTGACCCTGAGAATTGTTATTCAACAAAAGAAGCAAGATGCAAGTCCGAATATGTGTTATAATATTTTAGTAGATTTTTAAGTATTTAAGGAAACCACGCAGGCAGGTTTTTCCACTTAGGTGGTTTTTCCCTCGCCTCACATTCGATTGGGCGTGGTGTAGGGAAATCTAATTCTGTAAATGTTACGTCCTTTAAAGTGCAGTTTTAGGTCGTAATTTTTTTTCTTTCCCTTAAGGAAAGAGAATTTTTAGTATCCGATTGGTAGATATATATATTAAAGTCTTTGGGATTGTAAAGCAAGTCTAGGAATTGGTTACAAAATTTGTTTTCAGTCCGTTTGTGAATTTCGAATAAATCCCGTTTTCTTTTCGCAGGGAGTTGTGACGAATCTATACGGAACATTTCCACTAATCTTCTTAGGCATCTTTCTGGAGAATATAAATTCGCGTTTATTTCCAATCAACTCTAAAAAGAAGTTTGGGGTATTTAAATTAGATAAGGTATTTAAGTCGAGGGTTGCGAGATAGCTAGTGAGATGATGGTAGGCTATTGAGCCAACAACGTTAAAAGCAAAACTAGAAGATTCAAAGAGATTAGATTCGTGAAGGCGTCGTGCTGCTAGACGTACCAGAAAGCTGATATAAACCAGCGGTAAATATAATTCACATACGCTTAAAGTAAGCGTCAGGTTGAGATACTTAGTTAAAGTTAATGACAATTAAGAATTCGAATACGTGTGTTTCTTGGATCTCCTATTTCGGTAAACCTAGATTAGTAATCACTCGTATTCTTAGTAATTTAATTTAATATAAAGGCAAATCCTTTTAGAAGATGTAACATTATTACATTATTTGTTATCAGAGATTTTTGAGGAAATTATAACAAAAATAAATAATATTATTATTCAAAATGGCTTTTGGAGGTTCTTTGCCTCAAATTAATCTTGGTGTTCAAGGTGTGACCCAGGGGGGTCATCACATACTCATCATAGATCCCGTGGTGCCATATATCTTTGAAGAGTGGATTTAAAAGAATATTCCATCTAAGTAGCATCAGAGTATTCGTAAAAAGGTTATTCTATGTAATTTTAAAGTGATTGGTACTTATAAGTACCGTTGGTAGAAAAAGGGTTACAAGAATTTCGTGGTAAGGGATATCGCAAAAAATATATATAAATAAATAAAAAAACATATTCAATAAAATTAAGTTTATTTGAGTACATTTTATTTATACAGATAAGTATATCTACACGTATTTATTAAAAATCAATGAAAAAAAAACGTTCCCCATAACTTAATGAAACTTAATGCAAAATTTTCAAGTTTTGAAAAACCAAACATTTATTTTTGGAAAATAATCTGTTATTTTTCTTTGCATTGTTTTTCTTAGCATCAAATTGTTAACATACTGCTCTATGTCATCCAGTTTGTTATTCTTTTCACCATTGAAATGTGCATTTAAATAACTGCCCTCACTTTTCAAGATGTTCTTCATTTCGAATGGTGTGAGGGCAGGAGTTGCATTATTCATTTTATTTTCGTCGTTGGAATCTGTATCATTGATATAGATATCATCAGTAGGACAATCGAATAATGCAGAAACTTTCTCAAACATTGCATTAAGTGTTCATTCTCAGAAGAGAAATTTTTTCGTGTTAAGAGAATAAAAAGGGAGAGAAAAATACATAGTAGTTTTATAGGGATCGTTGTATTATTTTGTGTTGGACAGAAAAAATGGTTCAATTTTTATTAGAATTTGCGACATTGTAACTCATGTTGTTGTTGTTGTTGTTGTTTCTAATGCCACCTGTCTGACGTAGTCAGATCGAGGCCCACGAAATTCATCGTGGCAAGGGGCTAGAAGTACGCCTGTCGTTGGCCTTGAGCACCATACAGGTGACAGTACGATTTAGCTCGGCGAAATTCCCCGAAGGGACGATAGATGGCGACACCACCTATCTCCACCTCCACAATTTTTGCATAGAACTGAAGGGAAGGGAAATATTATCCAGTTCCCTGTGCGCTTGTGACTCAGCCCACAAGACTTCGGATCCACTGTTTTAACGATGCCTTTGTTTATAAAATAGTGTTTTTAAAATTTCAAAATATTTCAAAAATAATCAATTTTTTCTCTCTAAAAAATATGTCAACTGGGATAAAAGGGAGTAATATGATAAAATAAGTGATTCTGTACAAGATAGGGAAGGCAGAATATAATATTAATGTTTGAGTGCTTTTATATCTGAAAAAATATTCCAAATTTGGGTACTATTCCTTAACATTAGCCGAAGACAGCCTTAACCAGTTGCCGAGATATCAAGAAAAGGAAAAATTAAATTTCTTTCAAAAATTTGCTAAATGGATTTTAAGTTGTGATTTGCTGACTGAACTCCGAATACTCCCTGAAAAACTCCTAAGCATACTTCTACCATTTTGTGCTGAAAAGCTAATCATTTGCATGTCCCAGCATCTTCTTCCTGTCATTTAAATTTCAGGTCCAAAGCATGCCGCCTTCTTGGTGTAGCAATTTTACAGGCCAGTAGTGTATGAGCAAAAAGTATTTAACATATTTAATAGATACTTCTTTAAAAAATGGTACCTTAACTTAAGAATGTATTACATAATTTCAAAAATTATGTCCAACTTAAATTATACAGAAAAAAAAATTTTACAAAATAATTATTTTTGTATTTCTACAGAATGAAAAAAGCTTCTTTATTATAAGAACACACACAAAAATCTAAGCTCTATCGGAAATTTTTAAAGATACATGTTCCATAAACAAAGAGCTTAATTTTCGCATTTTACTCTTTAAAGCATGTCCTGGTACCCTTAAATGTAACCTTAGAAATATTTAAAGGCTATAAAAATGAACCTGCTCAGGGTTACGTGGCCGGCGATTATCAAACCATGCCACGGGTTGATGTTTCGTTTCCACAAAAGATTTTTATACGCGTTTTAATAATTTTTCCTGCGTTTAAAATTTTTCAATTCCTACTATTAGCTCACAATCTCTATACATTTATTTATTTATCTGGGTGGAATTTTCAATCGTTAATAAAATACATTTTAAAGCGTTCCATTGAGCTGAAATTTTATGCACAGGTTTATTTTTGATGACAATACAATAATACAATAATAATTAATAAAAATTAATTGATTAAAACTAATTATTTTAAGAATTACAAATACAACCAAGTTGGTATCATTTTTGGCGATTTAGCGACCCTTTTGGTGACTTGTATCCAAACTTGAAAAGGTTTTTTTCTCATGTGAAATGAAATTTATATACACGATTATTTTGGATGACAATGCGATACTTTAATGATAATTAATAAAAATTAATGACCACTTAATGTTGTGATTCTGTCCTATGTATATACATATCTACACTGGTGTGCAAAAATTAAGGACGAGACGGTTTTTTCAATATAACTTTGTACAAAAGCTTTCCAAATCAACACATTTAATACCGTAAGATCCCCAATACGTAAGGACATGTGTAATATGTAAGCAACACTTACTAAAAGAGAAATCAGAGGGATAAAAAGAAGCTTGATTGAAAAAGTAGCATGGAGCGCAATGCGACTGAAGGCCCAAACATCCCTGTGATGGCTGTACAGCAAGAAACATCCGGTCTTTAGTAGGGGATATGATCTCCCCTGCCTGGGTCGGATGCAGCTCTAAACCCTTTGGGTGAGCTCGATTCTCTGGAGTAAGTAAGTAAGTAAGACTGCTAGGCAGGTTTCACAGCGTCTGCCCATGCTGAGAATGAGGGTGTCAATAAGTTGTTGAGGCATTGCTGCCCATTCGTCTTGCAGCGCCAATCGAAGCTCCCGAATCGTTACTGGTGGTAAGGTACGAGCTGCCAAGCATCTGCCTAGAAAAACCCATACATGCTCAATGGGATTGAGATCCGGAGATCGTGCCGGCCAATCCTTACGTTCAATATCCTCACTCTCTAAGAGCTGTTCGGCAGCTACTGTGCGATGACATGGTGCATTGTCGTCCAGGAAAAGGAACTGCAGACCCATAGCGCCATGTGAGAAGAATCTCGTTACAATAACGGGTCCCGTTGACTGAACCTGCGTCGAAGATGTGAAGGTCTGTACGACTACCAAGCATGATGCCTCTCCAAACGAGAGCACCACGACCTCCATACCTGTCCCTTTCAATGATGTTCGAGGGATGATTGCGGCTTCCCCGCTCTCTCCAGATGAGTATGCGATGAGAATCGCTACTCAAACTGAATCTGCTCTCATCTGTAAAGAGTACTCGTCCCCATTCATTGTCTCTCCAATTCCGGTGTTCCCGGCACCACAGAGAACGCCTTCACCGATGGTCAAGCGTTAAAGGTACACACCGTACAGGGCGTCGTGCAAACAGTCCACCACCGTGCAGTCTTCTGGCCACGGTAAAACGCGATATCGGTCGTCCAGTCGCCTGTGTCGTGTGTCTAGCGATTTCTCCCACTGTCTGCCGCCTGTTTCTTCTGGCCTGTAAGACAATGTACCGGTCATCTGTGGGTGTGGTTCCTCGTGGACAACCACTACTGAACCCCCGGATAGCTGTTCCTGTAGTTTGAAATTGTCTCCAAAGTCGTGAAACGATGCTGTGAGCAATTCCGAACTCTGCAGCCACACCTGTCACACTGCGGCCTTCCTCCAACTTCCCAATGATTCGACCTCGGGTAAAAGCATCCAGAAGTCGTCTAACAGATTGATTATTCGCCATTTCTCGCTGAGGCAGCAACTCGGTGTGATTTTAACTGCTATACGGCGTGCAATCTCTTTGCCAGAAATACTGATCTTACACCGACAACATGCTTTATACTACTCAGACACTCCCCCATTACGTCTACCTGCATATCTGCGCATGTGCTACCGTACATCACCTTACTTAATCTCCTGATTGGTCTTTCTGTCCGCTCTGCCTCTTCGTTCAGCTGATATGCTAATTTTTCGACTTCGTCCTTAATTTTTGCACACCAGTGTATATTAATTGTAACTTTTTAATCAAAAGTAGCTAAAATAAAATTTGCTTTGTTGATCTAAGTAGGAATTGACTTAAAAAATTTTGTGTGTGTGTGTGTGTGTGTTACTTGTTACATTTAAGACTACACAGTACCCTAAAAATTTCATTTTTACCGAAATTTTTTTTTGCATATTTTTTTTCCATATCATTGAGATACTTCCCACGAAATTTCAGATCTGTTAGCAAATTAGTTTTTAAGATATTTGAAGTTTTATGAGCTATGGTTTTTGTTTCGGTTTTCTTTTAAAGCATTTTTCACACTTAAGTTGAATTAATTAAAAATATTTTTGAGCTTTTAATGGTTATTAATTCCGATTTGCATTACTAAAATCATTTCTGCTTGATTAGGTTTTGAGTTTTTTAGTTCTCTTATTAATTAATAAATATTAATTTCATGGCCAATTTTTGCTTTAAAAATAGTTTATATAACTTAAAAGCTTTATCATTAATTTTTTCCTGTAGAGAAAATGCCATGGCAAATGCGCTCTGGGTTTCTGTGAGAAACATTATTTCGAAGAGATGGAAGACTACTGAAAATGATGTATCTAAAAATCAGTCCTCAGCTTATTCTGCAATTAGACTTCCGAATTCAAGCATTCTGAATTCAAATGCTGCAGATATAACTGAATATATTTCCTTGATGTACCAAACTACATTATACTAAACATATTGTAGTACTATGTTTTAGTATTTTAAAGTCGTACGACAAGAGCTAAAACTTCCTAAACTGCCCCAATTTAAAACTGAAAAAAATTAAATTTTATGAGCAAACCTGACTATTTTTCGCTTAAGTTAGTATCATTATTATTTTGTACATAAATGCTTCGTGTTTCAAAACTTTTGTGAAATATTTGGTTAAGATAAAGCTGAATAAACTGACGTCTTAACAAATGCTATCAATATTATGCAAAAATATATTTTGAATTAAAAGTATAATTTCCAGTCATATTTAATAGAAAATAGTGTTTTAATGTAGAACATATGTATATATATATATATATATATATATATATATATATATATATATATATATATACATTGGAAAATAACATATTAAAAAATTAAAGTTTTACGGGCATTATAAGTTTTTGTTTTATGACTTTACAAACTTTAAATGCGTTTTTCTCAGACTTTTAATTTTGAAGGTATAAGTGTTTTCTAATCCCTAAGGCTTTTTTCCTGTTCAAGATAGAGCCTTGAATTTTTTTGTATAAACTCCCAAATGTATTTTCTATAAAATATAGTATGGATTTAGGTCTGAGGTCTCTAGTTATTTCGTTAAAAAATGCTTAATATTTTTAAAAACTTCGTGTTTTTTAACGGTTTAGCTAGAAAAAATAATTATTAAAAATCAACAAGGCAACAGTTTTTCAAATCCTTACTAATTTTTGTTTTCAATAATCCAAGGAAAATAAATAATTTAAAATTATTAAACAGTTTTAAAAATTGAGCATTTTATAAAAGTTTAAAAAAACTTCAAAAATTCCTAATTTTTTAAAATTTTAAAATAATGACTGGTCAAACTGACTTTTTGCTTACAGAATCAGCTTAATAATATAGTCTAAATATAAAAGATCAATTATTTTTACTGTAACTGTCTCCAAAATTTTTTTTGAAAAAGGGTACCGTGTAGTCTTAAAGTGAAGAAACCGAAGAAATTGTATGTTAAGCTGTGGTATACAGAAGTTAGAAGATATATATATATATATATATATATATATATATATATATATATATATATATATATATATATATATATTGTATACCATCTTCGTCATTTAAACCTGATTCAAAATTACGAAGTCTGTCTTCAATAATTTCGAATTGATCTAGTGCGACGAACAAAAGTTATAATGCAAAAAAATTTAGTTTCCTTTTATAATAACAGAAATAGTAATACTATCCAGTAGATTTACGTTCTCGTGTGTGTGTGTGTGTGTGTGTGTGTGTGTGTGTGTGTGTGTGTGTGTGTGTGTGTGTGTGTGTGTGTGTGTGTGTGTGTGTGTGTGTGTGTGTGTGTGTGTGTGTGTGTGTGTGTGTGTGTGTGTGTGTGTGTGTGTGTGTGTGTGTGTGTGTGTGTGTGTGTGTGTGTGTGTGTGTGTGTGTGTGTGTGTGTGTGTGTGTGTGTGTGTGTGTGTGTGTGTGTGTGTGTGTGTGTGTGTGTGTGTGTGTGTGTGTGTGTGTGTGTGTGGGTGTGTGTGTGTGTGTGTGTGTGTGTGTGTGTGTGTGTGTGTGTGTGTCCGACTACGCTCTCGAAACCATGATTTTGCAAGAACGTGTAAGCAATTTTTTTGTTTTTTTAATGTTTAGCGTCATTTAGGTTATTATACGCGTATATAAAATTATATTTTAAGAATATTATTACAATAAAAAGTTATTTAAAAACAATATTTTGGCCAAAAATGAATATATAATTACCTTACTCAAACATTCTCCTTTTATGAAAAATACTTCTATAATAATAATATTTTGCCTATGTGTATAACAAGGACCAGTGGCGTACACAGGAATTTTCCAAGGGTGGGGGGTCCGGGGTCGAAAGTTCACCATTCTTGTATCATGCTCCTTTT
The DNA here is from genome assembly GCA_019973935.1 of Trichonephila clavipes. Lineage (NCBI taxonomy): Eukaryota > Metazoa > Arthropoda > Arachnida > Araneae > Nephilidae > Trichonephila > Trichonephila clavipes. The sequence goes on from BMAU01000928.1 coordinate 144,059, forward strand.
GATTTTGTCGATTTTTGGGAACAAAACACAGCAAAAAACTAATTTTTCAATAAATAATTAGCATTAATTAATAAAATTAATCATTAATAACACGTAATTAATTAAATTTTACGTACTATATACTTAGAATTATAATCAATCGGAAAAAAATCAAGGGCTTTGGGGGGATCCGGACTCCCAGGACCCTTTGTGTGCGTCACTGACAAGGACTTCTACACGGGGAGTAAACTAGGATTTTTGAAAAATTCACATTATTTTCAGAGTTATTTCGAATTGAAATAATAATCGATGTTTTTTTATTAAAATTTTTCCACACTGATGTATTAAAATGTTCATAAATCCATTTCTAAGTTATATATTTCAAAAATCTCAGTTCAGGTTCTGTACAGAGGTATGAGCAGTGACGTAACGGAGAACACATTTGGGCCCCTGCGAAGTCAAGATTGGGCCCCCTAGAATCCTCCCCCATGATGCTGGGGTTGCAAAGGTGTACGTTACATTACTGGGTCTGAGCTATATAAAAAAATAGACAAATCATTATTATTTTAGAAGTATTTTTCATAAAAGGAGAATATTTTGAAAAAAGGGTAATTCTGTGTTTATTTCTTGTTAAAAATTACATTCAAATAATTTTTTATTGCAATTATATTCTTAAGACAGTTTTATAATCCAATCTGTTCTAATCTATGTTGCACTAAATATTAAATAATGTATTCGTTTGCACGCTTTTGAAAAATCACGATCCCAAAAGTAGTCGGATACCTTAAAAAAAATCGTGATAAGTAGAGTAATTAATCCTTATATAAATTTATTAAAATTATCTTTAAAAAAATTTAAAATATTTCAGTACAGTAAGTAATTCAAATGTCTTTATCTTCAAGGAAGAACTGTTTGCCACATCATCGTTGTTTATTTTTGAATGAAGGTCTCGTGCATAAACAAAGAGATGTTTTTGCACCTTCACCCATCAGCTGATTTTAAGACAAAAACAAAACACATTTCGGGTTGCGAGTCTTAAAGCAATTTCTTTGTTGTGTAATGACTTACAACTTATACTGGGAAGGAGGTTCAGGCGTCGATAACGATTCTGGCATTCTTACAGCTAATTTCTGGAACAGTTCCAATGTTTCGAGAGAAAGTCGGAAAGCTGCTGGATTTTCCAACTCATGTTTCCGTATGTCACAACCTAACTGCAATAGAATAAAAAAAATTTGTCTCCCCTCGTCTGCTCTGTTTGCAGAAGATTTTTTAATAATAATATCATATTGTATCATCTTGTTTATGTATATTTGTCTTATTTCCCACCTATATTGAAGGCAATCTCGCTAGTAAATAAATACACTTGAACAATTTTATCTTACCGTGAAAGATCACACACAAAATATGACCTTCATTTCTGTAACAGAAAATATTTATATATTACATGGGGGGGTTGTAATAACAATTAAAAACAAATTTAATTTTTAAGGTATCCGACTACGTTCGGAACCGTGATTTTAAAAAAGTGCATAAATGGATAATTTTCATGAAATTTAGTGTCACTTAGATTAGAATACATGCATAAAATTGTTTTAAGGACATTTTGACAAAAACAATTTATTTAAATATAATATTTTGGCAAAAAATTAACTAAGAATAATCTTTTTTCCAAACGTTCTCCTTTTGTGAAAAATGGTTCTATTATAATAATATTTTGCCTGTATGTAGCTCAGACCTCTCTACAGAGGCTCAACTAAAATTTTTGAAAAAATCGCCTTATTTTCTGAGTTGCAAGCAATTGAAATAATTATCGGCGCTTTTTTCTTAAAATTTCTCCCCTTTGTTGTCGTAAAATATGAATACACCCATTTCTAAGTTATATATTTCACAAATTCTAATTGAGCCTCTGTAGAGAGGTCTGAGCTATATACAGGCAAAATATTATTATAATAGAAGCATTTTTCACAAAAGGAGAACATTTGGAAAAAATATTCTTCTAAGTTAATTTTTTGCCAAAATATTGTATTTAAATAAAAAAAAATTTGTCAAAATGTCCTTAAAACAATTTTTATGCATATATTCTAATCTAAGTTACTCTAAATATCATGAAAATTAACCATTTATGCGCTTTTGCAAAATCACGGTTCCGAACGTAGTCGGATACCCTAAGTTGTTTTGCCTTTTTGAAAATATTAAAAATATGTTTTTTCCAGAAGCTAAAAAAATTCCAACTTAAGGGTAAACTTGAGTTCTGTATTAAAACTCTAAAATTAAATGCTCTTGAACAGAGGAGGAAAATTAACAAATAAGGAAATGATTCATAATGAATAAATATCAATTCAATTTTAAGTAAAAAGTCACAGCCTTTGAAAATATACATAATTCATAAAATAAATAATCGATATAAATAGTAGTAAATAAAATAAGGAAATTAAAACATGATTAGGGGTTTAAATAAATTGCACACTAAAAAGTACACTGGACACACAGGTTACGTTACTCTCAGTGGCGAAACGTAGAATTTTAGGACCCCACTGCAAACTCAGGTTTTGGGTCCCAAGCTCAAATACGTACTTAGCATTCAGTCAAGCTTTGGACCCCCCACAATATGGGGGCTGCGGGGGTGTAAGTTACGCTACTAGTTACTCTGTAGTTATTGTAGACAGTCTTCGCAGAACCGATCCAAGCAACTGTGCACTGCACACGGGCGGCCGCATATAATTTTATCAATCAAGCAAGATTTTTGCAAATTTCTTAATATAAAATTCATAATTAAGTCGAAAAAGTATGCTGATTTTTTAATAATTTTTGAAAAATCAAAAAATGTACCGAATTTGCAGTAGCACAGCATAGCTTAAGAAAAATAGAATGTTAGTACACAGTGTATTATTCTATATCAGGGGTACTCAACCTTTTTTTCTGCTGGGCTGCATACATATTTCAGCTATTTCACTTGCGGGCCGCAACATGATGATAAATGGGGGAGGAGGGAGGAGAAATGCTTCAAGTCCAAAATAACATTAGAAATTTAAAACGTGGAAAATTGATCAAAATATTATAACTCTCTCTAGTGTTTTACTTTTTTTAATCATTATTTTTTATATATTTTTTATTTTTGTCCCTAATACTAAATTAGAAGCATTTAAGAAACACTCCCTCACAATTTCTGCACCAGTAATCGGTTTCATATGATTACCAACCATATAAGAAACTTCATAGGATGTCTTTGTCACTGCTATGATATTACCACTGACAAGATGGCGGCCATACGACAACTCAAAAACTCGAGGTGGAATTATTGCTTTATGTTGACGTGCCCCGCTACTATACATGGAACGTGTCGTTGAAATAATGGAAACGTCGTTTACAAGGAACACCTGTCAACGGCTGGCCAGGTGTTAAGGCAAGAGATACTCTTGGGCGCATTTACACATTGCACGTTAGTAACTTCGAATGTTACTGTTCGCGAATGCTACTAAATGTAATACAGGGCCCCACTAACTTCTTGGATCTAAAAACAGTTGGTGCCAAGAACTTGAAACTTTTCGACAAGCGTGTGAGAAGTTGTAGTTGTTGGAAGATGACAACCACTGGGATGCCACAATGGAAGAGGCCGTGCTGTATCTCTCTCCTTCGCAAATAAGAGAGCTCTTTGCAATATTGATATTCACTTGCAGTTTATCCAATCCCCTTCAACTATTGGATAAGTATAAAATTGCGTTATCAGAGGATATATCTTGCACAGATTTGAAAGGATGGATCAAGTCAACAATGACCTATGCTTGAATGAAGCACTGATAGTTATAGAGGACAAAATAATAACGATTTCAGGAAAGAAATTGTCTTACTTTGGTATACCCACACCACAGAGTCGAGGAGAGCTGTCGAACAATTTGATCAAAGAACTTAGCTACGATACCGCTTTATTAGATGCTCAGGTAAGCGAAACTAAGCCACGCCTGCTACCCGAGCAAAAAGACATTTAATACAAAATATTACAAAGAGTTGAGCTTGGTGAAGGCGGTCTTTTTTTTCTCGATGCCCCGGGTGATACAGACAAAATCTTTTTGTTTGATTTGCTTCTAGCAAAAATTTGTAAGGACCGTAATGTTGCATTAGCTGTGGCTTCCTCTGGGATTGCTGCAACTCTACTGAGCGGTGGATGGATGGAACACTCGATTTTTAAATTATCTCTTAATCTGGCAAGCGAAGAAACCCCAAGGTGCAACATCAGAAAGAACAGAGCCCACTGCGTCCTGTTGTAACGATGTAAGCTGATCGTGTAGGATGAGTGCACTATGTCATACAAGCGTGCCATCGAGGTGCTTGATCGCTGTCTACAAGACATTCAAAGCAATCTAATGTTGATGGGTGTTGTGGTAGTAGTATTGGCTGGGGATTTTAAACAGACTTTACTTGTTATCGAGATAGGCACTGCAGCAGACGAAATTAACGCATGTCTGAAAGCATCATATCTGTGGACAAAAGTTTAAAAGCTTTATCTTACCACTAACATGCGAGTCCAATAATTCAGTGATGTCGAGTCATGAGCATATGCACAAAAACTCCTAGAAATTGGTGAAGGCTATCTAGACACCGACCAGGTAGGTATGGTTCTTTTCACACACCAATTATGTCATGTTGTGGAGTCGGAAGACGAACTCCTTGATCAAGTTTTTCCGAATATGCAATAATATATTCTCGACGAAAATTGGTTGTGTGAAAGAACTATACTGGCACCACTAAATAAAAAAATCTTGGGTGAAATAAACAGAGAAGCATCAGTGTATAACTCCACCAACACAGTCATGTCATCCGATGACAATACGAGCTATCCCGTGGAGTTCCTGAACTCTTTGGAGTTATCTAGGGTGCCATCACATAAGTTGGAATTAAAGGTAGGTGTACCCGTTTTGTTAATACGTAACTTGGACGCGCCAAGATTATGAAACGGTACTCAGTTACGAATCACCAAACTAGGAAGGCATATTGTGAAGGCCACAATTTTAACTGGAGAAGCCAAGGGAGACAATGTTCTTAGATCATGAATCACAATCATACTCAATAACTTACCATTTAATTTTAAATGCCTGCAGTTCCCTTTAAAAGTTGTGTTTTCAATGACTACCAACAAATCGCAAGGTCAAACCTTAAAGGTAGCAGGCATACATTTGGGCACGCCATGTTTTTCCCACTGCCAGCTCTACGTGGCTTGCTCATGTGTTTCAAAAACGCAAAATCTGCATGTTTATGCTGAACGAAAAAAATCGTTTAACATAGTTTATAGGAGTATATTGCAGTAGCTCTACCTATAACTTTTGCATTACCATCAATCATCATATACATCCATACATCTATCAACACAAAATATAGAATTTATAATACCTATTAGTGAGATCATCATCAAAAATACTTTGTTTCAATTTACATGCATTACACAATATAGAACAAAGGTCTCTCGAAGTAACTCTATCTGTCTATTACGCCTTCACGACAACACCGCAGAACCAATTTTGATGAATTTTGTATAAAGATAGGTAAGACATTGGAGAAGAAAGTAAGCTACTCGAAGTACTAATCCTGCTCAGACGAAGTCGTGGGCATCAGCTATATATATGTGTGTGTAAATAAATTGTCTAATAAACTTAATTTTGTTAAATATCTGGTTTTTTGTAGTAATTGGATTCGTAGGCTCTTTCTCTTCAAATATAACATGTCATCTTTATTCCAGGTACAATAAAGTCACCACTTCTTTAATGGCTAAAGAGTTTTATTCCAGAGAAAGCCACACACAACACAAAACAACATAAAAAGAAAAACTAACTATGTACATTTGATTACTTAGCATTACTCTCATTTAAATTAGCAAAATCACCGTCCATCCACCCTTTCGCCATTTTCGATCTCTCTCCGCCATGTTGTTGACTTCTTCCCCTCCTTCTCACTTTCTTCCTCCTTCCACCGGCTTTCCTCTCCTCGATGGACGCGCCATCTATAAAGATTTTTAAACTTCCGGGTGAATCTTACAGTAGTATTCTTTAACATAAAATTCTTTTTAGCATGAAAAAATATTTCATACCCTTCAGTCTCGTGTTAAACAATTTTCACTGCATGTAAATTTTTTATAAACTATTTTAATTATCCGAAATTTAAGATCCCTTAATGCTATTTGTTTATCTATATATATATATATATATATATATATATATATATATATATATATATATATATATATATATGGATGTTAGTATGTATGACCTTGCTTTACTCCAACACCGTTCAACCGATCACTCTGAAAATCGGCATGTATATGTATTTTTATGGAGAAGGTTTTTGTGCTATCTTTTTTGTTGTAGCTTCTCACCAGGTGGTGCTACAATATATCAAATTCTGCAACATTCAATCAGTTGCCAAGTAGCCAACTTGACTCTATCGCCAACATTTCACTGTGTTTCCATTAAATCGCCATTATAATTTAAGAAATGGCGTTGCATGCGAACATCACAATTTTAACATAAAATAAATAAAACATAAAATATTATTAACGTATTACACTTCTAGATATAAATTATTTACACTATTTTAAGTGTTCATTACACAAAATTTGTAATAATGTGTTACTTTTGCTGAACAGAGATCAGCTTAGGAAGGTATTTTCAAAAATCAATCCACAAGAGAGTTACGGGTGTTATAAATATAAAAGAATCCTTTATATCAGATGTTAGATCTACAGATTTAAAATTTAACAAACATGTTTTTTGTTGTTGTTGTTCAGCTGAGATATGAAAAAAACTTTTTTTTTTTTTTTGCTTAATTTGTAATTCACGTAAAATTAACTCATTAAAAATTTCTTTATCCTTCAATCTGTGTTGATTAATTTTTCAATTCATCCGTGCAAAGAACGAGTATACCAGCTAGTATTTATTATTATGTAGTATGACAATCACGGAAATATTCAGTCTTATCTGCATTACTTGTAAGAATACTTGTATTCGGAAGTCTTATTGCAGTATCAGCTGAGTTCTGTTTTTTAGATACATCATTTTCGGTTGTGTTCCATCTCTTCTAAATGTTGTTTCTCATAGCAATCTGATAAATTTTTTGCCGTGGCATTTTCTTAACATAAACAAATTAATATAAAATGCTCTAAATTACATAAATTATTCTTTTAAAACATAAATTGACCTTGAAATCAATCTTAATTAAGTAACTATGAGAACTCAAAAAACTCAAAACATAATCAAGAAGAACCGATTTTAGTAACGAAAATTAAAACTAATAACCCTTTCACACTGAAAGAATTGATTTTGCTCAAAAATATTTTTAATTAATTCACTTTAAGAATGAAAAAATGCTTTAAAATTAAACCGGAACCCAAAATTTCGGTGTATTTGAAATTTGTAGGGTACTGTGTAATCATAAAAGTGAATATGGTAATGGCGAATATGTAGATCCTTGATTATGTATATTATGTGCTCTCTTTTTTTGTTCTTTTTCATCATAACAAAAAAGGTTCAAACTTTTAGGATTAAGTGAGAATTACACAGCATCATTGAACATGTGAATTTTCAGTTCTCAAAATTTTCCTCTTAGAAAATAATAAAAATTAACTTAATTTTTAACAATAACATAAGACACAACGGAAATTTTGATAATGCTTTTTAAAAAAAAAAGTTCTAGCTCATGCACATAATGTATACTCATGTCGATAAATTTCGAATCCCATGGAAATCGAACTCTAGAGTAAAAATTTCATTTACAGAATTATCAAATACCTCTCCAAGACTAATATGCAAATTACAGGAAGCCACCAGAAAACGTCGATAGTAGGTCACAATGACGAGTGTAAGAGAGGAGTAATGGTAGGAAAGAAGTAAAATTGTTCATACGTATTCTGTAAACCACCCTGGGTCATTACCGAATAGTTATGGCACAGAGGACGCATGTGAACGTTTTTTTAAGTGGTAGCGTTATCGCCCTGTTAAAATGTGAGTGTATTCCAGTGTTTCTCAAACAGTGGGGCACGCTCCCTCCCTAGGGGCGTGATAATTAAACAAGGGGGCGCAAGCATATTAAAAAGTCGAAATTATTTTAAAAAATTATTAATTTACTGTAAGTTAACAAACAAAAAACATTCTGACATAATTAAAAATAAAATACACATTTACACTGATATAAACACACACTTATAAATGTATTAGTACTGCCAAATGTATTTCATAATTAATTTAAGGGGAGTTGGAAACCTCTCTCTCCCTCTATGCTGACAATGTTAAATTGGCGGTTTTTTCGATGTACCTTTTCTCAAAATATGTTTCATGTACATGCTTGAAAATTTTCATACTATTAAAGTACACCTCTCTCATTATGCTAAAATGAGCTTTTAGCTAATTTTAAATTTTTTAATAAATTATGAAATATTTTATCAAACATTGCGAAATTTGACCCATTTTTTTACTTAAAAAATTTGTAAAAATTAAATTTTTGAGTTTTTTACAAAAAGCTCATTTTAGTATATATTAGACATCATTATAAATAATTCATAAAAAATTTACATACCTGTGAACAGTAGTTTCTCAGAAAAGGTACATCGCACATTAAAATTTACATTTTGAGATAAATTGATTTTAATGTATACAGTGAGACTTCTAATTGGCTAGGAAATAAAACAATAAAAGGCTCAATTTAAAATAAAAGATACATGTTTTGGTTTATATCGGTCCTTACACTTTTAAGCAAAAACAAAGTAATTTGTTTATAATTTTCGCCATTAAAATGGGCGTGGTCCAAATTCAACGATTATTTAAAAATACGTTTTAAGGTCTTCTAAATATCCTAGAGGTTAAAGTAAGGTATTTTTAGAAAGGTTAAAATATATACAATTTTAAAATGTAAAAATCTCAAATTGTCAAAAAAATAAGATTTTAGCTTTCCAACACCCCTTAACAACACTAAGTCAAGAATAAGTTTGATAGTTACCAGTGACCCCATGGGCTTGTATTAACACTTATCTTGATAATTTGCACGGATTATAATTAATCCCTTAACTGCCGATTAAAAGTTGCCGCTCCCCAATGCCACCGTTTTCACGTAGACACGTGTATGGGATGTATTTTTAGGGTGATGAGGTAGTGAAAAGGAATAAATAAGCAAATCCTCTGAAATAAGTAAATCCTTCGCAAACACTGTCAAGGTCTTTTTTCTGCATTTCAAAGCCTTCGGAATAATTTTATGGATAGCAGTGTACAGAAAAGATCGTACTTTTGAAAGACGTGTATTTACGCCTAGAAAATTAATACTTTAGCTGAGCGAATCGTTTAGATACGCCAATGGTTAAAGTGGAAGTTAAAGTCGTATTGTAGCTTTAGTGTAAAAGTATTGTGTTATTGAATTCTATTCGTTGTATTATTGTATAGAGGGGGCGTTATGAAAATTACGATTGAACATTTGGTCGCGAACATTGAAAGTTTGAGAAGCACTGATGTACTCACATGGAAGTATCCGAGAAGCTTGGAATTGACTAAAGTATCATCTCTAGGATGTCGTAACGATTCCAAGATGACGGAAATGTCAGTAGACGTTACAGTATGAATCGCCCCACAGTTACAAAACTGAATGAAGACCGGTATTCGGCAGTAACTGCCAAAACGTAGACAGAGTATAGAATCCGACCTTTCTCATCAGCTATCTGTAGCGAAGGGTGCAACAGTTTCAATTCAAACCGTGCACAGACGCTTGGGACATATTGGTCTATGTTCTCGCGGTCCTGTAAGGTGCATTCCGCTCAAGGCAACTCACCGTCTTAATTTTTTTTAGTTTTTGGTATAGTGTTGTGAACTTTACTGATTGAAAAGTTTATATTATTGTCAATTGTTTCATTTTTCTATTAACTCTTACTTGAAAATAAATTTTAAGTTCTATGAAAAATATTACCATACTTATTATCACATCACAAAAAAAACTTACAGTGGCACTTCCTTCCTGGTTACATTCTACTTTTAATCAATTAATAGTTTCTTTTTCCTGTCGTATTACGTCGAAAAATAAGCATATTTTTTATAAACATTTTTAAGATGAAATCAATTATATAAACTCAAATCAGCAGTCAGAAATATTATAAATATTGAATTTAAAGAATTATGGTCATTTTTATTTTCGTTGAAAGAACATATTTTTCCTTAAAGTTGGCTTTTTTCCGAAGAAATAAGCGAACTCAAAACAACACTTTATAAAAATGTATATTAGATTTAAAAAGATAATATTGTACTTGCAGTTAATTCTCTTAAAATTCTGTTTTTGTGCGGTCATTGTAGACGGGGAGACAAGCTCAGCCCAATATCGCAATCGGAACAAAAATATCGTGTTTCATTTTTCCCCCATTTCCCCAAATTGTTTCTTTTCGAGCAACACACAAAACATTGCCTTTGTTTTGACTCAACACAATAAACAACACTAGCAGTGGACTGTGATCTCTTTAATTTCTCTACTCCGTACACTACCTCTCGGAGTGATTGTTACACATACACTGACGTTTTATTTTTACAAGCCGCTAGAGGGTGCTGTTCATTAACAGAACTAACATACTGCCTTACATTGCACTGGTTTAACCATGCAATCATTGTTACTAAATTAACATTCATATTGGTTACATTTAGAACACTTTACACATTCAACCCTTGACAATTCTCAAGAAAAACAATTACATAAATCATTATATAAATGCAAGATTTCACAAATAACAATATTTTTTTTTACAAATACAAAATCACTTTACTAACAATGAGCAAATTTACACACCACCAATGGTACACTATATGAAAAATTCAAATTATATTTAAGGATCTTCCATTGGTAAAACACAAATTTTTGATATGGCTCTTTTACATGTACTATACTGAGTTTTAATTTTTACAACACGCACTTTTTTATCTTCGCCATAATACAATTCTACGATTCTACCTAATGCCCATTTATATGTTGGTAAATTTTCTTCAACTATTAAAACCAAGTCTCCAATTTTAACGTTATTTTTTTCAAACATCCATTTTCCTCTCTGTTGTAATTGATTCAAGTAATTACGACTCCAAAATTTCCACATTAATTGAACTATCTTAGTTATTTTTTACCACTTTTTGAGATTACTCTCTTTACATTTTGTCAAATTAGGCTCTTCTAGCGAATTTAAAGACCTATTAATTAAAAAATGAGCTGGTGTAAGCACTTGGAAATCATCATCATTGTTTGATAGGGGGCAAAGCGGTCGAGAATTTAAAATTCCCTCAATTTGTACAGTGACCGTAAGTAGTTCCTCGTAAGTTAAATTAATTGCATTCACAACTCTTTTTAAGTGATATTTACATGACTTTATGGCCGCTTCCCAAAGACCTCCAAAATTGGGCGACCTCGCAGGAATAAATTTCCACTCTATTCGTTCTGCTGCTAAGTAATTAGCTAATTTTTCGTCTGGTTTTCTGACTATTTCAAGGAGTTTTTTAATTTCATTGCTAGCTCCGACGAAATTTTTACCATTGTCCTAAAACAGTTTTGCACATTTGCCTCTTCGAGCCATAAACCTTTTCAACGCGGCAATGAATGCTTGCGATGTTAAATCTGATACTAACTCAATATGTACCGCTTTAAACACAAAGCACACAAAAATACAAATATACACTTTAAACAAATTTCCTTTACGTTGTCCTTTATTTTTAATGAAAAAAGGACCAGAGAAATCTACTCCTGAACAATTAAATGGATAATCAGTAATAAGTCTCTCTTTTGGCAAATTACCCATAATTTGAGTTGACACAATTGGTTTCGCTTTAAAACATACAATACATTTATATACAATTTTTCTGCACATTGACCTACCATTCAACGGCCAAAATTTTTCCCGAATATGATTCAGTAACGATACAGTTCCCACATGTATAAATATTTCTTATGAAAATATTCTATTATTATTAAAGTTAATTTATTATTTTTTGGTAAAATTATCTGGTGCTTTTTATTAAAACTTAACTCTAAGTTACACAACCGTCCTCCTACTCTTAAGACACCGTTGTCATCTAAAAAGGGATTCAATGTCTTTAACTTACTGCTTAGTAGCACACTCCCCTTACTTTTAACATGGTTAATATCACTGGAAAATTCTTGCTCTTGCACTTTTTTTACCAGAAATGTTTCAGCTTTCTCAAATTCTTTTGTCGTGAGTGGACCAGCCACTTTATTTATTCCCTTTAAATTTTCCACGAACCTGAAAATAAAACTTAATACACGTAAAATAGTTATATAATTATTGCTTAGATTAAGAAGGTCGTTTAAAAAATCACATTAACATGAATATTAAGCACCGATTGAAAGTTTTCAATTTGTTCATTAACACAGTTTTTCAGTTCTGAATTATATTCATCTAGTTTCTCACTACAGTTTATAGTTCGATTTGGATAGTCATCATCACCTGAAAGAAATGTTGATCCATTAAACCATAAGTTTTGTTGCAAAAGTTTATCAGGATCGACTCCTCGAGAGACTAAGTCTCAGGATTTTGATCAGATGGTACGTGTCTCCATAACTGATTAGGATAGAGTTCTTGTATCTTGACAACCCTATTTTGAACAAAGGTCTTTAAGTCCATCGGTTCTTTTCGAAGCCACGCCAAGACGATCATCGAATCCGGCCAAAGATATAATTCAGCAGTTTCTAGTTGTAAAGCAGCTACAACTCTTTTCACAAGTTTTGCCAATAGCACTGCAGCACACAATTCAAGTCTGGGAATTGTCAGGCTTTTAATAGGCGCTACTCTCGACTTGCTTGTGATTAACCGAACTTAAGTTTCACTCTTCAAATTTTTAGATTTGCAGTAAACTGCTGCACCGTAGCACCGCTCTGAGGCATCTTCAAAGCCATGGATCTCAATAACTTCTGGAAAAGCGACAAGAATACGCCTTGGTATCTCTATATTGTTGATATTCTCTAAGGATACTAGGAATTGTTGCCATTCTCGATATTCTTCAGCTGGCAGAAGGTCATTTCATTCCAATTTGCTTCTCCACAAACGCTGGAGGAAAATCTTTGCTTTGGAAATTACTGGTGCCATCAGTCCAACAGGATCAAATATCTTGGCAATAGTAGACAAGACGTCTCTTTTAGTATAAGAACTGTACAAACAGACTTTCACTTTAATCAAAAAGCAATCTAGGTTCGGCTTCCACGACACTCCTAACGTTTTCGTCTCTGTTAAAGTTACAAAATTGTAATTCTGTTCGGGATCTGGTGACAATTTCTCGTGATTGGTGCAAAGTTTATGCAACTCCATTCCAGCACTTTTCAAAATTCCTTTTAATTGTTGTCTGAGAACAATTGCCTCCTCTCTAACGTTGCAGCACCACAAAGGACATTGTCCATATGCAAGTTGTTCCGTAAAACGGAAGCTGCTATAGGGAAGTTAGCCTCTTCATCCATCGACAATTGGGTTAAAGTTCTCTGTGCTAAGTAGGGAGCACTTACAGTGCCATAGGTAACAGTCGAAAGTTCGTAAATTTTGGGTGATTCATGTTCACTTTCACACCAAACGATTCTCTGCAGATTACGCTATTTAGGGTTAATTAATATAGTTCGATACATCATTTTAATGTCTGCTGTAAATGCATACGTGTAAGTTCTGAACCTGAGCATTTGCGCATATAAGTCCTCTTGTATCACTCCTCCATTATATTGAATGTCATTTAAAGATATTTCATTATCAGTTAACGAAGAACAGTTAAAGACAACTCTAAGTTTTGTTGTGGACTTTTCTGGACGATAAATTCCATGATGGGTAGCGTAATATGTGATTTCGGGTTCAGTTTCGTTAGTCACTTCCTTCATGTGACCCAGTCTTTCATAATCTCTTAAAAATTCACGATATAAATTTAAGTAATTTTCATCTCTAGCTAAGCGATTCCACAGCGATTCAAGTCGTTTGAGGGCTATGTCTTTCGAATTACCCAAACACGAGGGTTCCTTTTTTAAGGGCATATATACTACATATTTACCTTCTTTAGTTCTAAAATGAGCATTCGCGTAATGTTCCTCACAAATTAGCCTTTCTGTATTTTTAACTATTGGTTCCTCTATCTGCTCTACTTTCCAAATTTTTTCTAAATTTTTATTCAAGTCCTCATCACGAATCAAACCGCAGTGAACCTTAGTTTCATTTATTGAATCTAAATTACCCGTTACTATATAACCAAATACGCTGTTGACTAACAGTAATTGCGAATCTTTTATTTTAATTCTTTCCGGTTTCAATAACTCATAAAATATATTTGCACCTAATAATAAATCAATTTTGCCGGGAACATTAAAATTAGAATCCGCTATTCCACAAAATTAGAAAAATCAGAATTTATCTCTATCGCTTTCTGCGGAATAAAATCAGTGATTTTTTTAACTACGAGCATATCCAATTCCTTTTCGAAAGATTTATTTTGATTAGAAATCGCCACTTTAACACACCCATTTACTACCATAGAAGCATCATTTAAACACGAGATTAATGTATTTATTCTTTCGGTCTTAAGTCGTAATTTATTCGCGCACTCATTCGAAATTAGACATGTTTCACTTACCGAGTCTAACAAGGCCCTAAATGTCTGCCATTCTGAATATTTATCTTTCACTATAGAATTAAAGCAGTAGTCAAAAGGCATTTGTTTTTAAAACATGCCGTTGCCACGATTTGTGTTTTGTCTACTTTCGGAACGAAAGATTCAGCATTTACACTCAATGCGAATTGTGGTTCATCCTGGTTAACCTCTGTCATCGTCTCCAGGGGGAAGAAAGAATTCTTTTTCATTTATCTGGGGTAATGTAATAATTTATTATGCGGCTTAGAGCAGAAACAATTTTTTGATCGGCATCTTCTAACGCTGCATTGAGGTGAAAAACATTTAAAACAAAGTCTATTATTTTTAACAAATTCTACTCTTTCGTTTACAGGAAACATTTTAAGTTGTGGACAAAATTGTAAGGCATGAACATTATTTTTACACAATACACATTTATCATTTTTTAAATCGGAAAAAAATACATTCGATGCATCTAGCGGTATTTTAGCATTAAATTTGTTTTGTTTATTATAACTGAAACGCTTGACATTTTCACAAAAGGGCTTAGAAAACATCTCATTTTTAATTTTGCCTTTCGATGACAAATATATATCGCACTCATGCCCTAACTCTTGAGGTTTAAAATATTTCTCTCCCTGTTTTATACTCATGTAAGACATTAATTCTTTGTCGAGTGTGTTCATTATTTTATCCAATACAATTAACTCACACAATGATTTAAAATCATTCACACTGCGCAGTTGACAATAATACTCAAATGTCGCGCATAATCGTGATGCAAATTGTACATAACTCTCTGAACTTAATTTTTGCGCTTTCTGAAATCTATTATAGCATTCTTGCGGTGTGGGAGAAAATTCTTTTAATACTACATCTTTAAGCTTACTATAATTATTTAATTCTTCTTCGGAAACATGAACTAGTAAATTATTAACTCTTTCACCTAGAATATTTAAAAGAATTTCGCCTTTAAATTGTTCGGGAACCTCTTTTATTTTGAATGCTTTTTCAAGCGACTGGAAAAATAAATTATATGACTCCACTCTTGAAGGTACGGGTATTGTTAAAGTTTTCACGGACTTTAACAAAGTCTCAACATTAATATTGGCGGCAGTTTCAAGAACACTCGGATTTTGAATATCGGAATTTTGAAGTAAATTCTTCTGGATATTTGCAAGCTCTAATTGTTTTTGCAATTGCGCTAATTTAATTCGTTTAAATTCTAATTTAGTTTCACTATCCAATCTCTTATTTTTAATTTTCTCCAAAGCATAATCGCGATTGCAGATTGAACTAAATCTTTATCATTTTTGTAAACGTCACTATTTACAATTACACTTTTTAAGCCAGCGATTTTTGCTCCTTCTGGTACAGTTAAATTTAACTCTTCCGCAACGATTTTTAACTCGTCTTTCCCTAATTTATTTAAAGACATATTTATGAATTAAGGCCACTAATAGAAGGATCAATTAATTGCACCTACCTCCTCAGATCGCTGTTTCACGCCGCTCGCTAAAGTTTCGGTTTCGCAATCGGTCTCTATTCACACTTTGGACATCACTTATTTTTTTTTTCTTTTTCACTGTGAATTTTGATAATCCACGGTTTCACAAATACACATATCCATTCGATCGCTTACCTCCGGTGAGGCTGATCATGTTTTGACTCAACACAATAAACCACACTAGCAGTGGACTGTGATCTCTTTAATTTCTCTACTCCGTACACTACCTCTCGGAGTGATTGTTACACATACACTGACGTTTTATTTTTACAAGCCGCTAGAGGGTGCTGTTCATTAACAGAACTAACAGTCTTGTTTGTTTTTTGTTGGTGGGAGGAATCACTTCTAACAAGTTTTTTTTCTTCTGTTAATCGCAAGGGACTGGGCAAAATTCCTGGCTGTCCGTCCTTTTTTCTAATTTACCTCTTCATGTCTTTTAGTAAGACGATGTTTAATATCACCTATTCAAATGAGATAATTAACTCCCAGTCTCTGATATAAAACGAAAGCATTCCATAATGATGTATCTAAAAGATAATTTTGGGGGGTAGTTTGTGAGATACTGATTATTCCATCTTCACTACAAGAGAAATCCGATAACAAACTTTCATTACTTCCATAATCATTTACAAAAATTTTAGATTCACTACCTGAGTCAATATCAGAATTATTTTCTGTTATGAGCCTCTCATAATCACTCATTTTTCTTCTATTTTAAGCTCAAAATTTTAAAGAAATAGTGTTCGTAGCTTGTGGATCTAGTAAAAAAGAAAATTCCCGCTTTATCTAGTCTGAAAGAATGCAATAAAACCCAAACTTTAAACCGATTTAGATATTTTTTGTAATCTTAATTATACTCGACTATTAGAGATATCTGTTAGAAACATTGCACACTAAACTAGCAAAAAATACAGGCAAATCAGAGGATTAAAGTAGGAAAAGTGTTGCCCGAGTGGCGCTCGGGAAAATCAGGGAAGTGCCCTTTCAAGTGCCCGAGTGACGTTCGGGCAAAACAGGGCAGTAGGTAATAACTATATGATTCATAATAAGCTAGTTTCCAAAATTTCACAACCTACTCCTATCTGCAATAGACCGATGTAATTTTGACCCCTTCCCCCCCTACCTCTGTCCTTTTGCAGAAGTGTGTGTGTGTGTGTGTATTTTTTTAATAATTATTATAACATTCTACTACATTTTCTTGTTCATGTATATTTTTTATAACTTTTCCTATCTATCTCGGTGGACCATTTTTGTAGCTCTAAGCCCTCAGGTGGGTGAATTCGATCCTTCCGAATAAATAAATAAATTGCCAGGGATTCTCCGACTACGTATTGTAGCGTACAGTTACATTTATTCTAACTTTTAACGTCAGTAAGCACTTGAGCACATACGAATTACTATAATGTTCGAATTCATTAGGATAAATAGAAAAAACGATTCTTTCAAACCCCTTAGCTTTTAATCATAACATACCTTAAGCAGATTGAAAAATCTCTATATTAGTACGAAGTATGTCTTTTAGCAGAAATGACCCTTTCAACACCTTTTGGCATTGATTCCTCTAGTGTAGCGTACACGTTCTGATTTCATCATTGTGGAACCACTCTTGTATAACACTTTGTATAATTTATTCTGTAGTCGTGCAATTCATTTCCGCTAACTGATTCTTGAGAATATACCATAAGTTCTCAATAGGATTTTGCTCTGGTGAGCATGCCAATCAAGCCCTTTTATTTTGTTTTCCCGCTTAAAAATTTGGAATAATTTTGAAGTGTGATAAAGGGCCAAGTCACGTAGAAATGTTCCATCGAATTTTTCCATGAATGGAAAAATCTACTGAGTATCATCTCTATGTATTTCACAGAATTCATCATGTCTCTAAGTTGAACTATGCTTCCAATGCCATTTGCTATGGAAAAATCCCAAGATATCCGTTTAGAAGGGTGTTTTACAACCCATTAGGTATGATATTTAACAGTTTCACCAATTCTTCTAACTATACTTGAATTGTATCGCTGGACAAATTAATATGCTTCAGGACTTCTTCCAATCGTTAACAGTCCTTGGTCGGTATTTTTTAGCCCATGCTAAACGTTTTCCATCATTTTTTTAAGAAATTGTTTTTTCCTCGGTCTTTTTCCCTTACGGCCAACTTCCATAACCTTCTCCGTACAGTTCAGGTACTCCGTACAGCTCAGGTATAAATCCCTTCGAAGGTCTGTGATTGTCTTTCTTCGATTTATTTTTCATTTCTTATTAAAATTGTATTGGTTTTTGGCGTAGTTTTCCGTCTGTGTCCACATTTTCACTTTTATTTTTGGAGACGACGATGATATGGAATCCTGAAATGTGTTTTTAAAATTCTTGAAACACTTGATTTGTCCACACCAACTGCAGTAGCTACATCTCTTACAGTCATAGAACTGTGCTTATTAAGAACGATTATGTTATAACGCTTCCTCGGAATAATATCTATCTTGGAACAAGCAAAAGTAACGCAAAATTATAACGACCAGCTGCCACACTAAAAGGCTCACAACTGAGCTGCCAATTTGCTAAAACCAATTAAACAGGAAATTTTTGTAAAATACTCACATTTTAGCATGATTTTGACAGCATACAAAATCCAGTTTGACGTTATCGTATTGCAATGTTTTCGCTCCGACTTGGTGAAATTTTGCAACTATTTGGTGGAAAAATTTGTAGGGCAACGATATTAAATTAGTTCCAATTATCAAACAGTGTTTAGGTATTTCCGGTCGATTTATGACAGATGTTGTATGATTTTCAATTTTTTGAAGATTAAACTATAATTCTTATGATGATCTATACTTTATATTTCAGGAAATTAGTAGATAAAGTAGTCTTTAAAATGTCTTAATTGATTCACGTATCACATTTATTTTAAGTACTATGTTTTGAAAATTGTTCTATTCCTATTGAACAGGGGTGACAAACCTTCATGGATCAAAGTGCCATATTTTCAATCGAAATGTTTAATGAAGTATAAGCGTGTCGTAAATAATTTTAAGTTGTGATTATTGGGAAAATAATAAAACTAAATACTAAAACTCAAAATTTTTTATTTACCACGAAAAAATATATTTTGCATTGTATAGTAATAAATGTTTTAGTTATATATGTATTTTAAATAAAAATAATATTAGGGAGAGTTCTATTGCAGATAAGATGACAAATAACTCATATTAGGTTTGTAAGATGCAACTTTTGGCAGAATGCACACAAAATTGGAATCATCTACCAAACTGTTTCTAAACAAGTCTTTGATGTTATTCATCTCTAAAAATAATGACTTTTAGGCATAGGTACATGAAAATATAGTTAAAATAATACGAGCCAGCTTCTTTAAACTGGAATCGAATTCATGTTTTCAAAATTTCATCACTGGTATTTTTACTTACATTGCTTGTTAATCTTTCTGTTTTAACCGATTCCAACTTTTTTTTTCAATAAATTTCTGAATCCATATTGAACTAGACTGGAAATCAATCAGTTGCATTTCAAATTCTTCGATTTCCAAACAATCGAATTGGGATCAGTTTATCAAATGAAGTTACATCAGGGTACATTATAAACTTGAGCATTTCCGATAATTCTTTGAACTTGAAAAATCTCGCTAAAAATTCCTTGATTGAAGAATCAATACGGATTTATGTTTTTCTTCGTTTGGTTTCTTTTTATGAACTTTGTTATTTTGAACTAAAATGCAAACTATTTTGAAAGGTGGAATGCCCGAAATAATGTGCCTCGTGGCATCTATGGCACGCTGTACAGTATTTTGGTTCGCCATCAAACTTCATTTACCTAGGAAAAAAAATTAAGAAAACCAAACAGTTTCTAGTTTGAAAATATATACAAAACTATGCAGGTTTTGCTAGAACCAGAAAAATTATAACTACGTCTTATGGCTGCACTCGCCCTTTTAAAAAGCAGCCCATTACACAGCTTCACTGTTAGCGTGCGCACCTAGTTTAGCCATTTATTGAATCAAACATCTTTTCAGTTTATTGACTAATGCACTTTGGCAACAATATTATGTTCAAGAGGCTTGTTGAAATGCTACACCTGGGTTTGTTTTGATTATTAGACTTCTCGTTGGTGTTTGAAACAGACAAAAAGTTTAGAAAAAAAAATTTTTAGGAATGCTTCAACCATCAAATAGTGAATATTTATTTGAAATACCTCCTGCAAGAACTGGTCATGTTGCTGTTAGTTACGATAAATCTGTACTAGTTTGGGGTGGATATAGAGTAAGTTATTATAAGCACTACTTCTGAATAAAAATACAAGAAAAATTTTATTTTTATACTCTTAAAATCTCTGACAATTGATCCTCGCATACTTTGCATAATAATGGTGCAACATATTGAGATATATACACATCATTATAATTTTTATAATCGGTTTTAATGGAAAATTTTTAAATACCCCAAAACTGTTTCTATTTTTGATGTACTCGCCTAAAATGTATTAGATTTACAAAGTGGGCTCAGAATTTTTTTTCCCACCATATAATCAGGTATCGTCAAATAGATCTGACCAAAATGACTTTAATTATAATCAGTTATACAATTATTTTCTGATATATTTTTTTTTTATTTATTTATACTGTTTTTTGAAAAGAGAGTAATAAGCAATGGAATTTTTTTTTTTTTTTTTTTGCTTTTATTGTTTCCTTGGATGTTATTTTTTTACCAGATTAGTATATTTTTTGTTAAGCAATTTCAGATGTAGAATTTCAAAAATATGGATACTTAAGAAACGGCTTTTGATCAAACCGAAGAATATATTTTAAATCAAAATGAAAGGATTATATTTTGACAGGATTTGTAGATATATACTGGTGTGAATTAATTGACACCTAATCAAAAACAAGTTTTAGTGATAATCTTTATTTTTAATCACCTTACCATTTGTTCCCCTTCAGCTGTAATATCTTAACTGTGTTTTGGAATAAACTTCATTGTCATTGAACCACAATGTAATATTTGCTTATCATACTATGAACCAACTGTGTCAAATCAAAAGACATGACCTTATACTGGATGTGCAGACAGTAGTAGATAATAGCTCCTGCACATGTTCGAACACAATAAAGTCTACTGATTTGGCAAAATTGGTCAATTGTATGATACATAAGTACCATATTTGTTATGCATTATCTTGTTAAACAGTCAATTTTTTCAACAACAAAACATTCCAAGACATTGTAAACTGTTTAACTAAAATTCTTTAATAATGGCATTAGGTTTTTTTTTTTTTTTTTGTACTTACATTTTATACCATTGGCCACTTTTGTCACACAAAAAGTCATTGGCTATTTAAAAATCTTCTCAAGTGCTATCATAATTATTATTGCGTTGAGGTCTGTGCAAGGATGGCTTCCACTTTTGGCTATATATCATGACATTTGGCTTCATCTTTTGATTTCATGAAGTGGTCATCAGTATGATACACAAGTCATTTTTCTTCTAGATTTATCAGTATTTATATCTTGAATTCATCATCGATCTTTAAAAAGTTGAAAAAAGAACTTACTTTCTTTTATTTGAATGTTAAATTTTTTTCAAATGCGTATTAAATTTGTGAAAAAAGAATTACAAAATTATTTTTTATATTTATAAATTATGAAAAATATTCGAAACATCTTGCATCAAAATTAACTTATACCAACAGAAAGAAATATATGGGGCAGTTACATCAAAAGCACTTGCAGAATGATTTATTCTATAGAATTTTAGACCATTCTTCCTTTTATGAGAATTGAGCACCTTCTTGAAATGTTCTGTGAAAAAAAAAGTTAAGATTAGTTTTTCCAGAATGCAAAGACTGTAATTGGGTGTTTGCATAATTTGTAAGACATGTTAAATTTTTGATGATTTTATTTTATTTATTTATTTTTTGTTTTATTACCCTAACAATGAGATTTGGTGAAGTTGGCTATTACTTAAAATGAGTCTTATTGAAAATTGGGTTGAATCCTAGGAGGACCCACTTTTGGTCGGCAAACTTTTTGTCGCCAAATTTTGAGCGATAAAGGTTACAATATGGTAACCCTTCCATTTCATCAAAAAATTTGGATTTTCAAATTACCGAAAAAATGGCAACCCTAAAAAAAGTGCAACATTTTTCGCCTTTTCCGAAAAAACGTCATTTTGACATTTGACTTCGCTGGAGAAGGTTTGCTCTCCACCAGTTGTTGTTAAGAATGGCGTGTGAAAGGAAATTACTTGAAAGTGAGGCTACAATAGGTCTCTTTGTGCTTCTGGGCACATAGGGGAAGAAAGAGACGTTAGAATGGTGTATGAAAGCTAATTTAATTGCTTCTCGTTATGAATGTCCGAGGTGTAAAAAAAATATGTGTTTGCAAAAGCGAAAGGGAACAGTTGACGGCTACGAATGGCGTTGCCGCAACCAGTCGAAAGATAATCGCCACGACATCGTTTGGAGTGTGAGAAAGGGCACTTGGTTTAGCGAAAGCAAACTTGCTATAACTATTATCTTGCGTTTGACGAGATATTGGTTTGGCAAGAGCATGAATGCGTTCGTGGTGAATGACTTGAAAGTTAATAAGAATATGACAAAGTTAATAAGACACATGTGGCGGCGATCTAACGATCACAAGTTGGTGAATGAGAATTTTCATAAATTCCTTGCATCCATCGCAAGGGTGTATCCACCAACAGATCATGACGAAATGCAAGCGTAAGGTAAGTGCTTTTTAACATTTTTTAAAATGATTGATTTCATGTATTTCTTTGATTTTATCTTTGCGAAACGCCCCTTTCGTCCTTTTTTAAAAATGTAAATCATGTTGTACACACTGGTTTTAGAATGCTTTTTTAAAATGAATTTCATTGCTTTCTACGTTTTTTTCTTTATATAATGATCAATTTAATGTATTTATTCGATTTCATCTTTGCGAAACGCCCATT
The DNA here is from genome assembly GCA_019973935.1 of Trichonephila clavipes. Taxonomy (NCBI): domain Eukaryota; kingdom Metazoa; phylum Arthropoda; class Arachnida; order Araneae; family Nephilidae; genus Trichonephila; species Trichonephila clavipes. Next base: position 167,107 of record BMAU01000928.1, read on the forward strand.
TCATCCCCGCTGACGCATGCGCTTCCCAAGAGTTTTTCGTCATTGACGCCTTTTTGAAAACCTTCAATTTGGCGCCAAAAACAGCAGTGGGTCCTCCTAGGATTTTACCGAAAATTGTTTTTTTCAAATAATCTACACCTCAAGGCTGTAGCCTTACAAAGAGTATTAAAGCCTCCCTGCGGAGTCAGTTTAAGTGCCTTAAGCCAGATCTTACAAAGGGTATGTACTTATTGCTAGTCAGGCTTTGGGCCCCCTAGAATTTGCCCTCTCCCCCCACCACCACCATGATGCAAGGATGTTTATTACACCACTGCCTCAAGGTTTATATTTTTGGTACTTGCGTACTATCACAACCATGGCAACTTTCAAAATTACTTCCCCAAAATGGCAACCTCAATTTCACATGCGTTGTAGGCACTGACCATGTGCTTCATTTTATATTTCTCTGCTTACATCCATTCTAAGCCCAATTTGTTGATATGGCAAACTTGAATATAATACTGTGCAAATCTGAGATTTACTGAATTCTTAAATAATGTGATTAAGTAATAAAAAAGTTAGTTTTTCTTTTATTGTTATTTATTTATAATAATTTTTTGCATAATTATTATTCCTCAATGTTCCTGTCAGCATATACCATTTTTAGAATTTATGCAGTTTTATTCAATATGGCCAGTATGGTTGTGAATAGTACGTAAGTAGTCAGTGCCAGTTTAAACTCATTTCGAGCCCTGAACATAAGTAATCTACAGGCCCCTGGGTGCCTCCCCAAGTGTCCAATAGATAAACTGGCACTGTATGTACCATATTTTCTTGCCCATAAGTATTTTTGACTTACTTAAAATGTTGGAAAGTTGTTTTTTTATCAGCTCTTCCAAATTTTCCTACTAATTGCAGTGTAGAGTTTAGAGCCAAATGAGTTCTTTAAGTACTTAAGCTCAATTTATTAGATTGTAGTATCTTTGATAGATGTGAGAGCTCTTTGAAAGAAATTTTTGCTTGCTTCTTTATGATAAATATCCATTTTTATGTGTATAAAAATGGAATATTTTATGTAAAGCAAAATTCATTGTTCATTTGAGTATATAACTTGTTTCAGTAAATTACATTGTACTTAATAATTAATAACAAAGTACAAGGAACAAAGATCAGACTAAAAGTAATATGTTCAAAAAAAAAACTGACATCCTATCCAAGTAGAAATTGTTTTGTATGGAACTAGTTCTTAAATTCAAAAAAGCAGAAACTATATTGTAGGAGAATACACAACTTGCTCTCACTTAAGATGAATTCAAGCTCTCTATTGATGTCGAAAATTGTTTTCTATTTAGACTCAGTGAAATCTAAATTAAATAATATAAATCAAGCTTCCAAGCTTGATCCAAGTGGACAAAATTCTTTTGAAAATCAGACAGTAATTAATTCAGTAACTGAAAGAAAGGGTAAAATCCTAGGAGAGCCCACACCCTTAGCGACAAACCAAAAAAAAGCGCCAAGCCAGAACAAGATGGCGCCAAGCAAAACCGACAGTGACGGCAAGGGAATATAGGGGGATAAGGTGGATGTTTAATGAAAATACATGTAAACAATACAGAAATTAAACATTTAAGATAAAAAATATAAAAACAGCACTTACTTTCTTACTGCTGATCTTTTCAGAGGGGAGGGTACAGCGTAACAACAGATTTTAAAAAAAGCCTTAAAGGTCTCATCGCTAAGCGAATGATCGTGTGAGCGCTGCCATATTTATTCTGTGAGGTAATGTTTGAACATACATTCGGTGTGGCTGGTACGATTTCGAAGAAACCGTCTTATTGCCGACCGTGTTACATACCGATCATTACATTTAGGACATTCATAACTCGAAGCAATCAGTTCTTCCTTCAAAAAGTATTCAATCAATTCTTTCTTACCTTTCGCATTCAACAAAGTAAAAAATTCTAAAGTTTATTCCCTCACATCACGCAGGCAGCCCGGAGCCCAACAACAAAATGAAATTCAAAATGCGCGCCCACTAAATACAAAAATGCTAGAAATCGTTAGGGTTGCCATATGTAGTGTTTAAAAGTAGGGTTACCAAGATGGTGCAATTATCGCCAACCAAAGTAATTCGCGCCAAGGGTGTGGGCTCTTCTAGGAGTGAAATTTCTGCTCTATTTCATTTTTGTTGCATATCTATTTTATGTATTGTATTAAATGGTATAAATTCATATTCTTAATTCCTCAATATCAAGTTCAAAATGACAAATTTTTATTAATGTCATCTTTTATTACTTAGGAAAATTCAGGAGGTCAAGCAAATACATATTACAGTGGCTCAGAAATCTGGATATACAGTTGTGTTTCTGAAAGATGGTGGGATATTATAAAAAATTTCTGTATTATGAAATTAGTTCATTATAAAAAGTAAAATTATATTTCCAGTGAATCCATTTTTGTTGCATTGTGCTTTAAAAATTGCAGTATTTATCACTTTTATTGTTGCTGTTATAATTTTACTACTGTTAATTATTATATGTAGTGATAGATATTATAATATTTGCAATTAAATATAATTATGATTTGTTATTTTAATACTAATTTACTATTGTAAAATTGAATACTATCTTTATTCATAGATCTGGAAATTGTTCCTAAGAAACATTTTTTATGTTTATTGATTGTAATTAATATACTTTTACATGCAAGACAAACACAGATTAAAACTAATTTTAGTATTTTTAAAAAATTCCACCTTCTGGGATTAAAGAAAACAGCATAATCAAAAACTGGTAATATTAAAATATATCTCACAAATCTAGGTATTTATATATATTTTCCAATTATTAATAATAAAATATTTATTTGACTTTTATATGAGTTATGATTGACTACCTTCACATTGTTTTCAGATGCTTCTAAAAAAAGTTGTTTTTTAAGTCAACATTGGAACAGTATTACAATATGATGGTTAACTCTCTCCCTCTATGATTGTTATCAGAACTGAAAAATTCACTTCAAATTGTTTAACTATTATTGCTTATTTAAAAAAAAATACTAAGTTTATTATTCAAGATCAGTACGTATGTATACTATCGACCAATTTTGCCAAATCGAATATTGTCACTGTTATTATTATTTACAAACATGTTTGGGAACAGTTTTTACTTTTGCTGCATATTGTAGCATTTGGCAACATCGTTTGATTTCACAGTATTGGTCGGCTGTATAATACATAAGTATTGCAAGATCTTTTTGAAAGACAACTTGATAGCTCTTTATTCAGAATTATTTCTTCATGAAAGTCCATCTGGATGTTGATATCAATTATATAAATTGATTGCTTATCATTAGATAACAGATAGCTTGTTATGTTGGACTCACACTTTCTATATCTCATGGCACTGGATCGCTTATTTATTAAAAATATGCTATTTTCTAACAAAATTATTTCTTTTGCTGGATTGGGGTGCATTTCTAAATAATGGATTATAAATAATTGGATGATAAATATTTTCTTAACTATTTCTGATGAATATTTCAGAAAAATTCTTAAAGTATGCTTTTAATTTTATCTTAAAGTAGTATGTACTTCTTGAATAAGTAATTAGTTGAAAGTTATTAACCCCACTTTTCTTGCAAGTATAAATTAAGTTGTTTTTTTAATGAAACTTATTTTATAAGTATGGAAAATTAGTTTTGATCATATTTAAAAGCTTGACTAGTGACTGAAGTAAGAAAATATAAGTCAAAATCATACTTCTGTCATAATTCATTAAAAGTATAACTTGGCATTTTAGCTCTTATTTTTCAATCAGTACTTTCTTTTATATAAAAAACTGTGTATTAATTATGTTAAAAGGAATTGTGATTGTGAATATATATTTACAATTAACTCTGTATTCAATTATTTTTTGTATGTGCATTTAAAAACAAAAAAATTTCTCTATGTAGGTATTTAAAGGTATGTTATGATACAAGGTGCCCACCTGGTATGTCTGGGTCTACTGCAGTTATTATTGAAGATTCAGTATATTTATTTGGTGGTTATGGGTACAGTGGGGAAGGAAGTACAAATCGTTTATATAAACTTGATTTAACTGCATTCTCATGGGAGTTGTTGAAACCTACTGGAACCCCACCAATTCCAGTAGATAAGATGGTTGGATGGCAGTATAACAATAAGTTAGTAATTTTTTTTTCTAGATATTTATATATTTTAACAGGGTTTGATTTCAGGATGAATATGTTACAACTGTTATCTGTTCAAAACTATATAAATCAAAAGTTGTTCAAAAATATGGCACTCTAACAAAAGTTGGTGTTTTTTTTTTATCCAAAACATTCCTAAACAAAATTTTTTTAGAAATCAAGCCCTGCATTTAAATATTATTTACTCGAGCTTTCACCTATTATTATTTGTATGTAACTAACATTGATTAAAAATTTGGCTATGGTGAATATAAAGCTAATATTGAATAAGAAAATTCAAATATGTTTCTTACAACACAACAAATTTGATTTACTTTTTTCTGTTGTTTATAATAAAGATAAAATTCCTTAACACAAAAGATCTATTTTAGGCAGTAATTTTTATAAATTACCAATTATTTTTTTTCTATGAATAAACAGGACCCCTTATTACAGTGTGATTAAATCATACCATCAAAGAAGTCTTGTTTTTAAGATAAAACTGCATATATATAACAACAATAATAAATCATTTCCTATATAATTCTCTAATTTTTCTCAGATTATTTTAATAGCATAAATACAAATACTATTTATGCCAAAATGATACCTTTTTCATGTCATTTTAATGTTTCAAACATGCCATCAGAATATTTTTAAAAAATGTCATGGCTTTCTAGCACAGCACAGATACATGTCCTGTTTCATTTTGTATATTGTTTTCTTACAGATGAAATACCTCTTAGAATATTTGTGAGCATCACAAGTTTTCGTATTCTTAAGTATTAAAATATCTTATTAATGGTTAGTATTTTTTATGTATTTAATGAATTTAATTTTCCCATTTCTTAGAAAAATTGTGACTTGAAATTATTGATTCTATAAGAAAGCAGCTAATTTTTATTGTTAATTTTGTCATTTTTGCTTAGTAAAATAGATATTCAAAAATTTGCACAAAATGCAGAACTACCAAAAGAAACATTTGATACCCAACAGATTTAGTTTTTAAGGTTTGAGCCATATCATCACTCTTAATTTTTAAAAAAAAGTATTTCACCAACTTACATTTAACAATAAAAAAAATATTGCTGAGCACAAACACTTATTTTTCTTGAAATCTTAGATATATGCAGTAACATGATTAAGCTGTTGAGATTGTTACATTACCCCAGATTTTATATTAAATATTTTTCTTTCAATTAACATTTTTTTTCTTTTAATTTTTTATGGTGTTTATTAGCTTTTATTATGATACATAGTTGAGTTAACTAGAAGTTATAAATATGAATATTTTTTGTATAAACTTATATTTTTTTTAATACTTGGATTCTCATTATTTTATGCTGTAAAAGCAGAGATATTTATTTATGTGTATGCGTATACAATATTATACTGAGTTAAAAGTCTGCATATCTTTATTTTATTGAATTTCCTTCCAAAAAAATATTATTGTAATATAATTTTACCACAACACTGAGTAACCTATAGCCATAAGACCATTTGAATGAATTTGATATGGAAAAAATTTCATTTACATCTTGTATATATTTTATACTTATGAATAAAATACAATAAATTTATTTTTAAAAAGTTGCATTAAAGCCACAGTAGTCACATTACCATCTCTTTGGTTATTAATTATCTGCATTTATTATAGAAAATTTATGTGCCAAAAATGTTATAACTTTATTTTTTATTGGCAAGAATTTCCATTCATGTGATCTTGCATTTTCTGAATCTGATGAGCATTGGAGAGTTTTTATACTATTAAATTTTGGTTGTGCTGTAAATAGTCTCTATCTTCAATTTCTAAGAGAGGTTGTTAAAATACAAGAGATGCTTTTATATACCCTTTATCTCAGTGATTCTTAAACTGTGGTCCGGATGCTTCCAGCACCTTTCTGGGCAGACTATGAATTTCTCTTATTAAATGTATTGGCAAATTCAAATTTCAAATATTACTTCCATCTTTCTACAAAAAGAGGAATTTCTGTAAGAAAACTTAGTCTTATAAATTTGTGCATTTTAATTTTTCTTTTTTATCAAGTAGTTTTTTATCCAAGGAATTGGAATTTTTTTCTCTACTTTTTCCCATGGGAACATGTGTGAATTCTAAGATCCTATCAACAATATCAGCTGCTTTACCTAATGTTAATAAATGCTAAAAAAAATTCTAACGTAAATGTTTTTGGAACCTTTAGCATTTCTGCGTATTGTCTCATTTGTTTACTACTCAAAAGACTTCCTAGTACTCAGCACTTTGCTTGATAGAAGTTGACGAATCCCCTTTGGCAAATATTTTCCTGGCCAGTTTGAGGTGGGTTTTTTTTTTCAGATTCTGTAATATATGGATTAATCAAACATCACACTCAATTAATTGGAAAACACTGTTGTATTTAGTCATGGATTCTGTAATGGGTTGGGGGACCTCTAGTTCAGGCATATCAAATTCATATGATATTATGGGCCACATGGTCTATTTTATTATAAGTTGGGGGCTGCATATTTTTAATTTTTAAAAATCTAATAGAATATCATTTTTATAATTTACTATGTTTTTATTAGACTCTGTATTGTATATTATACGTACATATCATTTTATATTTCATGTTATTTTTTAAACTTAAACTAGAAATATTTTACATTCTTTATTAAAAAATATATAAATTATTGTAAGAAATTTAATTTAACATTACTCTTTAGAAGATATATTACATTTCTTTTCACAAAGCAAGTCATCAAGATTTAAATAAAAACATTGAGCTGAAGCAATTCTTAAAATTGAGGGTAAACATTGATGGGGTTATTAATCTTGATCTTTCTAAATCTTTGCTATTTTTCTATAAAGAAAATAATTGCCTGCATAAATAAGTGCTTCCAAGCTTAACCATTATTCACATAATGATAAAATTTTAGGAAATCGATCAACTTAGAAATATGTATAAAAACCTAGCTTTCCAACTTTTATAGATCTTTGCTTCAGCAAAGGATCACATTAGATTCCAATTAAGTTCATTTGTAAGCTTTCATCAACAATTTCAATATTGATACGTAGAGGTCAAGTAAAAGTGCAAAATTGTAACTGACAGCTTTTAAAATCAGAAAATCTTCAATCTATAATTTCATTTCTAGCAGTATAATTTTGTGAGCATATTCAGTAAATTTTAATTAATGGGATTTAATCAATAGATATTGACAGCTTTGAAAGTGTGATGAGTTTTCTTTTTCTATTTATTTTTGCCAAAGTAATAATTTTTAATAGTATCAAATAGAGTTTTAACAGGATTTTTGCCTTGAAGTTTAAAATTAAGATGACTTGTAATATCAACTAAGAAAGCCAGGTCTTCCCTTTATCCATTGTCAATCTTTTAATTCAGTACTTTCATAATTTTTGTTTCCCTTAAGTTTGTAATTTTGTCCAGCAATTTGAAGAATCGTTTTAACGCTTTATGATTTGTAAGCCATTGAACTTCCGTATAATATTATAGATCTTTGTATTCACTTTCTATATCTTCCAGAAAGAAAGCAAATTGACAATGGTTAAGTCTATGTTCTCAAATGTAATTTACAATTTTGGTGAATATTTTTAAAACATGTCCTGTATTTAAAACTTTGGTCACAGTACTTGCTGGTGAATAATACAGTGAAAATGTTCAAAATTATTATTACCATGCTGTTTGTATTTTTTTGAAATCTTGCAACAACTTTTTTAGTAATATCCATCATAGTAGGCGCACCACACATCATATAAGATAAACCAACTTTTCCAAAGATAATTCATATTTCTTCAAAACATCTATCAGTACAATCAAAATGCCAGCCCCACTGGTTGTATAATGAATATGAATGATTTACAAAAGCCACTTCTTATTTCACTTATTTTTTTAATTAACCTCGCATTTGTAAATAAAAATGACTAACTGAACGAAATTGCGAATATCTGTACTTTCATCAATATTGTAATAAAGTAGGCTTCAAATGTTGGCATTGTTGAATTGTGCTGATTTCTCAAATTCTTGACTACTTCATCAACTCTGCTAGCTACAATATTTTGTCTTAAACTAACACTTTTAATTGAATTTGTTTGTGTTGGACATAATATTTCCACTGTTTTAAATAAACATTCACTTATAAATTCTCTTTCAGGAAATGATTTTGATCTGCGCTTGCATGATTAAATGTGATAACATATTTTTACAGCACCTGTATAGTCTGCTACAAATTTAATGAATACACTTTATTATTTTTGAAGTATTGATCTCAATTCAGGCTTGTCATCAGGAAATTTTGCAAAGTATTGGTCCTAGTTTTCTTCATGATTTGTGTCATAGTGCCTTATAAAATTACATTTCTTAGCAACTGAAATAGAGTTTTTAGATATCAAGCATATTTTATTCTTGTTTTGGACACAGTAAATATTGCATTTTCAATTTTCTAGAAAATGATATTCCTCTTTAATTTATCTTTCTTTACTCATTGTTGAAATTTTATTACATTTTTTAAATTAAATATCTTTTTAGTTTAATATGAATAAAAATCAAAATCCACTTTTATTCATAAACAATTAAGTATACACTGCCTATAAACAATGACAATTAAATTAGGGTTGCAGACGCCGTTTTCTTCACTCAAATGATCCAAGGGATCCCCAGATGAGTGATATGTTCATAAAATATAATAATATATTTTAAATACAAATACTCAGCTAGATTTTATATCACAGCTCTCTTTATTAACAGTAAAGAACAATCCAAAAAAAAGTACACAATGTTGCCATACAGCACAAGTTAAATTAAAACATAACAATAATTTCTTGGATATGGTTGGACGGTTTGAAAATAATTTACAGGATGTTACATACTCCCTCCTTGCAAAGTGAAACTGAACTTTGCAATCTAAAATAAATTAAATTTTAACCATGCAATACATTGTATAGATATATATGACACTTAATTCCTCCTAAAATTTGAAAAGAAGTTCACAAGTCCAATTTGCGAGGAATTTTTATGGTCCTTCCCTATCTAGTTTTGGTTGGGGGTTTCTCCTCAGAATTATCAGTACTTTCAACAGGAGAATCGGAAACAATCAGTTGGTGATTCCAAAACATGGTCAATAGATGATTCATGAGTTTTCTCAAGGTTCTAATTCTAGCTACTCTGGGAACTCCATCCTTGTCAGGATAAACCTCCAAGAGGCCAGTCAATTCGTCGCATATTGCCATGCCCAATCAGCACAGCATCACCCACTTCTAAAGCATCATTTCTCCTTGTCCCTCTGTGGACCAGAAGAGCAAGATATTCATTTCTAAACTTTTGTCTCCGATCTTCACGCAACATCTGCAAGTATTTGGTGCGTTTTACCAATTAAGATCGATCTACTTGATCTAAATCAGGAGTTTCACAGTTGAAATTTCCGTGAATGAACATTGCTGGGGACAAAGGTAACAATTCATTTGGATCTTCGTGTATGTTTGTGAAAGGCCTAACATTTATTATTGACTCACAATCACATAAGATGGTCAGGAGTTCTTCATAATTTACAATAGATTTCCCTAACACTCAACGTAGAAGCTCTTTGAGCATTCTCACAATACGCTCCCACCATGCTGCTGTGGGTGGAATAAATTTCCAAGTGATTTTCTGGGCAGTTGAGTACACCACAATTTTATCCCAATCTAAGGTTCTCAGTGCATTATTTGTTCCTACAAAGTTAGTACCTATGTCACTGTAAAGTACGAAATCCTGCCTCTTCTCGCAATGAATCTTCTCAAGGTTTGAATGAAGGTATCAGTAGTAAGTGATTGAACTAATTCAAAATGCACTGCCCAGTAGATAGCACAGGTAAGCAAAACAATCCAGACCTTTGCTTTTGACTTAAGATAAAGAGGACCTGCATAGTCTACACCTGTTACTTCAAGTATCCTTGTCTGATTAACTCTATCTCTAGGCAGCAAAGCAAAGGGCACTTCAACATGCTTAGCTTTATAACGTTTGCAAATCACACACTCAGAAAGAACTTGCTTTACTAATCTTTTGGCTCTAATCCAAAATTTCTCTCTAAGCCGTACACGTAATATTGAATAACCTGCATACATTGCTTTTACATGCTCTTCTCGAATTAATTTCACTACAACATCATTGGCAGGTAAGAGAATTGGGAACTTGAAATCTTCCTTCTCGTAACTTTCTGCCAACTTGGTTCTTATTCTCAGAAGCCCATCTTCATCTTTAAAGGCTTGCATTTTAGCAAGAAGTCTCTCATCTTGAAAGGTATTTGACTGCAGGGACTTGAAAACCAAAACCTCTGCTCGTTTGAATTCTTCATAGCCTAAGCTTCCCTTTAACTTGGTTGCATTTGAAATGTTATGAATGAAACGTAGAATCCACACTAGTACTCTGTTGTTTCTACTATAGGTGGAAAAATAATCACTCTTAATATCTGTTGTTTGAACATTCATCATAGATGTCACAATAGCTCTTCTTTCTTTATTCACTTCAACCTCATTGACATCTACTTCCACATTACTAATAGGCCATTCTTGAGACGAAAGATGCAACCAACTGGGACCTTCCCACCATTTTGAAATGCAAAGCTGCTTTGCTGAACACCCTCTACTCGGACAGTCTGCAGGATTCAGAGATCCAGGAACATGTCTCCAGGCTTTGACAGGTGTCAGCTTCTGAATTTCTTGAACACTGTTGCAAACAAATGCACCCCACAGTTCTTCTCTCTTCAACCAAGCTAATACTCTAGTAGAGTGTTCAGAAATAAACGTTGTCTGTTGGAAACTCTTTCAAGACAGTTGTGTGTAGAAAGACGAGCTGATATAGCAGCACCAAGAAGTTCCAGTCTGGCAATTGTTGTTTCCTTTTTTCCACATGGTGCAATCCTAGTTTTACTCTGTACCAGTTGTATGTGTACAGTGCTTCCAATATCAACTCGTAGGAAAACAACAGCAGAATAGTCAAGTTTGCTTGCATCACAGAAAAAATGTAACGAAATATGCTGAAATCCACTATCACAGTGTAACCACCTTGATACCTGAACATGCTTTAAGTATTCCAGCTCCTTTAGCCATTTCAGAAAATCTTGACTTGTTTTTATATCTACTTGATCCCAACCAATATGAGATTTTCAAAAACTTTGTGTGGAGCAGCAAGAATATTTCTTTTTGTGATTACCTCTTCCATTAATTCTCTCAAATCTGGACTATTTAATGATAGGGTATCACAATGTCTGTCCCAAATCATTCCCATGACGTTTGTAGGACTTGCTATGGGATCAGATGGGTTAGAGTGCTCCCACCCTCTTAAGTCAAATTTTCTTTCAGCCATGATCTCTGTGGCTACATCAATAAATCAATCTAGCTCTGACTGGGTTTGGGCACTTGCCAAACAATTGTCCACGTAAAAGCTGCTCATCAATTTTTGTATAATACACTCGGTATTTCCCACGGCCTTGCTTCGCTTCTTCTAACTTTTTCTCCAAGTGGTACTGGATTGTTGATCCAAGTAAGAATGGGCTGCTGGAGACACCAAATACCACTCAACAATGCCTATAATATATAAGCTCTCCTTCTTCACTGTGCCACAAAAATCGTAACAAATTTCAATCCTGCTCATAGAGGCTTATTTGCAAGAAGGCTTTCCGTACATCAGCCGAAACACCAAATCTATACAATCAAAATCTTGCTAACATGAAAGGGATCAATTCAATCAAGTTTAAACCCTTTTCCAAAAAGTCATTGAGGCTGACCGCTCCCTTTTGTTTTGACAAAGCATTAAAAACGGGCCTAATTTTTGTAGTACTGTTCGGCTTCACCACTTGTTGATGGAGCCGATAGTGAGAAACAGACTTCAATTCTTCTTTGGGAACTTCTTCGATTATGCCTTCTCGTTTCCATTCCTTAAAGACATCACCATATTCTTTAAACAAGTTTTCTTTCTTCACATCTTATGGGTTGTCATTTGTAACCCTTTAAATGCCAAATTAAAGATATCTGGCAGAGGTTAATGATTGTCAAGCCATGGTAGGGAGACAAGGAATCACTCTTCTTCATCAATTTGACAGTTCTTAAGTGCTCCATTGAGACTTTAGGAAGCTCCTCTTTGGTTTTTTGTTCTGAAGGATCTTGTATCCCCAAAGAATCTTATCTCTACAACTGGGAGATATCCATCTCTTTCACAAATAGGGAGGCCACCAGCATAGCATTGCATGACTGTCTGGTACTTCACCTGACAGGTACTTCACTTAGGTACTGTCAGGTACTTCACCTGACAGAGTTCATCCAAGTATTGTCTCCATGGCAACAAGCCCACAGGATAAAATTCTGCGCTGACCAGTCATAAACTTTCCGATTACATCTGATCCAAGAAGCACTTATACAGATCGTGACTCTTCCCCTACATCTGATAACTGAATCTGCATTTCATCAAGTTCTGAAATCCAAGAACCTGAAGTGACTGATGCAATGTTGTCGCATATAGATGTCTGATCTAATGTGTGACGAATCTGTACGGAACCTTTCCACTAATCTTTTTAGGCGTCTTTCTGGGGAATATAAATTCGCGTTTATTTCCAATCAACTCCAAAAAGAGGTACGGGATATTTAAATTAGATAAGGTATTTTTAAGTCGAGCGTGGCGAGATAGCAAGAGAGGTGATGGTAGGCTATTGAGCCAGTAACTTTAAACGTATTACTAGAAGATTCAAGGAGATTAGATTCATGAAGACGTCGTGCTGCGAGACGTACCAGAAAGCTGATATAAGCCAGCGGTAAATATAATTCACATACACTTAAAATAAGCGTCAGTTTGAGCGACTTAGTTAAAGTTAATGATACATGTTTCTCTCTCTCTCGGATCTCCTATTTCGGTAAACCTTACTCGAGTTTGAGCTAGATTATTAATTAATTGTATTCTTAGTAATTTAATTTAATATAAAGGCAAATCCTTTTAAGAGACATAACATTATCGTATTATATGTTATCAGAGATTTTTGAGAAAACTATAATAATAAATAAATATTATTATTATTCAAAATGGCTCTTAGTGGTTCTTTGCCTCAAATTAATCTTGGTGTTCAAGGTGTGACCCAGGGGGGTCATCACAAATGCTTCCAGGTTACATGTAACACTATTGTATTGATTTCTTAATCTTATTCTATAACAAGTATGTTCACACTTGTCAGATTTAATCCCCCTAAACAATGAGTGCATCAGAATTTCCTTTTTGAGTGGGATGTATCCCATTTTTTCAACTACATTTTTTAATACATAAGACTTTTGTGACCCAGAGTCTAGAATTGCTCTTACTGGGATTTCTTTGTTATCACACACCATTTTTAAGTTCAAAGTTTGGAGAAACACCCTTGGACTAAAAGTGTTGTTGGCCATATTAACTTCAACTTTTGGGCCCTTATTTTCACTCCTGTATGAATCTTGATTCTTAGCCTTTAGAGATTCACACATAAGTGTGCCATGCTTTTTACTGCATATTACACATCTTAAATATGTTTCTCAAGAACGAGCTGTATGATTTGGTGGAAAGCAAGCAAAACAACATTGTTTCTCTCTTAAAATATTATGCCTTTCAGCCAAACTCTCCTTCTGAGCTTGAAAACAGTCTCGGCTCGAGTGCTTCCCAGTACAAAAAACACATTCCTTCTTCACTTCCTTTGAAGCTGTAGTTAATAAATTGGCAGCTGAAGGTTGGAAAATCTGTTACTTTTTTCTTAAAAGATTGGCGATTTCGATCTACACCCAAGCCAAAACCAGCCATAGCCAAATTAATTCTTTCTTCTCCCTCTGTTTCTGCCTTGAGGAAAGTCATTAAATTGGTTAAACGTTCTTTAGCATCTGTTGAAGGTGCTGAAGTAGCACTTCTATTCCCTGCTTTCAAAAAGTCCTCTTGAAAACATGACTCAACCATGAGATAAGGAATTGAAGCACATTTTTCAGTAGTCACTTCTGAAGTCTCTAAGGCTCTTAGATAAGATTCGAGTTTATCATACAGAGATGTAATTGATATTTTTTCCTGTTTCTGCACCGAAATTATGAGCTTTAACAATTCTCGAACATCTACTAATAGATCATCGCTACCAAATCTCGCTTTTAAGCTTTCAACTGCTTTGGCATAATTAGCTGCTGTTGCCGGGAAGCTCTCTACTACTTCTCAGGCTCGCGAGCCATTTACAGTAGCTTGAACAAGATACTGAAATTTGTTCTCAGGTGCAATTTCATCATCGTCATGAATATGTTGAAATTTACTCCAAAATTGTAGCCAATCTTTAATATCGCCACTAAACTGTCTAAATTCTAATTTTGGCAGATTAAACTTCTTTTTAGCCCCATTTTATGACTCACCAGAAACTAGCAATGTTGCCTTGATTCTCGCTAACTCCAGTTCATGCATTCTTATTTTTCCATATTCTAGCTGTTTTAATCTTTCGGTTTTTCAAATTCTTCTTTTAGTTCTGGCTTGCTCACCGCCGTTACTAAAATATTTGTCACAAAGTCTGGATCATCCAGATACTCTTTGCTTTTCAAAATAATGTCTTTCAGTTCCAAAATTTTTACCTTATCTAGAAATATCTCTCCAATTTCCTCTGCCACAAACAACAAGTCCTCTTTCAAGAAGCCCTTAGCTGCTTTAAATATGTTTACCATGTTTGTTTCCAAAAACAAAGTCCTGTCGCAGTACCCCAGAAATATAAGCAATGACAATTAAATTAGGGTTTGACAATTAAATGCCGACAATTAAACAATGACAATTAAACGCTGTTTTCTTCACTCAAATGATCCAAAGGATCCCCAGATGAGTGATTTGTTCATAAAATATAATATCTTTTTAAATACAAATACTCAGCTTGATTTTATATCACAGCTCTTTATTAACGGTAAAGAACAATCCAAAAAAGGAACTCAAAACAAAGTACACAATGTTGCCATACAGCACAAGCTAAATTAAAACAAAACAATAATTTCTTGGATATGGTTGAACAGTTTGAAAATAATTTACAGCACATTACACTGCCCTTTATCTTAACCGTCCTGAATATTTTTTAAGTTTTAAAAAAACATCTGTATAACTGCCTCTTGTTGATTAGATACTCCAAACAAAGAAGGAGGAAGAGAAATAAAAGTGGCGCACATGAAGAATCCATATTTAAATATATTCATAGTTAGGAATATGTATAATGCATTTCAGAATTTCATAAAAAAAGTAATTTATATTAGTGTAAAATCAAATGAAAACTTTTAATAAAACATAAAAACATATTTTTAATCTAAAGACCATTTCTATTATCAAAAAGAATTTCTTTTAAAACAAGAACAGTTAACAGGCAAATGTACTGTAGATTTATATATATATATATAAAAGTTTCACATCAAGTAAATTTCAAAATGAAAAAACTTTAAAAACCTGATATTTAAAATTTTTTAAAAGAGTCAGTGGGCTGCAATTTACGTACTGGCAGGCCACTTGTTTGACACCCCTGCTCTAGTTTAAATGGACTTTTATACATAATAAAACCAATGAGTGGAATCTGATCTATTGTAGAACAATATTTGAACTATATTTAGCTTGGATATTACATTAATGAATCTTTATATCCCAAGTTATAGTTGGCAAACATTGCAATGAATTTTCATCAAAGTATTCTTAGAATGGATCTTTAGATTTGCAGTGTAGTTGTAGAATAATACTTAGTGCTTTCTTTTTTAATTTTAGTACAAAACAGTCTGTATATTTTTAACTGTATTGAAACTTAATCAACAATCAAAGAGATAGAACAATTATGGCTCACACTTTTTCCCCTCATCAATTTTTGATAACTTAACTGACATAAATATAGAGAATCACATTGATATGGTATAGATTTAGTAAAATACTAAATCTATACCATTTTTCTGAATTGCTAGGTTCAGTTTACAAAGGACATGATTACAAATAATATTTTCCCACATTTGAGTTCATGTTTTATTGAAAGAAGGGGTTATAAAATGCCTTGTAGTAAGCATTTCTTTTTCTTTTAAGGGGAGACAAATCTTATATAAAATGCATATTTATTATGAATTAGTTTTAATATTTGTATTTGTATGAATATTTTTAATATTGCCTCTTATATAAAAAAAAAAGTAGCTCAATTTTTATCAAATTTTTATTACGTAACATTTATAAATCTTGAAAAGTGTTTTGCATTTTAAGAAAGTAGTTACATATTTATCTGAAAAAATTCAAATTTCCATGTACAGTTAAGTTGGTTCATGAAAAACATATCATTATTTGGAAAGTTGTTACATGCATTTTCTTCTGTTATATATACCACTTGTTATCAACCATGGTTTTCACCTTTCCTTTATATATTACTCTAAGAGAAAAAAAATTCTACAAGTCCATTTATTAATCCTACTTCTTCAAAATACTATGTTTTAAAGTTAACATCAACTGTGAGTGTATGAATTTTCTTTTAATAAATAAAATTTATATTCTATAATGTACTATTATAAACATCTTAAGAATTTTTTTTTAATATGACCTTACATTGCTTTGCAGTTCAAACAGAGCAAGTAACATATAGTTTTTTTTGTGTGAAACATTTTTGCATTCATAATTTGTTTTATATTATTGTCTGTCTTCATTACCTATGTAACATTTTAACACTGTACTATATTATGTGAATTACATTTTGTATTGTTAATTTTATTGTCTGTCACAGTAGGTTGTTTTTAGCTTAATTTTGCTTTGAATAAAAAGCTTTAACTTTGAATAAAAATTAAACTAATTGTAAATAAAAATTATAAGTAAAACATGTATAATACCAGAAAACGTTATATTTAACATATAATGAAAGGCTCAACAACTGTATTATTGAAAAAAAAATTATTTATTCATTTAACACTTAATTGTGTACAAGAGTCTTTAAAACATTTCATATTTTCAAATCTTGGAATCAAATTAAAAATTTCTACTGGTTTCCTTTCCTCATTGATTTTTACCTTTTTACAAAGCAAATGTTCAAAACCCAGTTTTACTCAAATAAGAAATCAGGGATATTGGTTTTTTATTATAATCCAAATTCCAGCCAATTTTTCAAATTACAACCTCTGTTAAAAAAGTTGTTAAAATGTTCATACACATCTGCAACCAAAGTTTACTGTGTTTCAAAGTAATTGTCAACTGATGATATGCATATTTTACAGCATGTGTACAAGGCATTGAATCTACACAAGAAGCTGTCTTTTGGAATGCATTTCAGTTTGGCTATCATATTTTGTTGAATCACTTCAATCATCAAAAATCTTTGTCCCTTCACAAAACCATTGATTTGACTCTTAAGTACTTCAAAAATACAATATCTTGTCTACGCATGACTAAAAGCATTTGATGGCAACCTTTTACTCACTTTCTAAACTTAAAACAAAATTGCATATTAACACATTGATCCCTGTTTTTACAAAATCAATGCACTGTACTGCATTTCTAACTTATGCATAATGAAACAAAATGTCTGAACAAAGCACTTCTTTTGTTAATAACTATTTATATTCAGCTGCATGTATTTCTAGTGAACTTTACTGCTTTCATCAACTTTTTCCAGCATGAAAAAGTCATTCTCTGAATTTTTTAAATGGAAGTTGTATTATTACAAGATAGTTCAAGAAGATTATTTTCTGAAAAAAATTTATACAAAACTGGTGTTAAATGAATTCTAATCCATGCAAACCTATTTATATTTTCATCTTAAAAGTATTTTCCAAAAGTAATAATGTGTAATTCCTTTAAAAAATCATTTTTTTTTGTTTTAGATAAACCAATCACCAATGGTCTATCATTTTATTTAACTAATAGCTGGTATACCCATTCTTCGCACGGGTGAATTTAAAAATTAAAAAATACAGACTGAAGGATAAAAAGGTTTTTAATGAGTTAATTTTACGTGAATTGTATAAATTAAACCAAAAAAAGCTTTTTACATAACTCAGCTGAACGAAAAAACCATGTTTGCTAAATTTTAAGTCTTTAGGTATAATTGCTGATTTTTTTTATTATTGTTATTATTATTTATAATGCCCCTTAACTTTCTTGTGGGTCGATTTTTGAAAACACCTACCTGCTCAGCAAAAGTAACACATTGTTACAAATTTTTTGTAGTAAACGCTAAAAATAGTGTAAATTTTTATCTGGATGTGTAATACGTTAATATTACTTTCTGATGCATTTATTTTATGTTAAATAGCTGTTACCCGCAACTTCGTCCACGTGGAATTTAACAAAAACGTGTTTATTCACTTTGCAGAGTTTACGAAAACCTTTCTTCTACTTTGTGAATCTATGTTTCTTTTTTGTTTTATTTTTTTTCTTTGCTTTTTGTTGAGCAAGGGGTGAAAGGGACACATGACCTTTGACACTGTCAATGGAGTGAGGACTAAAATCTTTAGGATCAAAATAGGTCTAAGTAGCAAGTAGGGTGAAACGCAAACACAAACGAAGCCACAAGGAAGGGCGTGAAAGGGACACATGACCTTTGACAATGCAGTTAAGGACTGTAAAATCATTAGGATCGAGACATGAACGGCAGCAACCTAATCAAAGAAAAAAGTTTGATATAACTGCTAGCAATCGTTGAGACAGAAGGCTCGCGAAATAAAAATAATTCCTATTAAATAAAAATAATCCCTATTGAATCAAAATAGTCCCTATTGAAAAAAATTATCCCTATTTGAATCTGATATTGCTCACTATTTCATAGGTTTTAATTTTATTTTCTCGGAATCCTAATTTCTTTTTCTAAAATAAAAGTAGCCTAAGTTATTCCTTATAACATTAGCTATCTGCCTGTGAAAGTTGCGTCAAAATTGGTCCAGCCGTTTCAAAGATTAGCCGGACCAAACAGAAAGACAGACAGATAGATAGACAGACAAAAATTTTAAAAATTGATTTTTTCATGTAAGTACCGTATATACTTTTAAATGCATTTAGTAAAAAGCTGTTAATTTCAAATTACAGACACTTCATTTTTATTTATATGTATAGATTAATAGGGATTTGGCTTAAAACTGTACAGCTTAAAAGTTTATCAAATAAAAAGTAGAATGTGTTTTCCTAGCTAAATGTAAAAATTTCATACATCAATTTTGATTTAGTGTCACTAGTTGAATTTTATTTATATTAGATTCAGGCTTATATCACATGTGCTTTATGTTTGAATGTCCCTTATAGGTTCTATGTATTTGGAGGATTTGGAAATCCGGATTCTGGACCACCTCATGACTTTCAGTTTATATTTTATCATTTATTATGGGTATGTTGAATGCACTTCTTAGGCTTTTTTTTAATATTTTATACTGAAAATTAATTTTATGTACTAACACCCTTGTAATAATGATTTATTGCATGTAAAATATGAAACATTATTGTTAAATGCATATTTAAAATATTTTATATAAGGTGCTTTTTAATTTCAGTTTATTTATATCAAACACAAATCAAAATGTAATTGTATTCTTTACTAAAAGTCAGATTCTATGATTTCATTTAAAAAAATATATCCTTTTTTGTACTAGGGTAGGATTCTAATCCTAAAACTTTCATATTTATAAGATAAATTAGTTTAATCTTCCAATTCAAATTTCTCTGTAATGTGATACTCTTTTA
Source organism: Trichonephila clavipes (assembly GCA_019973935.1). Taxonomy (NCBI): domain Eukaryota; kingdom Metazoa; phylum Arthropoda; class Arachnida; order Araneae; family Nephilidae; genus Trichonephila; species Trichonephila clavipes. The sequence goes on from BMAU01000928.1 coordinate 186,936, forward strand.
GCATAATGTACTTTTGCAACTTTGATTTTTTTAAGCCTATTAACATTTTTTCCCCTTTGTTTCTATTAGGTAACACATTATGGGAATAATAAGAACTAGATCATTACATAGCATAATATATTTCTACAATTGAATGTTGTGTTGCCTTGAAAATCCCCATTTTTATAAAATCATCTCTATAGAAGTACATTTGGGCATATTCTGTGTTACACTTATTGGTAAACTAATTTAAATTTTGCAAAGCTAGCAGTGAAATTTATGTGTCGAGGAGGCATAAAGACGAAAAACAGTTTCTTAAAATTGGCCTTTAATAATCAATCATAAAGTCACTGCTCGTTACTGGAGCGATAAAAAAAAACAATAAGTTCAAAAATCAACATTACCAGAGACACCCGATTTGAACCGTCTTCTAATATTGTAAAATGAATTTCTAATCTCAAAATGGTGATGCAACCTACAGTTGCATTGCCAACCAGCCGTTCTCTCCCTCTAAGAGTTAAACCACTCACACACTTCTTATATTTCTGTTTCTCCTTCCCTCTGAAAAACTAACACGAGCCATTTAAATACTCGCTCGATTTGCATTGCAGTTGCTGCCAACCACAAATTGTTCGAAGTTGCTTACTTTCATTATCCGGGATTGGAAAAACAACACAAATCATCCGACTTTTAAACTCATTGTGGTTAAAGTTTTTTCTTAAAAAATATCATTATGTTGAAATTTTTATTCTGTGGTTATATATATATGAAAATAAAGTGCAATAAGAGGTTTGTTTATCATTTTAAAATATGGAGGAATGTACAGTGATTCAATTGCTAGAGAGAGTGTGCAAAAAGACGGTAGAGAAATATTTCTGCTGTACAATCATTAGTTTTTGACTTTCCTCCTGTTACAATTAATTTTCAATACTGTATGTTTAATTATTTCTTTTACTTGCGGAGGTGGTTCAGAGAGCTCACGACATTATCTGATTGTCCATGGACACGCCAAAAAAAATTATTTCTTTTTCTATTCTTTTATCAGAATGACATTTTAGTCAAGGATTTTTTTTTAAAAAATTAAACTTCAGAGACAGAAAAAGTGAGTATAATTATTTTGTGTGAAGGTGATAGAAAAAAAAATTCATTGCTAAGAATTTGTAATTTTATACATTATTTGATATATCAAGTATCCATAGGATTAAAATGCACATGTTATGGTAGATATGCTTGAAAAATTTGGAAGAAATAGCTATACTGTAGTTCTCTGAAAAAAGCATGAAATTAAATTGTATTTCATGTGTTGGAAGGGATGCTTGTATTCTAATTTCAATATCATGCAAGAGAATTACACATAGACATAGAGTTAGGTTATCATTAACTTGCTTAAATGTGCATTAGAATTACATAAAATGAAATTTTTCGTCATTTCCTTGGACTATTGCCAAAAGACGGATACAAATTATGATCTTTAAAGAGGATTGTTTGTAAGCCATAGAACTGTCGATAGTATCACTAACCATGCTTTCTCTACTAATAGTGATTTTTTTTTTGTTCATTGTGTATTATTTGTGATAAACAATTATAATTCAAATGAAGGAAAAAAAATATTTTTCTCATTTTAATTCAGTTGAAAAGTTTTATCCAAAATACCAATATAGAACATGTCTTTTATTAATTCAACACTTAATGTTATGAATCATTGTACTTTTTTACTGATATTTGTTACTCATTACAATTTTATTTTATATAGAGAGGTTGGACAAACCAGTTCTTTGAATATGATCCAAAGAAAAATAGATGGAGTGTTCCAGCTACTACGGTACCTATATATAACCAAAAGCAAATATTTGTTCTATCTGTGTTTATAAAATTTATGTTTTAGTTTGTCTTTTTTATTTCCAGTCTATTTAAATTTTTTCTTAACATTGTATTTAATAATTTCCATGTGAAATATTGAAAAATTTCTAAAAAATGTATATTTATTTTTAATAAGGACAATTTAATATATTTATTTTAAATATTTTTTGTTTCATTTGTTATATATAAAAAGGCTAATTAGATCAACACCATTTAATAGTTTCTGTATCTTTTATTCAGATTATATGCTTATAATATCAAAACAAGCATCTTGATAGAGTATTTTGAAGATATATTCATTTAAATTTATAGTATTTAGTATATACTATTGAGAATAATTATGAATTAATGGAATTTATTAATGTAAGAAATTTTTATTCTTGTGAAATAATTACTGAAATTAAATAAGGGTTTAAATATCAACTCTAAAATAAAACCAACTATTTTTAAATGAATCTGTAAATATTAAAATTAAAAAGTAATAAAGTAATCATCATTTCTTGAAATAAGCCATCTTTCTGGGGCTGATTGAAGAACACCTCAGATTCTCTGTGCAAAGAAGTTAATGTATGTGAAATCTATCAAGGCTCAAAGTTTTCATGTTGAAAATTTGGAGTGTGGGGTGCTAGCTCAGGTATTGTCCTTGTCAGTTGACTTAGGTTTAAAATTAGGAGCCCCATTGTAGCTTCAAAGTGCAACATTAATAAACGATTAATCAGCTTCAACATCAAACACTCCAGGCTTCACATATGTCATTTTTTTAATTAATTCTGTTTAAAATAATTGATAGATATGTGCTGTTGTAAGTGCATTTTATTGAAGTTTTCTTCAGCTGATATCTTAAACCTGACTTATTTGCTCATCTATGTAGTCTATCTCCCCATTTAGCTGATGTTTGTTTAAAATGTATTCTAAAACAAAATTCAATGTATAATTTGTTGATTTTTAATATCTATATTAGTTTTTCCATTAATCAATGCTTTTTATTTCATTACTAATTAAATGAAATTTTTTGGAATATTTGTTTTAAAGCAGTGCTTTCCCAACCTTTTTATCACTAGGAACTGGTCAATGTTTGTTAATTTTACCATAGCCCTTTCGGAGAGTGGAGAAATGTTGATTGTTAAATTGTAGATTGTCTTGATGTAATCATTTTAATATAATTGTATTTAAATATGCATTCAGAAAAAAATACTTTTATCAAAAAAAGGAATATAAAGTGATTTCCTAGGAAAATCACACAAAGCCTGGAGAAATACACCACAGTAAATAAAATGGAAATAATTTAATGTTCCTTGTGTGGCTTGGTGCCATTTGATCCATAGACTAGTACCAGCTCGGGGGTTAGGGATCACTGTTTTGAAGAATACATTTTTATAATTTCTGATCTCAGTAACTCAGCATAATTGTATATGAAATAGGTTTGCTAAACTCAATAAAAAGCAGGTTTTGAAATTATTTTTAAAATACAACTTTTTTAATTGAAAGTGTTTTTATATGAATCTTATTAGTAGCAGTATATGATATTGTAAAACCAAAAATGTGTGTGTGCACCTGAAAAACAGAATTTAGCCGCTAAATTTGTCAATAAATAAGCAAATGCACACTTTTGACCACTTATCAAGTCTGGAATGCTTTAAGATCAAAATGGAAATGGATCAAAGTAAAAGTTCTTAATTAGATGTGAGTAATATTGAGATTCTTATTTAAAATACTCAGCAAATGGCTGAATGTATAATTAGGATGCAAATAGAGAAACTTAGTTGTGGATTACTTAGTTAAGTCTTTACATCTGAAAATAAGGCATGTTGAAAAAGAAACACTTTATATAAATGGTTAAGTGAATTAATAGATTGAATATAGCATTCATTTATATACCATGCATTGATCTATTGAAACTGTCATTTTTTGATGTCTGTTTTTTAGTTTTAAAATAAAAACGATATTTTTATAATGTGTTTAGTGTGGGTTATTTTTGCTACCCTTTTAAGTTACATATTTTTTTAAGTATACATGTTATCTAGCCAGCTTGATATTGGCTGCTTAATAGTTTTCAATACACAGCTGAAACAAAAGTGTTATGTATGTGCTTCCACCATTCTATAAATTTTAAATCAATATAGTAATCTTAATGAAATTTCTCTATGCGTTATGTTTATAAGGTGATACATTTCAAATTTTTTTTCTTCTTTCTTAGGGTACCTTACCAAGTGCAAGAGCTGCACATGCTGCTGCTGTTGTACAAGGAAAAGTATACATATTTGGAGGCCGTCATGATGTGTTTCGTCTGAATGATATGCATTGTTTAGATATGAAAACAATGCAGTGGAGTGGCAAGTATGTAATGTTATTTGTGTTTAACATAATGGATTTTTCTCATGCATTTCTCTGTCCTCATAGTTATTAATTGCTATTGAGATATAAATCAAAAAGTGTGATACTAAGAAATTTAACTCTGAAAATTTGTGCATAGTTAGGTAATTAAAACTGTTATTTTTGTTGTTTTTATTTTTCCTTATCTTCATTTGTTGTGTTTAAATTTTATAAGCATTTTTATTGATATTAGCTTTTAAAGGTCATTTTTTAAAATAAATTAAATAGTTAAGATAAAATTAAAAATTTGTCTGTGATTAGGCATTAAATCAAGTTTGTTACATCATCTCTGGAAAAAGTAGGCGACCGTAATGATCAAGTCATGGGTTTGAGTTTGAAGACTCAAACTGAAGGCTCACAATTTCAGCACTGTAGACTTGCCATTTACAGAGGCTTATGCATATTAAATCTGTTATGGCTCAGAGTTCTCATAGTGGAAGTTTGAAGAGTGGGGTGTCAAGTCGGGTGTCATACTTGTCCCTTGACTGAAGTTCAAAATTATTAGGTCATTTGGAAATAGCCCCCATTTTGCTTTGAAGTACAACATAAATGCAAAAATGAAACTGAGCCCTCAGAAAAAGTTTCTGACACATCCTCTAGTTGACAAAAAAAAATTTCCTTTTTTAAGTTTAATAATGGAGGGGGAATTTTCTAACAAACAAACATTTCAAAGGGACAAAAAGTGTATGTTATCAATATTTAAATGTTTACAGCCAGTGTTTACTAATATTTTTTGATGTTGCATTTCACCAGAATTGAGTCATGCAAATGAGAATATTTTAATATAATGCATAGTCTGTATTGTTACCTAAGGGAAACCATTTTTCTAAAGAAATTCATTTTAATAATGGGGAAGAATCTCACTTATCTATAAAATGGCAATTCAACTTAAAGCACATAAATTCATACCATATTTAACTTCTTTTGTTATAATGTTTATATGTGTTGCTGCATATGCTCAAATTTTCCAAATGCATGCAATTTAAAAACTTAGGTTGTTGATAATTAAAAAAATACAGAATTACCTTTCAATATTTATTGGTTTGAACTTATGAAAAAGTATCAGTTATTTTAGTAATTCATTGAAGTCTTATTTATGGAATTTGGATATTACTAAAAATAATCCCTAGTTTTAAAAATTGCATCTCCTAAAAGTAGAATTACAAATCTCAGGATGTAGAATAATTTAGAATAAGTATCGTATTTCTCCTTTTCTGTTAGACTTTCTATGAAAGGCACAGTTCCTGTTGGTAGATCTTGGCATAGTTTAACTGCTCTAGAGGATCGATATTTAGTTTTATATGGAGGCTTTAGTCAAAGTAATGTTGCTTTAAGTAAGTAAAATTCTCATATTTAACTGTTCTCTGAATAAATAATGTTCAGGCCTTTAGTTCTGTGTTGATGAAATATATATATTCTACATATTAATTGTATTTAAATGTTTTACATTGCTTTATAAATCACTAATTATATATATATATATGTGGGGGGGGAGACAACAAGGGGTCCAAGACGTTTGTCTTTCTTCACATTTATTTTAAAACTAACAAAAATTAATTAAAAAAGGTAGCTATTCTAACAGATAGGTTTACATGATGCGATGACAGTAACGCCTGCTCGCGCACCTCTGTCTTTCTTTTTTTCCCGTTTCCACTGCCAGGGCTGGAAGTTTTTCCGGAGCATTGCAAACCGTCTATGTTTACTCTCCGTAGGTGAAAGGTTGGATTGATCGGGAGTTAGATTCCACGGAACTCTTTTTCAGGGCACCATTGACTTTCTTACACAATACTATATCAGAACATTTTTCTTTTATAATACTCAATTTTAACTTAGTACTCTTAATTTTATTACATTTATAATTCTTAATTAGAGAACTCAAATCATTTCTAGTATTAAAGTTTTTAACATGTGACAAATCATAACTAGAGTTTTCTATCACATTTGAAACATAAACAACAGTATTAGAATAAGCACCAGAATCAGCACCCAAAGAGGATCCACTTTCATTCAATAAAACATCGCTCTTTGCGTGGCCTAGTTTCTTTATTTCAGCATATACACTGGGATGTATAATAAATTCTTCGGTCAAGGTCGGTGATATTGCCGTTCGAACACTTAGAGTGGGAGAGTGTTGATTAAGAGAAATATTTATGGCTGACACTTCTACCACACGCTTTTCGCCAAAACACGAGCTTAATGTTATGATTTCTTTGGAAGGTTTTTTCACTCTAATTAGTGAGGAATTTAGAACTAGGATCTGGCAACCTGAATCAATCAAGGCTGTTACGGGCTGATTTTCCACAAAAATGTTTACATATTGAAGCTGTGCGAACTCATCGTTTTGTTTTTCGCTCTCGACTTTCAAAGTATTCGCGTTTTTTCTGTTATGGATGTGGCTGTTAGATTCTTTAAGCTTAAAACGCTCCTCACAATCTCTTGCATAATGAGATGAATCACCGCATATATATATATAGCAATTTTTATTTTGTCTTTCAAGATATTGGGGATAGTTATCTTTACGTGATTCGCTTCTAGATGAAATATAAATATCGCACTCTTTAGCTAAATGGATAGGCCTAAACCAATCTTCTGCTTCTCGAATGCCAATATGAGTTGTGGTTTCCTTATTTAAAGTTTCAAATAATTTATCAGAAATTAAAAGATCACATAGAGATTCAAAGGAATTAACTTTTCTTAACGAACAATAATATTGGAAGTTTGCCGTCAATCTTGCAGCAAATTGGATGTATGTCTCGCCTGATGATGTTACAGCATTTTTAAATGAGTTTAAACACTCGCGAGGGGTTATTTGGAATTCTCTGAGTACTATAGATTTTAGTTTTTCATAGTCATTTAATTCCTCCTTTTTAATATACAATAAGACATTATGAGCTCTTTCGCCCAGAAGATTTATTAAAATTGCAGATTTATATTCGTCATTTATTTTCTTGGTTAAAAATGCGCGTTCTAATGTTTGGAAGAACAGATTAAAATTTTCAGATCTGGTGAGAACAGGAAGAGATAAAGTTTTAATGCTTTTGATCATATTTTCTATGTTTGTTTCGAACTGTTTCTCTTCGACTTTAGCTGCAGGATTTAAACTTAATGCTTTATTTTTAGCCGTTTGAAGTTCGATTTCTTTTTCTAACTGAGCTAGCTGTAGTTTCGCAAGCTCAATTTTCTGTTTTTCTAAAGTTGCCTCTCTTTCGTTTCGCGATACCCTCTCATCTATACAGTTTTTAATTAAAGTTTTAATGAAATCTGGATCACTTTCAAATGTACTACTGTTCTCAATTTTAGTCTTTAGTTTAGCTATGGTGTCCGTACTCTCCACAGTACCGTCTAGATCCTCAACAACTCTTATGAGATCCTCTTTAAGAGCGCTTTTATACATTTTAGAAAAAATATGGAAAGATCCTACCTTTTTTTCTAGCTCCCTTGTTGCTCGCACGTACGATGTATTCAATAATTGAAGAAAAACGTTGATTCCACTGATTTCACCTCTTCGCAGGTAATATAGTTCTTGTAATTATTGACGGGACACCTCTTCGCAGGTGTTTAGTCAGTGGTTCCAACCTCTACACAGGCGGAACGAAGTTTAAAAATTCAACCTCTACACAGGTTGAACGAAGTTTCCAAAAAATGGCGGCGCATCTCCTCCACTGACGCTTTTGTTCATGTTCCATACTTTGATCAAAATCGAAATTTTTTCGATCCCGGCCTCTACACAGGCGGAGTATTCAACCTCTACACAGGTTGAACGAAGTTTCCAAAAAAATGGCGGCGCGTCTCCTTCACGGACGCTGCTTTAGTTCACTGTCCAAACTTTGGTTCAAATCGAAATTTTTTCAAATCCCGGCCGAGCCCCCATAATTTGTGGGAGACAACAAGGGGTCCAAGACATTTGTCTTTCTTCTTTTTTATTTTAAAATTAACAAAATTTAATTAAAAAGGTAGCTATTCTAACAGATAAGTTTCGATGATGTGTGGACGGTAACGCCTGCTCGCGCACCTTTTTTTTTCTCTCTCTTTACTAAAAGTTTCAGTTTTAGTTTCACTTAGCTGCGCCTGCGCGCGAAGATTGCATGGAGTTTTCGAGAACTATTGGATCCTACATATATATATATATATATATATACAAGATGCTTGTATTAAATTCATGGACAAGAACTTGTACAATTAAATGAAATAAGTAATAAAAGTCAAACTTATAAGTTTATAAGTGACTATTTATAACTATAACTGTAAACTATTAAACATTCATATAACTTTGTAAACTTATAGTTAAACTTATAATCTTTAAAAAATCACCTTCAGCAACTATACATTTTTGCATACATTTTCTTAAAACATATATTATAGTCCTATGAAGATACGCAGCAAAGTTCATCTAGTGTGCTTTTCTACATATTTTGAGACTTCTGTCCTTTGAAGATACTATATTGCTCAAATTAATTGTGAAAAATCGCAAAAAATGAGTTTTTCTAAAGCCCTAACTTTTAATCATTACATACCTTAAGTAGACAGAAAAATATCTACATTAGTATGAAGTATAACCTTTTAATGCAGAAATTATCTCTTCAACTAGTCTTGGTATTGATTCCACTAGGGCAGAGCGCACATGTTCTTAACTTCACTGCATCATAACGGAATCACTCTTGTGTTGCACTTTTTATTATTTGTTCTGTTGTTGTGCAACTTCTCTTAGCTAAATGATTCTTGAGAATATGTCATGAATTCTCAATAGAATTTAGATCTGGTGAATTACTAAGCCAATTAAGCTCTTTTATTTCCCTGCAAAAAAGTCTGAACCAATATTGAATTGGGACAAGAAGCCAAATCATGTTGAAATGCTCCCTCAAATGTTATCATGGATGGAACAATTCTACTGCATAGTATTTCAATGTATTTGACATTATTCATCATGGCTTTAAGAGGAACTAAGCTTATAGTGCCATTTGTTGTGAAAAAAAACCCTAAAACAATTGTTTAGAATAGGGTTTTATAGTCTGTTGGTATGATCAGGTAGCAGAATTTCATCTTTACTTTGTCTAACTACGCCTAATTTGCATCCCTGCACAAGAGAATATTAAAATTATAAGAATTGCATAATTATAATTATGCCTTTAAAAGGAACTGCGCTTCCAGGGCCATTTATCGTGAAAAAACCCCCAAAATATCTGTTTAGAAGGGTCTTTTACAGTCTGTTGGATATGATCAGGCAGCAGAGTTTCAACTTTACTTCATCTAGCTACACTTGATTTGTATCCCTTCCCAAATAAATGCGTTTCGTCACTAAAAATCACCTTTTTCTAGTCATTAACTGTTCAGGGTTGGTATTTTTGGCCTATGCTAAATATTTTTTCATCATTTTCTGAATTAAAAATTGCATTTTCCTGAGTCATGATTATTACAGAAAAACTTTGCAGTAGGATCTAAAAGATTTATTAAGTGAAGATTCTAAGCACAAAGCAAACAGCAAGCGTTACAATAGAATGGTAAACACTAAAGGTGTTGCCAGCTGTTTAACTAGCAGTGCTTACGATTAATTTGATTATTACAATACTCTCCCTAAATCAAAATAATCTGACAATATAAAAAAGGTACATATACATACATGTAAATACAGTAATAAAATCAGTCACTTAGAATACACATGCTACAAGAAAATAGAATTACACATTATTAAATACACAATACCAATGGTAATAGTATAATATATGTATACATGCAATACTTAATTTCCCAAATTATACATTCCTAGCATTAACTTGAGCTTTAAAAATCTATCTTTAACAAGAGGTTTAGTGAGTATATCAGCAGCCTGAACTTCACTACTACAATTTATGACATTAAGTTGCTTATTTTCATATTGTTCTCTTATAAATTTGTAATGGATGTCAATATGTTTGGTCCTATTATGGAACTCAGGATTTTTCACTAAATGAATGGCACTTTGGTTATCCATTTGAAGACTTGGGACAGAAGTCACACAACACTGCCTCTTTTGCAGCTTGACTTGCTGCAATAAATTCTGCTTCAGTTGTGGAGAGAGCAATACAATTCTGTTGTTGACTTCTCCACGCTATAGCACCTTCATTATACTTGAACACTATTCCTGATGTTGATCTCCTGGTTAATGAAAAGTCACTATATGAGACTCAAGGGTAGCACTAGAAACACTCAAATACATAAAGCCACACTTTTTGGTTCCATTAAGATACCTCAGGATCCTTTTCACCATGATCCAGTGTATCTGTTGAAGTTTATCCAAAACCTGGGAAAGCACTCCCACTGCATATGCTATTTCAGGTCTGGTGACAATAGCCAGGAACATAAGATTACCCACAGCTTCACGATAGGATACATCAGTCGAAAGATATACTGAATCATCTGTAGTAATAGCACCTTTTTCAATAGATGTACTAACATGATTTGAATTAATCATATCAAAGCGAGATAGGATCTTTCTACAATAAGCTTCTTGGTGTATAAAAATTTTACCACATTCTCTCAAGATGCTCAATTCGTATATGAAGAAAATAATTAGCTTCACCTATCACTACAGAGAATTCACTTTCATGTTTCTTAAGAAACAGTTTCACTGTTTGCTCTTCTTCATCTGCTGCAATGATTCCATCATCAACATACACAATAAAGATACATTGATTTTTCATCATTGAAAAACAAACATGCGTCACAGTTAGATTGCTTCAATCCACTGTCCTCAGCAAAACTTTTAAAACATTTATTCCAACACCTTGGAACTTGTTTTAAACCATATAGGGACTTTAGTAATTAGCATACCTGACCAGAACTATCACTAAATCCCTCAGATTGAGTCATGTAGATATCCTCGGAGAGGTCTCCATACAAAAAAAGCAGTTTTTACATCAAACTGACCCAGTTTCAGTTTTCGAGCAGCAGCAATTCTCAGACAGCTCTGAACTACAAAACTAAAGGTTTCACTGAAATCAACTTCGAATTTTTTTGGCTATATCCTTTAGCAACATGTCGAGCTTTAAAATGCTGTACTGTTCCATCAGCACTTTGTTTAGCCCACCTATTACCTATGGCTTTTCTGTCAGAGGGTAAATTTACAAGTACCCAGGTGTTGTTACTGGATAGAGATTCCAACTCTTCTTTCATAACAGCAAGCCATTTGTCACTATCTTGAGAAACCATTGCTCCTTTGTATAGGTCTCAGATTCTATGTGTTCTGCCAAAAGAACAAAGTTGTCAAATTTGACGGGCATCTTTAATATGGACCTGTCGCACAAATTTCTGCTAATCTGCTCAGCTAAGGTTTCTTTTGTATCTTCAGCAGTACATGATATCTCCTCTATTTCTTTTTCCACATTTGGCTCTGGTGTTTAAAGAGGCTTATTCACTATTTCCATATCTGAGTTTTAAATATCAGTAGAAAATACATCAGGAACGCAGCTAAACTTTTCATTTTGAACTATAACATTTCGACTCAGGATAACCTTGTTCTGATCTTTTATCCATATCATATAACCATCTTTTTCACCACTGTAGCCAACAAAAAACTCCTTTGACACTCTTTTTGTCGCATTTCCTCCTTTTTTGTTGAGGTACATGGGCAAAGCACTCTGTTCCCAATACATGCAGGTTATCTATACTGATCACTTCTTTGGAAAACCACAGTTCATAAAGACTTTTGTCTTAAACTGATGTTGGCCCACATAAACAGACATGTTTATTGTCTCTGCCCACAATTTCAAAGGAAGATTTGTAACATAAATTACAGGTCTTGCACTTTCTACAATAGTACAGTTTTCACATTCTGCAGCTCCATTTTGTTGAGGCGTGTAAGGCATTGACATACGAGAAGAGATTCCAAATTTTTCAAGAATACTCTTCACAGTTGAATTTATAACCTCTCCTCCACTATCACTTAGCACCTCCTTGACTATATGACTTGCATTTTTCGCTTCATTAAGAAACGTTTCAAGGCACTTTGAAACTTCAATCTTGGACTGCATGAAAAATACCCAACAGTATTTGAAATCATCTTGACGAGGAAATCATCTTTGAAACAAACGTAAAATTTAGCACCACCCAGAGACTGCTGCTGCATTGACCACGTACATCTATATTTTTCAATTCTCCTGGTGTTGTGGCCCGTTGTTTCATTGTTCCAAAGAGACGACGGCCGCGGTAGCCAAGTGGTATAGGTATCGGATCGTGGCTTGCCTGGTCACAAGTTCGATCTCAATACTACTAAAAACCCGCCGTGTAGGGCAGCGATGCACGTTAAATCTGTCGAGAGCTGAAACGTCCTCCTGTTGGTGTGGTGTGGTAGTTAGGAAGGGGGGTGCCAGCTCAGGTGTCGTCCACGTCACTTGACCATGGTTCAAAATTACGTGATTCTTCGCCAAAAAGTCCTCGTGTAGCTGAACAGTGTGACGTTAATATTCAATCAATCAATCCAAAGAGACGACGACATTGCTTGCCATAACATCGATCACTTATTTTGCTGTCTTTTACATCACTTTTTATTTGATATTTTCTCAGTATATCCCTAACATGAGCCTTGTTTTGATGACACAGTCTTTCATGCCAAAATTGTAAGGATTGATCTGCTGAAGCAACACATACTTCAGCAGATATTTCTGGATAAAGAACACACATTTCTAATGCATATAAGCCATTCACAATTCTTACGCCTTTCATGTGCAGTCTGTGATCTCTCAAAAGGAAACACTCATCTTTTGATACTTGGAACTTGAAACCATTTTTTTAAAGTCTGACTGATGGAAAATAGATTTCTACTGATGTCAGGAACATACCACACCTCTGTCAGATGATGCCTCTCCCATTTGCTATTGATCCTTATTTCAATATTCACAGTTCCATGTCCATAAGCCATAATTGCATCACTATTTCCCACATACACTATTTATTAGGTGAGATGAATGGAGTAAAGTCCACACACAAAATAATTTTTGTGTATTGTCATGTGAGCTGATGCTCCACTGTCAGCAATCCACAGTACATACAAAAGCATCACCTCCAACTTTTGGTTTGCTTTCTTTCTTCCAGCAGTCCATAGAAAGGTAAAGTGGCTTATAATACATGTAACATTTCCTCTCAAGTTTCTTGAAAATTTTCTTCCTAGTAGCAACCAGGGCTGTGGAATCTGCTGCCTTTAATGGTAACCTCATTCCAATAAGTCGAAGTCTCTCTATTAATTTATTGACCGATCTCTCCTCTGTTGGCACCGACTCCCACACACTCTTAAACTTTAAGTATTCTGAGGGCAGTGTGGGCATGATTCTGCTCATCAGCAAGAAAAATCTGGCATTATTATCTTAGCAACACGCCTTAGCTCATCGTTTAACTCACTGAAGTTTCTCTGCAGCTTTGCAATATCATCCTCCAATTCTTTATCACTGCAGAAAAACGTCTCCATTAAACAATCCAGCCATTCCCCAGAACTCTGCTCATACACTGACAGAAACTTTTCCCACATACTTTTAGATGTGTTGCATATCACTGTCAATTCAACATTCCTGTCGTTCATATTGTTCACAAGAATCAGTTGGGCAAGGGAGTTATCCTAATATATATTATAAACGTGAAAGTTTGTGAGGATGTTTGGGAGTCTTTCACGCATGAACAACTGAATGGATTTTAATGAAACTTTACAATAGTATAGCTTATTCATCAGAATAGCACATAGGCTATAATTTATAGATATTGTGGGAAGTGTCCAAAATATGACAATAATTGTCAAGTAAGTAGGAAAAAATTCTGCCATCTGCAAAAAAGTCCGCGACAGCAAATATCTATCTTTTATGTGGGAAGCTAACCTTTGCATTTTGTTTTGTCTATGCCAGGTGCCAGAAACTGCGAAAGTTTGAACAGGCAGAGTGTGAGGCTAATTACAATTTTAACATAAAAAAATACAACAAAAAGTAACGTATTACTCTTCCAGATATAAATTATTTATACTATTTTAATCGAAAAAATAACTTTATTTGCTTATGATTTTAGAAAAGTTCGAGTATTTTACGTTCGCCAATTTTTAAATCTTAATATTTACGGACTGTGCAATATTAATTAAAGTAAAAATTCGCTGAAATTTTAAAGACAAAACAGACAATTATTCTATAAAAATCCTTGCAAAAACGAACACGTCTCGAATCAGTCGACCTGAAAAATAATGCATTTTGAACCAAGATTGATTTACGCCATTTTTCAGAAAAAGCTTTTCACTGTTTTTTAAATCGTGCTATATAGTTTTCAGTTATGGTAATTTAAGTTCGCTTTTTTACACAGAATTCGAAGATTCGGTGTACTTTTCGATTTACACAACGTGAGAAAAAACGATATTTGATAGTTTGAATGACGTTAGTGAAATTATTTTGTAAGTTAAATATTAACAGAAAGAAAGACTTCCTCACACTCAATAAATGTCTTTTAAATTCAACGTAAGATCGATTCTCCCATTTGAATGCAAAGTTGTAATAATAGTTTCCATTAAGCAAGGCGATAATTTAAAATTTAAATACTATTCATATAGTGGATAAAAAAAATATTAAAACAGATTTACAGTTCAAAAGATAATATCAAAATACAAAACAAACTTAGTTGAAAAAGACCAAGTGTAGGACACCCATTTCACTAAACTTGAAGAACGGTGGGTAGTTAGGGGGAATATTATAAGCCTATAACAAAACTACAGTAAAATTAATACTGGATGTATATCGAAGGTTTTACAAGTCTGTCAATGCATAATTCTAAACCTTTCAAGAAAGTGTAATAATAAGTATTATAATAATTAGTAAAAAATGTAGTTTTAATGTTTTAAAAAAAATAGAAGACAAAGTAAAATTTTTGTTCAACTGAGAATTACTTAAATAAATTTTAATTCTTTATAGTATTTTATTTTTTAAATATGTTGCATCAGTTAAAATATACTCAAGTTTTAAATATTTAATAACTACTTATCAAATTCAAAGTTTTTATAACTTCTTCATATATAAGAGTAATTGCATGAAACTTTTTTTTCCGTTTATCGAACATTTCAAAAAATGCTCACAATTTTAATTCAACATTTAATACAGTTGTGAAATTTTGTAATTATAAAAATTTCTACTTTTCTGAACGTACAACTATTTTTAAAAAGGTACATTTTCGTTTTCGGGTCCAAAAAGTTGCAAAGTGAGTGAGTGAATATTAAGTTCCCACTGTTTACTTACTCAAGAGATATCATAGTGAGAGGGGAAGGGGAATTTCCATGACAGTGTGTTATTCATTTAAAATGTTCAAGCAACGCCAGGGGGAAATAAACCTGTCTGACAAAAAAGAAGCAAAAAAATTTCGAAACAGCGAATTTTAGTTATACACTCGAAAAAAGGCCGAGCAATGCTGGGCTAAGTGGAGGAAGCGGGTGGGGTGAAAGTCATTTTGAAAAAGAGTATTAGAAGTGCTGATTTTATGAAGGAAAGAGAAAATTTTTATAAAAGTAGAGAAAGCCCGAGCAACGCCGGGCCATGCAGCTAGTCTTTAATAAAAGCTTGCTGCACTTTCTCATGTACTGCAATTGTTTCAGCTAAAGCCTCGACTGGTAAGCTTGGGCATTTCTGATCTCCACACACAGAATCATGCACATCGTGATGTTGCAACAAAAGTTCGATTTGCCGCTTCCGTTTGCTCCAGTTGGCAGCTCCTACAAGCTTTTCAATATGAGCTTTAAATTCCATTTCAGTTTGTACACCTGCTTAGGCCCAACAAATACATGCGATATTTTACTTATAATTTTTAAAAAAACTTTTCATGGTGACACTTAACAAATTTTAGCGATTCCTGGGCCCTTAACCTGTTGCAGAAATACTTTGCAGTAGGATCTAAAAGATTTATTGAGTAAAGATTCTAAGCACGAAGCAAGCGTTACAGTAGAATGGTAAACCTAAAGATGTTGCCAGATGTTTAACTAGCAATACAACAAAACGATTACAATTAATTTGATTATTACAATAATGATGTCTTACAGCTATAAGTTCCAGAATTCTTTTCTGTACAGTTGAGGTACTCACTTCAACACCATAATCCAATAAATCCCTTCGAAGCTCTGTGCTTGCCTTACTTTGCTTTATTTTGCCACTTCTTATTAGAATTTTATCAGTTGTTGGAGTAATTTTCCCTCTGAGCCCACATTTTCCTTTTCATTTTGCAGACGATAATCAGAAATTTTGAAATGTTATTAAAGTTCTTGAAACGCTTGATTTTCCTGCACCACCATAGCTAAATCTCTCACAGTCATAGAAGTGTGTTCATTAAGAGTGAGATTATCTTAGAATGCTTCTCCTCATAGTAATATTCATCTCTGAACTAGCAAAAGCTGCATGTGTTACATGGAAAGCAAAATTATACCCACCAGCTACCACACTGAAAGACTCACAACTGAAATACTAATGTACTAAAACCAATCAAACGAGTAAATTATAGTCAAAGTAGCCTAACTGGTTTGAGGTGGTTTAGGACATAACTGTATTCCCATATCAACTCAGACAAGAAAAAGTTTGTCCCAATTAATTCAAACGGTAAAGTACATTTGAGTTTGAGAGAGAGAAAAAGCTTATTAAGGACAAATCAGGAGAATAATGAGGATGGATCACTTGTATGATCTCATGTTTGGTCAAGAACTTGTTCACATTTACAGCTCAGAATGACCATATTTATTATCTGTATGAAACATACAGTGGGGGTTAAAAGCTCTGAACACATTCCTTTTATGCCTAATTTTTGTTTTACTTTTTTTCATTATTAAATAATCATGCTATTTAATTATTTTTATTGATTTTAATGTATTTTTTCATGCTGATTGTTGAAGAACGTATTAGGCTGTATCAAAGAAGAATGCAGACTGTACGTCTAATAGCTTTTTGTGAAAGTGTGTAATGCCTTTTTTTTAGATTACAAGGGTTGCCAATTTGGGGAGAGTTCCATCGCCAAAGGCGATAAAAACACAATATGGAACATCCTGCGCCGTGTTGAAATATGACATTTCAAATATTACATGTAAAAGTTAACATTATACAATATAAATACAAAGAGTTAAATAAGAGCAAATACAAGTTAAAATTTAATTACAAGGTAAAAAGTTACATAAAAATATACAAATACATTTAGCACTGAAATGTAATTAATTGCTTTACAGGAGACTAAGATTGTCTTTAATTGGCAAAATACAAATTTTTGAAAGGGGTCTCCTGTAGTTACCCCTTGGCGTACGTACATTGACTACTCTGATGTTTCCGTCAGGGCCTGGAATAGACTTAATAATCCTACCCTATGACCAATTACAGGTCATGTGAGTTGAGGGTCTTTAATTAAAACCATCATACAGGGAGAATATTGGGTTGCTTAAACAGCATTTATGGGTTATCAGGAAATGGCCTGGAGTTAGTACTTGGAAATCGTCTGTATCAGATGACAAGGGAGTGAGGGGCCGTGAATTGAGGATACCCTCAATTTGAACTATTACAGTTATAAATTCTTCCAGCGTTAGTTTTACGGGGCCTACCACTCTTCTCAAATAATACATGAAGGATTTTACTTCCGCCTCCCAGAGGTTACCAAAATTGGGTGCCCTAGGCGGCAAAAATTTCCATTTGATGCCCTCTGAGCCAAACAGGCTTGTAATGGTTTCATCTTGTATGACAAATTTATATAGATGCTTCAGTTCTGCTAAACCTCTTGTGAAATTCGTAGCATTTTGCCACAATGTGCAAAAAAACGTTTTAAAGTGGCAATCAAAGCGTTTCCAGTCAAATCTGTAACAAAATCTAGGTGAACTGCTTTAGTTGCCATACAGACAAATATGCCCACATAGACTTTCTGAAATGCACCCTTTCTCTGTCCCTTATATTTGATTTGAAATGGGCCGCATAAGTCTAGTCCTGCGTTTTGAGAAGCCGAACTTGGTGTTACTCTTTCAGGAGGCAGATCCTCCATGATATGATTTGAGATAATTGGATTATTCTTGAAGCATTCTACACATTCATGAACGACTCTTTGTGCTACACTTCTAACACCAAGAGGCCAATATTTTAAATGCACAGTATTTAATAGAGCTTGTTGACGCAGATGAAAATCACGTTTGTGATAATACTGAAATATAAGTTTGACTAATTTATTGCCCACAGGCAGAATTATGAGGTGTTTTTGGTTCCAACTGACATTAGAGTGGTAAATTCTACCCCTTACCCTTAACATACCTTCTCTATCAATGAAGGGATTAAGAAATTTTAGCTTACTTGACTGGGGAATTGAAGATCCTCTTTTTAAGGAAGCCATTTCTGCAGAAAAATATCCTGCTTGAAAATGTTTAATTAGGAATATCTCTACCAAACCATATTCTTCAAGAGTAAGTAAAAGGGTTTTTTTAACACCAGTTTTACAGTTTTTAATGAACCTGAAAATAAAGGCTAAAATTCTAATTAATTTATAAAAATTATTTGTATGATCAAGAAAATTATCCATAAAATTAGAGTCGATATTTAACTTCAAAATCACTTTAGACATAGGTTTAAGTTCGTTGGTAAAAACTGGTCAGTCACAGTACTGGAAACTTGTTAGCTGTTAGGAGTAGCTACAGCCATGTTCTGCAAATCAGGACCCTTCCACCACAAATCGTTAGCTGCAAGTTCCTTTACATCCAGTCCACGAGAAAGGACATCAGCTGGGTTGACCTCTGATGAGATAAGCTTCCACTGAAAATCCTTGGATAACTGCTGGATCTGCGACACTCAATTACTGACGAAGGTCTTGAGCTGGTTTGGAGGGGTATTAATCCATGCAAGAGCGATTGTAGAATCTGACCACAACTGCATGTACTCTATCTGCATCTTTAGAGCTGATATGACCTTGCGAGTAAGCTTTGACAGAAGAAGACATGCACACAGTTTGAGTCTCGGTATTGTCATGAGCTTGGTCAGAGCAACACATGATTTTCTGCACAAGAGTTTGCAATTTGATTCCTCAGCGATGGACACTGTTTGCATATAAATAACTGCACCATAAGCTTTAGAGGAAGCATCTGCAAAGCCCTAAACCACTAGACTGGATGGCACTGATCTTTAGAAAACATCTGGGTATTTTTATTTTCTCCAAGTCAGGTAGTGTCTTAACGAAATTCTCCCTTTGCTGTGAAATATCTGCAGGAAGTATTTAATACCAGTCTAATTTAAGCAGCCAGAGCTGTTGCATAAAAATTTTAGCTTTGGAACTGACAGGCGAAGAAGTCCAAATGGATCGTAAATGTGTGCGATCTGGGACAAGACATCTCGTTTGGTATAGCTGCAATTAAGACTGACGTTGGCTTTGTAAGTAAAGGTATCACTTACACTGTTCCAAATCATGCCCAGAGTCTTTACCTGGATTTCTTCCAAATTTCTGTCAAGTGGAAATTCTTCCTGTGCAGTGGTGGGAGAAAGATTCATGCACCACTTGTGCAGCGTTGTTCCTCCTCTTTGAAGCTGTTTTAATTCCAACTGAAGGGTCTCAAAGTCCGTTAATTCAGAAGAACCCAAGAGACAGTCATCCATGTAAAAGTCCTGAAGGAGAACCTTTGAAGCCAATGGAAAGTTATTTCCTCATCTAAAGAGTTGCTGCAAAACTTTGGTAGCCAAGTATGGAGTGCTGCATGTGACAGTTCGCAATTCATATATTTTAGTATGAGATGTTTTGCTAGTTTTCCACAAGATTTTTTGAAGCCTAGTCTGAGATTCATTTAACTCAATTATTCTAAACATCTGCTTTATGTCTGCAGTGAAGACGTAAATGTGTTTGCGGAATCTAATAAGAATTGAGAACAGTTCTTCTTGAAGCACACCTCCCTTGTACAATAAATCATTTAAGGAATAACCGCTAATAGTTTTAGCGCTAGCGTTAAATACGACATGCAATTTAGTTGTCATGTTGTCCGGTTGTAAAATGCTGTGATGAGGAAGATAATACCCTGCCTCTGACTTGGAATCCTCCTTCACTTCCCTCATGTGATGCAAAGATTCATATTCATTTAGAAATTCTGAGTAAAGTGCCTTCATAGTTGGGTCACTTTCTAAGCGTCTCCATAGCTGATCTAATCTTTTAGATACAATCATTTTAGAATTTCCCAAAATGGTTTCAGGCAATTCTAGTTTCAAGGGCATAGAAACAACGTATTTGCTATCTGCCTTTCTTGTATGCGTTTTCGCGAAATGTTCGTTGCAGTAATTTAATTCATCACTATTGAAAATTTCCTGAGGTTCGACATCTTCTATTTCCCAGAAATTAGCAAGAGTTTTGTTTAAAGCTTTCAGGCTTTTAGTCAAAAAGCAATGCTTTGTTGAAATATGTAAATTAGAGTTTGAAATTTTACCTGAAACTAGGTACCCAAAACAGCTTGATTGCAGAAATAAATCATTCCCAATCATAATTGTATCACCTTTTAAAAACGCAAAGAACAATTCTGCACCTAACAACAAATTTACTCTCTGAAGAATAGAAAAAGTTGGGTCGGCCAGATGTATATTACTAGGAATATTCAAATGCGCTATATTAATTCTCTTAGAAGGAGAGAAGTGACTAATCTTTGGCACAAGCAATAAGTCAATTTCCCACTGCGAGTCATTCCTAGCCTTTGAGATTTGAGCGGAAATCTTTTTTCTTATGTAAATAGATGGGTCATTCAAACCACTGATCACAATGTTTATCTTTTCTTCTTGTAATCCCAAAGCTTCTGCTGAACTTGAGCTAATAAAACTCGATTCTGAAGCACAGTCTAAAATAGCACACAAGGATTGTCTGATTCCTTCAGAATCTCTCACATAAACTATTGCAGTGTTAATCAAAATACTGTTTTTTCCATTAGTATTGAATGAAACATGAGCATTCTCCAAAGGAGAAACTGGTTCTGAATGGCTTACGACTAGTGAAGAATACATGTCAGACCCCAATATTTCAATGTCAGCTTTGCAGTTAATTGATGGCGTTGAATATTTATAAAGCAAAGTGTGAGGCTTCTACTTACAGACAAAACAAAGATTTTTAGAATTACACTTTGACACAGCATGAAATTCACTTAAACAATTACTACAAACTCGAAGTTTTTTGTCCAAATCAGTTCTGCAAATAAAATATTCTGTTATTTCTGCCAATAAAACAGCTGTAGTGATGAAGGATTGAAAGCAGAATAAGCAGTTTTTTTTAGTGCACTGAAAACAGTTAAGTGTTGAAATTTGAGGTGTATGTGTGGAAAATATCAGAATTGTAGGTAATTTTTCTTTTCAGCCTTATAATGAAAAGATCAAAATAATACTTCTGAAGTAAGGAGCTTATTCTATTAGCCAAATTGCTGCTGAAGCATCATGTAATCTTTTTGTTATAATGAGAAAATTGAAAATGTATTCTGAAACAAATTCTCTTGCAAAAAAGGAAATGATCTGGACAACCCAGAAAAACAACTTTACATGAACACAAGGTATTGCACAGGATTTTGCTTTCAAACAAAAAGCATAATTCACCACAAAATTTGATTCAATGAACTCTGATGTCAATTGTGAATGTGTGCCCAAAAGCTGTGAAAGTATTGCTGTTGGAAATTGGATTACAAGGCAGTAAAACTCGCACTGTTATTTTGGAGAGATATTACTCTTTATTTCTAGATCATATTGGTTTCATCAGGATCCATCTCCTTTCACAATTAAATCCAGAAGCGATAGTGCTTTATCAGCTGCATTGATTTATTATCATCCATCTGTATTGCTTTTGTTTGACCATTAAAAAAATGTGGCACAAACCTTGTACAAATATTTCTTATTCCCAAATACTGCACTAAAATTTTGCAAGTTTTATCCTTGTCAATGTTTGCAAGCATCCTAACAAGTCATTCAACAATCTACAGTCACCAAAGTGCAGACGTTCATGGTCACATAGGTTATTTTCAGTACCTTCCCTGCTATCACGAAATTTAGAATACCATTAGAAAGTACAGAAATGGTACTTAGCAGCATCTCCATATACTGTTTTCAGCATTTGTTAAATTTTACTTGTGAGAAAAGAACCTGACATTAAGATTTTGCTTCATTATCACATCCATCTCAACAACTTATGCATAGTACCTGCATTAAAACCCAAATCACTTATGAAATCAATGCAATTGTTTTCACCTCCAGACCAGACACAAACTGAGAGACTAACTATAACATCCAAGTACTGATACATTCCCCATATGTTTGCCTTTTTTTTTCTACATACTCAGTCCTAGAATGTAATAGCATACTTTAGTTTGTGCGGGGGGAAGAGGCTAGTTTGTTTTAACTTTCATTAGATTGCTAATTTTCAGCATTTGAAGTCATTTTTGCTTTAAGATGATTTTATTAAATTTTTTATGTATAATTGTTACATGGCTGTATTATTTTTTATTTTACTCACTTGGTAAATTAATATTTTTTCAAAGAATAAATATGGAATTTAATTATTTTCTATATGTAAACTCCATTTTAATTAGTACTGTTTCAATTTGTAAATTTTTATTTATTTATGGTGTGTTTTAATAATTTTTAGAATTTTCTCTTGAATTTAGGTGATTGTTGGTTATTCGATACATTTTCTCTTACTTGGAGACAGATGATATTACCTTTTGACAAACCTCGTTTATGGCATACTGCATGTCTTAATGTGTTTGATGAAATCCTTATCTATGGAGGATGCACGACAAATATCTTGGACCTTGAAAGGACTCCTGTAAGTAATGTTCTGTATAGCATATGTTTTTTTTTAAAAAAAAATTGTGTTTTAAAGAATCTAAATTTATTTCTATAGATTATTCATCAAAAAATCTAAAGATTTTTAAATTAATGGTAGAAATGCGTTATTTTTAAAGAGGCATCAGTGCTTCTTAAGAATGCATACTTTGTTGTTATATTTTTCCTTGACTCGTTATTTTATTGGCTAAATTTCACAAACTGTCTCTGATAACTTTTGAATGATTTTTCCTGCCATATGTGGGGCTGACATGCTGAAAAACTAAACCTATGTTTGCTGAAAGCATATACTTATATTATGAGAACAATAACAATTACCTAACATTAATAATTTGATATTCTCTCTGTCGCTCTCAATTAAGTTCACCTTTGCAATACCACTAATAATATCACATGATCTTCTTGAGACAAAATCCTGTTTTTGTTTTGATTACTTCATTTTTCCATGATATGTGCTAGAAAAAAATAGTGTAAAACCCACAAAGGCTAGAGAGATGCAAGAACACTGAGCAGCATCTACCTTTGGTTTTATATCTGTGTGTTCATCATTCTATACTTTTAATTAATTCCTATTGTGTAAACCAAGACATGCCACCCAGCCTTGCAATGTGAACACATTTAAGATTCTTTGATAGATTTTACAATGTAAAAAATGTAGAATAATACATTAAAAATACATAAAACAATTTTTAATTGAAATGCAGTATCATGTTTCCAAAGACACACACACAACCTGGAAATGACTCTTAATTATTTCTGAACTTGTCTTAACATCCACAGTATGAATGATTTCATCATTCATGTTGATAAGGCTTAGTTTAAAAGTAATAATCATAAAACTTAGCATAATTTTAGTTACATGACCTAAGAACCATTTACACGGAGGTGAATTGTCCTTTATCAAAACCATATCATATTTAATTTTTGTTGTAAAAGCAACCATTTACTACATTATTGTGAATTAAGATAATTATTGCTCTTATTTTTTCCAAACCTTCTTCATAACCCTTGCAATTATTTGCCATAAGTATAATTTTTTTTACATTAATATCAAACAGAGATGGTTCAAGAATGGAAATAAAAAACCTGGAGATAATTCTTCATAATCCTTAATGTCAGATGAAAGAGGAGTAAATGGTCTAGCATTTAACATAGCTTCAGTTTGAAAAATTATTTTAAGTAATTCCTTATAAGTAGGAAAAGACTTGACTGTGAGCAAGTCTTAGTTCAAGAAGCATTCAGGAAAAGCATTCAGTTCTAAGATCAACTGCTAACCAAAAGTTTTGATGATATTTATTCAGTTTAGAGGGTATGAATTGTGTAAATGGATAGCAAGTTTTTCCAGGAAGTAATTATTCATCGACTGTGATGTTCTCCCCAGGTTTGAAGCAGGTAATACAGTTTTCAATGAATCTATTCTATACATCACATTTCAAATTTTTAACTGTATGAATCTGGTAGATTTCAAATCAAATCTAAGAAATCTTAGGTTTTCACAAAACCGATTTATTTCCATAGTTTCTATATAAAAATTCAAACCCCATGAATTTTACTATAAAGAAAGAATATTGATATCTTTTTCTCCACTTATGTCTTGAGCATGTAATGTTCCAATAAAAGCATGAAGGTCTTCTGTGGTAGCAGTCTAATTATCTGTTTGAAACACACATTTTGCCACTGTATCATCTTTATCAGATGCAGCATCTAAAAATTCTTCATGTGTATCAGAATCGAATGAAACAATTTTCATAATTAATTTCTTCATTTTAAGGTAATTCAGCACCTTTAGATTTGTTTCCCTAAAGCTCTTGTGAAAGCAGAGCTATTTCATCTAGTGCAGGCATGTCAAACTCATTTGATATTATTGGCCACATGATCCATTTTAAATTAAATTGAGGATTGCATGTTTTCAATGTTCAAAAAATTGATAAAATATGATTTTTAAATTATTATATTTTGTATTTATAAAACTTAATTTATTGTGTATTATACAAATATAATCTTTTTATATTTCATATTTTTTTATAAACAAAAATTAAATAATACGTATTTGACATCATTTTTTACAGAGTTATGAAAATTTCGTCGAATAAATTCAGTTAATCTCTTGACCTTTCTGAATTTCATATATTTTTCATTAAAGAAAATTGTTGCTCACATAAGTGCTTCTGAACATAGACAGGTGGCCGTGGTAGCCTAGAGATTATGGTCATAAACTCATGGTCAGCATGTTGCATGTTAAAGTCTTGATGCTGCTGAAGATCCACTGTGTAGAGGAGGCTCATGCAGGTTAAATCTGTTGAGCTGGAATTTCTCCCATTGTCATGATGTGGAAGTTAGGAGAGGAGTTGCCAGCTCAGGTGTCATCCTTATCATGGTTCAAAATTACGAGGTCTGTTGCCAAAAGCCTTCATGTAGCTAAATAGTGCGAAGTTAGTATTCACTCACTCCAAAAATAAACATATACGCTTAACAAATTATAACATTTCAACTTCCATGAATTTTTACTTTGGCAAAGAATCACAATAGATTTAAATTAATTCCATTTGTAAGTTTTGATCAACAATTTCAATCTTAATTGATAGAGGTGAAGCTAAAAACCGAAATTGTAATTCAAAGCTTTTAAAATCAGAAAATCTTCAATCCAATTCCATTTCTAACAATTTAGTTTGGTGAGAACATTCTGTAAATTTTAATTTAAGTGGTTTAATCAATAGATATTGAAAGCTATCAAAATGAGACAAGTTTTCTTTTTCTATTTGTTTTCACCAAAGTAGTAAGTTTTGTTTGAAAGTATTAGTATTATCAAATAGCTTTGTAACAAAAGGATTTTTGCCTTTAAGTTTAGTTGACTTGTAATATCAGCTAAGAATTCCAGGTCCTTTAACCAATGTCCATTCTTTAGTTCAGTACATTCATAATTTTTTGTTTCTAAGAAAATTATGCTCGATTTTGGTGACTATTTTTAAAAAAATGTCCAAGATTTGACACTTTGGAGCAGACAGTATTTGTTGGTGATTAATTCAATGAAGATGTTCAAAACTATTATTACCATGCTGTTTGCTTGTTTCTTTTAAGTTTGCAATTCCTTTAGTAATACTGGTCATGGTAGGTGCATTATCATTTACAAAACAAAACAACTTTTCCAAGGATAATTTACACTTCAAAACTTCTCAAGTTCTCAACTAATTCATCAGCTCTGCTAGGTACAGAATTTCGACATAAACATACACTTTTAAATTTTATTTGTGCTATACATAATTTTTCTCTTCTGATCTCTCTTAATGTCAGATGAAAGAGGAGTAAATGGTCTAGCATTTAACATAGCTTCAGTTTGAAAAATTATTTTAAGTAATTCTTTATAAGTAGAAAAAGACTTGACTGTGAGCAAGTCTTAGTTCAAGCAGCTTAGTTTTGATCTTCTCCACTTCTGTTAAGCATTCACTAGTAAATTCTTTTTCACTAAATGTTTTGATCTTATTGTGATTAAATGTGTTGATATATAACTAATTTTTACTGCAGTTGTATTGTCTTCAACAAATTTGGTGAGTATACTTTGTTGTTTTTGAAGAATTAATTTCAATTCCAACAATTTATCTTCATAAAGTTTTCCAACATATTGATCATAGTTTGTTTTATAATTTGTGTCATGGTGCCTTTTAAAATTATATTCTTTAGCAACTAAATTACAGTTTTTATAAATCAGGCACAATATTTTGTTCTGGGATGAAAATAATGCAGTTCCCATTTTTCTTGAAAATTACAATGCTCAACTTCAATAGGTCTTTTTTTTTACTCTATTCTTGAAGTTTGATAATATTTTTACTAAACAACTTTTTAGTTTAATATGAATAAAAACTAAAATCCCCTTTCATTCGCAAACATTTGAGGAATGACTTCTTGTCTCAGGTTCTTAAACTTTGAAGAAATATACCTTCAACTGCCTCTAACATCCCGCTGTTCCCCTCTTGCTGGTTAAATACTCCTAAGTGAGGAGGAAGAGAAATAAATGTTGCAAATTGGATAAATTGTAGTACAATCTGTAGTGAATAATATGCATAAATGCATTTAAGAATTTAATAAAAATGTATTTATTATAGTAAAATTATTTTAATTTGAAGACTATTTCTATTATTAAAAAGGATTTTTGAAGTTAACTTCTTATGGCACGGTAGGGAGAAATTTCTGTTACACTTTACCAGTTACAGTTAGGGATGAACGTAAGGTAGAAATGAATGAAGTTCTGAATTTTCACCTCATTTTAAAAAACGCTATCTAATTCATACTATCTATCTCAGACAAAAAATAATTACAGAATCGGAAAGATCATTCTTTTCGCCACGATATGGTATATATTTTTTAACAAAATAATGATACTTTCTATTTTTTAAGATTTTTTTTTAAATGAGTCAAAATTGATACGCTTTTATAAAAATGGTTTCTAAATCATTCCCTTTAAGTTTCCTTTCGAGTTAATGAATTGATATTGTATTCTAAACAAGTTCATGCTTTTCTCTTTTAGAATTGGTTATAAAAATAAAAAAAAGTGACGAAATCTTTTTTTCTACAATTTTTCAAAAAATACTCAAAATTTTAATTAAATATTTAATAACTTCATTATTTATAAAAATAATCTAACGAAACTTTTTTTCCATTTGTAGAATAGTATTATCCGTAATCTGTTCAAAGATTGAAAAAATAGATTAAAAATTACGGCTTTTAAAATTTCTTTTGTGTTTTTTTGTCTATTAGCCCTGAGCAGCACCCATCCCCCTCTTCTCATTCAACAGCAGCTTTAACAAGCCTTTCCTCTTTTATCTTTGCGATACATACTTTGTTTTGTTTTTACATTACCTAGAAGTCAAAATATAATCCATTTTATGAATTGAAAAAAAAAATCGGAAGTGAGTCTTTAATCTACCCGAAGTAGGCATTTAAATGGTTCAAAATCTGTCAGAAATTAGTTTAAGGAGAGTTTGTTGGATATACAGTTTTAAAATTCTTTTAAGGAAATAATGAAAACAATCTATTGTTTTAAAATTTAGTGGCAACACAACATTTCTTCCACTAGTTTGGCAATAAAAGATTGTGTTTACTAAATTTTCAATCGAATGGAATTTCTAAATCCAATCAAACTATCAATGAAGATTTGATTAATTTCATAATGAACAGACAAGGTTTATTGATTTTTAATTTTAATTGCCAAAGTCTTACAGCTCACGCTGTAGACTTACAAGATTCAGTAATAAGAAACTCAAATATTTTAGTTTTATCAGAAACTTGGCTGGGCAAGGAAAGTGATATATCTATTCCAAATTTCAAGTGCATTGTGAAGAATAAACGACCAAATAGGAGAGCAGCAGGAGTTGCGATATATCAAAATTGTAGCGATGCTGTTAACGTTATAACTCCATCCATGGAATGTTCTGTCAGTCAATCCGATATTTATGGTACCATACAATCTTCAGTGGGGGATTTGTGCTTGTCTGAATGCATTATAGATAATGGACAAAAGATTATAATTGTAGCAGTATATATTACTCTGTACAAAAAGTTGGATGACATTATCGAGTTCCTTCATCAATCATTATTATCCTTATACATCAAGAGGTTCTGCTTTACTTAATAAAAATTATGATAAAATACCTATGATTTTAAGTGTAGATTTTAATGTCAATTTTGCTTTAGACAAATCTCTATAATTAATTGAATTTTTCAAAGACAATTTCACCTTATCTCTACAAAACAACAGAATAATATCAATGACAAAATCAAATACTACAATTGATGCAGTCTTTTCGAGATACTTAAGCAATATTGAGTGCAAAACCTACAGTTCTTACTTTTGTTATCGCAAGCCTTTTATTACAAAAGTATGTACTGAAGCACCCATAAGCATAATGGAAATAGACTAATAATAATAATACTTTTCTCAAAATACATACAATAAATTTTTTTTTAGTATTATGTATTGAAAATGAAAATTTTGTCCATACTTAAACCTTTTCCATCCTAATTATTTTTTTAAAATACAGTTTGAAATAATAATGATAATAAATTTGTTGATTATATATAAGATTACTTCAAAATAAAACTTTATTATACAATTCAATACATATAAGCCAAAGAAGTTAACTTCTAACGTGTGTTCACACTGATACACGGTTTCTTTTCTTTTTATAAGCAAGAATAAATTACAAGTAAGTATGCTGTATATATTTTTTTTAAATAAAACATTTACCAGAAAATGTTACCTGCAGCACTCGTGCCACAGTATGGCACGGCTGAGTTGTAACAAGGCATGGAAAGATATTAAAAAATTTTAGAAAATTGAAAAGATAATAATTAATAGTAATTTTTTTGCTGTTTTATTGAAAGGTGGTCTAAAAACAAAACATCAAAATTTATTTTAAATACACTTAATTATACTACAATAGAAAATCTCTCCTTCATTGTTGTGTACATTGGTTTTCCAAAGGAAGTTCATTCATGAAATTCTGGAACTTGAGGGTTCATGTTTTAAAATATATGGAAAAAACAATGAACTGCCCAATGAGTGCTTGCTTCTCAAGAATGATGATAAACTTAGAGATTTAGCTTTTCTTACCAATATTATGAGGCATTTAAATAAAATTTAAGGTTACAAGCAAAATATTTTTCTTTTCCAATCCTGATCAATCATATATCTTTTTTTTGGGGGGGGGGGAACACACTTGCTTTTTTTTGTCTTGATTTTTGAGGAAAAAGAGAAACTGTTACACACCTATAAAACAACCCAATTTTGGTAACATCTTCAAGAAGTAATCCTAATAAAGATGACTCAGCAAAAAATCTACCAAGCCACATTAAGTACTGATTGTTTAATAATTACTTAGAATTAAGTTTTTCTGGTTACCATTTTTATTTTATACCAAACCTAACTACTGTAAAGTCCTGTGTATAATGCGCACCCATACTTTCAAGCTGCATTTTTTAATTTTATGGTATATTCGCTGTATATCGTACACCCCCTTTTTATGAAGAAATCTGTATTGTACCTGCACAGTGCTCTTATGTTTTGAAGTAATTAATCTGAGGTATTTTCCCAGAATTTTGAAAAAATAGTATACTTCTAGAACTACAACTGTTTTAGTTCATACAGCATGTCATTTCTTTTAAATAGTATTTTGATTTGTGTAGAAGTAATTTTTTTTAGTTAATGTTTTTAAACCCGCCGTATAACGTGCACCCTTAAGTTTTTATCGTTTTTTGTGTGTTAAAAGTGCTCATTATACGCTGGATTTTACGGTAATTGAAACTGAAAAAAAAATTTAACAGTAGAAGTTCATATTTTTGTCTTATTTATTATATTTTTAAATTCCCATTACTTAGACTTGCATAAAAAATGTGCTGTTTGCGTAAAAATTCCATAAAAAGCGTGTAAGTGACATTTTTCATCTTTTCATATTCTTTTGTTTGTTGGAAGTAGCATGCACATTTTTTTTTTTTATCAAATAGTGGTACTTTTCCCAAAATGGTGGACCACCGATGATCATGTGTATAACCTTTATTTAGGGCACTGTGTAATTCTTTCTTCAATTAACAAAAGTAATTTGATATAAATTGACAGTCACAGAAAAAATTTTGCTAGCAACAGGCATGTGTACAGAACTATCAGTTTTCTCAACAAATGACATGGGGAAAAAGGGGCAAAAAATTGACCATCTCTATAATAGATGTTACTAATTTCAAGGTCATGGGGCATGAAAAATTCCAATGAACTTCACTTGGGGGTCAATTTTTGACTCTGTTGGGCAGGCATTCTAGGAGTATTGACTCGTATATAATTTATAAAATGAGCAGCTAATTTATAACTATCTGAATAAATAGGGATTTATAAAATAATAAAAGGCATGGAAGGAAAGTAACTGGAACCAAAATTTGTATGAATTATGAGTTATTCAGCAACACTTGGAGTCAAATGCCTGGTGGAGTTATCTCAAGTGTTAAAATCTTGTGATCAATGTTTGATTGGTTAGAAATGTTAAAGCAACCACCTTTCAAAACATACATAAAGAATTTTCTCCTCCCTCTTCTAGCTATACAATTTTACTAACGTTTGGAAACTTGTATCTTGTATTGTCACACAAATGCACTTTAACTTCAGTCATATTAATAACACAAAGGGGGTGGCATAAACTGGGTAAGAAACACAAAATATTCTTTTAATAATTTGGAAAGAGGTACTTTGTTTTTTTCCTACTTGTTTTTGTAGAAATCTACCTACTTTAAATCTAAAATGCTATTAAAAGAACATATAAAAACGATAACTTTCCCTTACACCCATATTTTTCAAAAGAAACTTTTTGCAATATATGGAAGTGAAGGAAAATAGTACTTCTTTATTGAGTGTATTTTTATAGTACTACTGATTGCGTAATATGTAGCTCATATTTTTAAAATCAGGTGAATATTCATTTTAAATCTTTAGACTAACTATAAATCTTATGCAGTTTAAGTACACTAAAATTATTCTATACATTATTTCTGTCAGAAATATTAGAGAAAACTTTTCTTTTATGCCAATTATAAGTTGTCTTCCTTACAAGAAACTGTGGTTTTAATTTTTCTTTACAAATTCAAGCTGTTAGTCAGTAAAAATAAAAATCTGATCATTTTCCAATTAAAAAGATCCAATTGATTATTGTTTTATGAAATTATTATCAATATATGTATAATGTTTTTATATTTTAAAGAGATTTATAAAGACCTGCTCAGGTGTTGTCCTTGTCACATGACTGTAGCTCAAAATCATAAGTTCTATCATCAATAGACTTTATGTTGCTTGGAAGAGCAAAATTAAAATATAATCAATCCTCAAGAAATGTAAAAATAAGAATTTAAATATAAATTTATTTCCCTAATTGTTTTTCTGTAATGAAACACCAAGTAGAGAAAAAGACAAACAAGCACTAGTTTCCCTTACAGTTGGGCCCTATAGATTTCTGTAACACTTATAAAAAGTTCAATGTATATCTTCAGATTGCTGTAAGAGTTATGTGAGGTGTTTATCTGTAAAATAATTTTTAACTGGTAACTTTGTCAAAAATTAAATCGGAATAAAAATTTTAATTTGTACAATATATGAAAATGCTTTTGATTGTGTTCCTGCAAATATGAATTTATGTGTTTAAAATTTTATAAATATTTTTCCCTTTATAGGAGCAGGCAACTGAGACTATTATAATTAGTATATCACCCAAATCCCTTTTCAGGTATGTGAGATATTGCAAGTATTGTGTATTTTAAAATATGCTATCTGTAAAATTATTGGATAATGAATTTTTTAAGTAACACTTTTAGCATCAAGGATTATTACATATTGAAAATATAAAAACCATTTTTTCCCTTTTTTAAAAAAAAAATTCAATAGCTTGTAACTTTAAAAGTCAATGCTCTTGCATATTCTGTATTTTATCCTTGCAATGCAGTTACCTCATGGAACTTGTGACTTCTCTTTGCTTAAGTTATATTCCTAATGTGGTATTTATTTTTGCCTCTGTTATTATAAAAGTCTTTAAATTCTATTTAATCTGAAATTCTTAAGAAAGTCAAATTATTTTCAAGAATTTGGATCCAAAAAACATTCATTTCAATAGTTGCTATTTCTTTTGTTGTGTTGGATGTTGCATTTGTTTGGTGCTCATTTCTTTGTTCGAAATTTCTGAAAATAAGTCATCTAGTACATTTGAGTGAAAACGTTTGCTGGTACACAATCAGATGGATCCATTCTGGGAAAAAACCATCAGAGGTTGTCTGAGCTTTAAATGTCAATCATTCTATCTTCAGCTGCTTGTAGAATCGTTATCAAACTGCATACAATTTCATGACCTCATAATGGGCAGCCTAGAGTTATAACAGCCTGTGAGGACCATTATCTGTGTCTACAAGCCTGATGTGTCAACCTTCTTTTAGCAGTCATGTCATCAGGAATAGCGAAATCCTGACAAACTGTTTGTAAGAGACTGCACAGAAGTCATTTGTATTCCAGACGACCATCAGGTATAATTGATGTTTAACAGAAGATTTTGATTATGTATATATATACACACATTGGGTTTTGGATCATACCAATTGGATACCGCAGCAATGGACCAATGTATTAATCTCTAATGAGTTCTTTTTCTGTATAAATAATTATTTCTGACATATAAGGATCTGTAGAATTCCAGGAACTCAATCTCAAGCTCATAATATCTCTGAAAGACACAGCTACAGTCCTACTAGTGCCATGGTGTAGTAATGATATCAGTCGGCTGCCAAACTGATCTTCATGCTTTTTGTCCCAATTCAGTGACAACACAGTTATTTATCAGGATATAAACCTCAACCCGTATGTTCATTTATACCTGGTAGTCATAGATTCTGATGTTGCACTTAAGGACGGGGCGTTTTCGTCACTAAGCCTAACTTAAGGAAAAAAAGCATAAATAATAAAATTTCAGTCCTAACTTCGTAATTTTTGGTACCCCTTTAGTTTATTACACAAGTTGTCAGTTACATTAAAACTAGAATGTAATAACGTTTTTTCTTTAACTTACATTAAATTGTATATATATATATACAATTTAATGATATTGTGTGTGGGTGTGTGTGATTTACCTTGGAAAATAAATTTCATAAGGACTATTCAATTTTTCCCAAAATTTTCATGGACAAAACACATTAATACACTTTCAAATTAATTTTAAAAAATTACGACGAAGATTATTTACAAAAAGAAATAGCAAAATTAAAATGAAGATTGAGTGTGAAAAATCTCGAAGCATGGAGAAACGCAAAGTCCTACATTGTATGATTTGCAAGCATAAAATGTTTGTTGTGTTTGTTTGTTTTTTTATTTACACACGGTTTGTGACCATACACTTTGGCTTTTTTCACCTTTTTTGCTCATATTAAGGTTAGAAAAATGGCTTCAAAACAATCAAATTATAACCTGAAGCTGAGGTTTTTGAAAAAAGAAAAGTAGGTGAAATATATCCGAAAGTAACAAAAAGTGTAACAGAACTGACGTTAAAACCCGAAAACATCCACACTGTTAAGAAAAAGAAAATAAAAAAGCATTGGAAGTTATTAGAAACACGAATGTTTTATATCAAGTGGAAATTTTACAAGCAATTAGTTGACATTTCGATTATCCCCTCCCCCGCCACAGCTGATGAGCAAAATACCAAATCCAGGAAGAATATAAAAAACTGAAGGTCAGGTTACTCTAGCTATGTTCATAATGGACATAGGGTGCCATCTCTAGTGGTCATTAAAAAACGTTCCAGCTGAAAAGTTATGTATGCATCGCCCGGCCTACAAGAGTGTCTTTCTAAAATGCATATTTGCACTGCCCAGCCATGAGGTGCGTCCGTGATGAATGCATATTTGCACTTCCCGTCGCAAAGGTGTTAATGGAATGGCCAGCATGTTTGACCAACTTGATCTCACTGTGCTCTATGTAATCCTCCATGAAACTGTAATGCCTTGACAACATGTCATCTTAGAACACATATCCCAAAAAGTGTGAACAACTATCTGCTTGCAAGTATGAATTGTCTCTGCGAAGTCTCTATCTCTAGTAGTGATGTGGCCGCGTTAGCCTAGTGGTCAATGTAACAGACTCGTGGTCAGCATGCTATGAGTTTGAACCTAGTACTGCTGAAGACCTGCCATGTAGGGGAGTGATGCATGTTAAATCTGTTGAGAGCTCAATCATCCTCCCATTGGTGTGTGTGGTAGTTAGGAGAGGGGGTGCCAGCTCAGGTGTCATTCTCATCACTTGACCAGGGTTTGAAATTACGAGGTCTGTTACCAAAAGTTATCGAGTAGCTAAATAGTGCGACGTTAATATTCACTCACTTTAGTAGAGGTGGTCACATGCCCTACTGGTAAATATTTGTAATTAAAAAAAATTGCACACAAGTTAGAGATTTTCACGCAAGTTGCTTATGCTGTGTATTTGAAAACTAATTGTTGTTTTTCTCTTAAATTGTACAGCATTGCCTTTTCCTTTCAACAACCTGTGAGAATTTCATTGTGTTTCAATAAATTGTTTTCATTTTATTACCACTGTTCTGTTTGTTGCTTATTTTTTGAGACAGTGTAGAAAAGTTTAAAAGCCATTCTGGCAAGACATTAAAATTTAGAGAATGAGACATCTACTGAAATAAAGATATCTACTGTGGGGGGAGAGAATCATTTTATTAGAACTCATAATTTTGAACCATTTTTTTCTCAATACAACTACTCTATTTCTCCTTAATATTTTTGTAATTCATTTAAATACTTTTTTTTGTAATACATACTTTATTTAAAATTATATATGTACAAAATTTATTAAACATTTACATAAATTGTGTATGCTTATTATTATTAAATCTATGTACACTATTCTTATAAAAATAGTTTTTCTTTTTTAGGTTATGCTTAGATAGAATGTTAGATTTACCTGAATATTGTATACTTTGGAGTACACTACCGCGCCATATACAAACTGTTCTTCATCACCGGATTGGATACATACCTCGAAAATTAGGTGGTTCTTGAAATCAATTCCATCTTTCATTGTGTTTCTTATCATAAATAAAAAAGCTTCAAAGACAATGAGGTGATCTTGTTGACTATCAAGATATTTAAGATTTGTACATGTAATTTGTATATTTTTTCTTAAAAAATTTTTCAGGTGTGATACTATTTTACCTGAAGTCTAATTTATATGTATGTATTTATTTAAGTCTTCTAAGAATTGCTGAAAAAATTCCAAGTATTGATCTTAGCTTACATTACATTTACGTTAAAACTTAAATGGAAATTAACTCTTTCCTTGGTATATGATACCATTAAAGTGTATAATTCAGTTATTTCTTAGAATAACTAGGTATTTCATGAAATAACTAGACAAGTCAATTAAAGTAAACAATACCATATCTAGTTATTTTATAAATTAATTGATCAGAAATAACTAAAATCTCTCAAAAGATACATTTTATTCCTATTGCAGATGAATAATTTATAAATAAAAATGAAAAGCATTTGATATAATTTATTATTGCTCAAACTGCTAACATTAGTTAAACAGAAAAAAGATTATGTTTTGCATCTGTTATACTGGCACAATTTACTTTTCTACTCTTTGAACTTCAAGAACATCACATTGCTAGAGTAACCAATAGTCACATTACTTTTTCTGTACTGTTTCATCACTTTTTACTTCTGCTATCAAGGGGGCTGCAGTAGCTCATTGGTCAAGGTATTGGATCATGGCAGGCATGTCATGGGTTTGAGCCCAGTACCACTAAAGACCCGCTGTGTAGGGCAGCGATGTACGTTAAATCTGTCGAGAGCTGAAACGTCCTCCCGTCGGTGTGGTATGGTAGCTAGGAGAGGGGGTGCCAGCTCAGGTGTCATCCACATCACTTGACCATGGTTTAAAATTACGTGGTCTGTCGCCAAAAGCCCTCATGTAGCTGAACAGTGCTGCGTTAATATTCACTCACTTTACTTCTGCTATCAAAGTTAAAAAAATTTCACTAGTAAATGCAGTACTGTTTTCCTTTGTCCCACGTAAATTTAATGAAAATTCAAATCTCTCTTGCTTTAAATATTTCTTATTTTGAAGGTTAGTCTCTTATTCTTGCAGAAGGCATTGCTTGAAAACAGGTCGCCAAAATATTTGTTAATAATCCAAAATGTAAAATGCTATAACATAAATGCACCATCTAAATTCTATGTTTTAAAGCAACAAAATGGATGGCACACACACACATCATTACAAAGCAGCTAGAATCAGTTCAAGGAACTTTCGAGTGCTGTGTTTCATACCTTGACAGTTGTTGTTCTATAGACTACCTAGCTAAATTATAGAATCGAAAAATTTTATATACTCTAACTGATTTGTCTAGTTATTTCATGAAATACCTAGTAATTGTTTTCAGATGCATTGAAACTGAATTCAATTCATAACAATAATTTAAGACTTAAAAAATCCCATTAGTGGTCCATGGGGTTTTAAATCATGAATTAACTGGTCTGTGAGGTAAAAAAGTTTGGCGACCGCTGCCCTAGAGTGTCTGTTTGGCTTGGGTGCTCTGGGCAAAAATTAAATCCTAGTGCAGTTTTGTATCATCAGAACTCAAGGGCCTCTCTCTGGCAAGGAAACTGCTCTTCAAAATTGCTTGTAGCAATTAGTATATGGTTCCTGGCTAAAAAATAATACCAGTACCTGCGGAAATGTACTAGGTCTGCAAAGGTTAAAAATAACAATGTGCAGCCCCATTAGGGGGAAAAAAACATTTGCTGAAAGTTTTTGTTAATGTGTGCATAATCGTTTGTTTAAAAATAAATGAATTTCAAAAGTAATTAGCTTTATTTTTACCATCTTTTTATATAAATTATTTAAAATAAAATAAAAATGTTGATTCTAATTATCCTCACTAAATTTTTGCATAATTTTATAAGATATTTATCTAAATGGAGACTGTACTTATAACTAAAAACAACCCTATTGCTTATATGTGCATATAATTATATTAATTTCGTTATCTACTAAAATAAATATAACAAAGTTTCAATACAAGGGTAACTAGTCTTTCATTTGTTCAAAATGCTGTTGAAAATTATAAATAAATATATCATGTTTTAGGCCTTATTGAATCATAGTGATATTGTAATTCTAAAAAAGTAAAAACAGTAATATTTCAAAAATATTATTTCCAGTAGATTATTTTTATTTTCTTTATTAAAAATTAGAAAAATAGCACAAATCTTTTTTTTTCTGTTATTAATCAATATTATGTATTTAAAAATTATATTTAACTATTATATTATATTACACTATTATATTGGATTGTTCTGAAAGTAATTTCGTTTTTTTTTTGTGGAAGTGAAAGACAGTTTTCATATAATAAACAAATACTTTATTAAATTATATTTTGGCCGTTCTGGTCCAACACCTTTTGCCATTTTTCTGGTAGTAGCATAATTCCACGCTCATAAAATTTTTGGTCTTTGCTGGCAAAAAACTTATCAAGGTGGTTTTTGACCTCCTCATTTGAGGTGAAGGTTTTACCGTCTAAACAAATTTTGGAGTGACCGGAACAAATAATAATCCAATGGTGCCAGGTCTGGAGAATATGGTGGGTGTGGCATTGTATCCCATTCAAGCTGTAAAAGCTTTTGGCGAGTGACCAAACTTGTGTGAGGTCTTGCGTTATCTTCGTGAAACACTACACCTTTCCTGTTGATTAGTTCTGACCTTTTCTGTTGAAGTACATCATTCAGT
This sequence comes from Trichonephila clavipes, assembly GCA_019973935.1. Classification (NCBI taxonomy): domain Eukaryota; kingdom Metazoa; phylum Arthropoda; class Arachnida; order Araneae; family Nephilidae; genus Trichonephila; species Trichonephila clavipes. The sequence goes on from BMAU01000928.1 coordinate 225,234, forward strand.
TTGTCCAACTGATGACAGTAGGTGTCCGAATTAATCATTGTGTTATCCCATAAAAGCTAAAAAAAAAACGATTCCTTTAAAATCCCACCAAACAGACAGCATCACCTTTTTTTGGTGAATATCGGCTTTGGAAATGGTTTGAGCCGGTTCATCTTTTTTTGCTGCATGACCTCTTGCGTTTGACGTTGTTGTATACAACCCATTTTTCGTCCCCAGTGATGATGCGCTTCAAAAACGGATCATTTTCGTGACGTTTGAGAAGCGATTCTCTCTGAGAACATGGGGAACCCATACATCGAGCTTCGAGGATAATCCCAGGCCTTTCAAGTGGTCATAAACTGTTGAATTTGATAAATTTAACCTCAATCCGATCTCACGTGTTGCTATTCGCCGTTTCGCATCAACTAATGCCTTTATCGCATCTTTATCGGTTTCAACCGGCCTTCCCGAACGTGGTGCATCTTCGACATCAAAAATTGCTGGATTGAAATTTAGCGATCCAGTTTTGGCACTGGCGTACTGTCAACACACCTTCTCCATACGCATCGGTCAATTTATTTCGGGCTTGAACAGCATTTTTACCCTTTCTGTAGTAAAACTGTAAGATATGCCGAAAATGCTGCTTATCGCTCTCCATATTTAAAAGGGCACTAACCAAAAACTACTGCATAGAATTGATTGGAATTTTTCACACACATGCCTTGCTATATGAGCTCTAAAAGCGTACAAAAATTATGCAGCTTAAATGTGAAGTTGGGTTCAAAAAAATACAATTAAATCCTCTGTCGGGAAAAAATGAAATTACTTTCCAAACTACCCAATAAAAATTATATGTATTGTTTTATTTTATTATAAAATTGTTATATTATTAAAAAAAGATACTGTTAGTCTATTTTACCAGTTGTATTTCTTTTTCATGTCATTAATCAGTCTTTCATTTTAAGAAAATTATGTGTATTTAAAATGATATATGTTATTGTGGTTTGGAATTTGGTTGATATATATATATAATATAATAGTGTTTATTAAATACTGTAATTAAATGCAAAATAGTGGATAATTTAACTATATTTTTTGATATATTAAATAAGCTTGCATATTTTCGATTAAATATAGTAATGTTTTTCATAGTGAAATTAATGTAAATAACTATCTTTTGTACAAGGTGTAACAAATGAAGTTTTTATCTAACCGTTAGCAGATGAATGATGCTGTTAATTATTTTCTCTACTATCAGAGTGTAAATGTCTGTTTAAATCTTTTTTAAATATAATAAATTTATATTAAAACCAACTTCTTTTGTGTATGACTGTGTTGGATAGTTTAACATTTTAATGCTTTTGGATATTGCATTATTTTCAAGAGGGAACTAAGAATATTTAAGCTTGTGTTTCTTTTATAATTAATTTTGTAACTATATGCAATGTATCTTATTGATTTACACATTATTCACGAATTTGCTTTAAAAAAAATGTCCTGGTTTCAGACATTTTTTTTATCAAATTCTTTTCAATGTATTTTTACTCATGATTTCTAGCATTTAACCAAAAAAAATTCGACAAAAATTTTCTCTGCATCATTTTTTATTGCATAACAATGAGTTTGTGTAACGTTGTATTCTCTAATTTACTCATAAATAGTTTATTATATGCTAATTCAGTTTTAATTTTCAATCATTCAAATTTTCTCTCTCTTAAATTTCCATTTAACATTGAATATTGGTATTTTTCTGGTAAGTTGTATGGCTTATCCTAGTTGTATATTTAACCTTTTTGCTACAATGTTCTGATCAACAGAAAGCATTTTAGAGATGGGCATGTCACATATGTATCCACATTGTCACCAGCAACCAGACGATGCATTGGTCAATCGTGTTTCGTACTTGTTCTACAGAATTGGTTGTCCCTACAGTTAAAGGGCATTGAACAGCCCACTGCTTGATAAGGAAATTTGAGCCTGGTGCATATACGATACAACCATCTTGAAAGGGTTAATGGGGAAGCATGATTAACTCTTGATTTACTTTGGAAATTTGAAAATGAGTAGTTTTCTAACAGACCAAACTATGTATTATTGAGTATGTATTTATGGTTTGTTTCTATTTCTGAATTGCAATTATCAGCCTTTTCAATTCAAAGGTGTTGCACATCAATCATCTTTCACAAAGCATAGTTGTTTTCATCATTGCTTTTTTACCCTCTATTTTCCACATTTTAAATCATTTTTTATATATATTTTAACTTTGATTTTTTTAAAAAAATCCATCTTATTAAATTACAGCTTAATCAGTAAATTATATGCTATATGTGTCTGGGTAGTTTTTGTTTAATACCCCCTGAATATTTCATTAATGTTTGTTAATAATTTTATGTGTTTTTACTCTAGTGATTTTGACAGAAATGATTCACAATCTTCTTATGTGATTTATTCTCTTGTTACTTCCAAAGATTTTTTTTTACAGCATTTCTTCAAATACCAATATTTAGATTCATTTTCTTAATAAATCTTTCATTGAAAGACCTATGCATAGTTTTAAATATTTTTAAATAAATATATAACAAGAATTAAAGTACTAACGAGCAGCTGCTTAGAAAAATAACTAGTTAAGTTGTGATGACCCCCTTGGGTCACACCTTGAACACCAAGATTTATTTGAGGCAAAGAACCACCAAAAGCCATTTTGAATAATAATATTATTTATTTTTGTTATAATTTCCTCAAAAATCTCTGATAACAAATAATATAATTATATTACATCATCTAAAGGGATTTGCCTTTATATTAAATTAAATTACTTAGAATACGATTGATTACTAATCTAGCTCAACTCAAGTAAGGTTTACCGAAACTAGGAGATCCGAGAAACACACGTATTCGAATTCTTAATTGTCATTAACTTTAACTAAGTATCTCAACCTGACGCTTACTTTAAGCGTACATGAATTATATTTACCGCTGGCTTATATCAGCTTTCTGGTACGTCTAGCAGCACGACGTCTTCACGAATCTAATCTCTTTGAATCTTCTAGTTTTACTTTTAACGCTGTTGGCTTAATAGCTTACCATCATCTCTCTTGCTAGCTCGCAACTCTCGACTTAAATACCTTATCTAATTTAAATACCCCAAACTTCTTTTTGGAGTTGATTGGAAATAAACGCGAATTTATATTCTCCAGAAATGACGTTTAAGAAGATAAGTGGAAAGGTTCCGTACAGATTCGTCACAAGCCCCTCCAAAAAGAAAACGGGATTTATTCGAAGGTCACAAACGGCCTGAAAATAAATTACGTAACCAATTCCTAGACTTGCTTTACATTCCCGACGACTTTAATCTATATATCTACCAATCGGATACTAAAAAATCTCCTTTCTTAAGGGAAAGAAAAAATTACGACCTAAAGCTACTCTTTAAAGGACGTAACATTTACAGAATTAAATATCCCTACACCACGCCCATTTGGCAAAGAGGCGAGGGAAAAACCACTTAAGTGGAAAAACCTGCCTGCGTGGTTTCCTTAACTATTTAAAAATCTACTTAAATATTGTAACACATATTCAGACTTGCATCTTGCTTCTATTGTGGAACAATGTTCAAGGTCAGCTACCCTGAAATGAGAACTTTTTGTGTGAAAAACAAACATCTATAATACATACAGATTCCTTCATTTTTTTACATAACATTTTCATATATATCAATTGAAGCATCTGGTTCCTTAACATTCCCATTCCATATATGCTGCGCTTGTTAGTATTAAATGTTAGCTCTACCTAATTACGCCGCGTCCCCAAGTCACCAGATGTAAAATAAAATATATACATACAATTTCAAACATTTTTCAAATAACAAAACAAACAACCAAAGGAATTGTCGCATCTTAGCGAAGTCATGCATCGAAGTAAACAAATGCAATCTTACAAATGTTTTCTCCATATTTATACAAAAAATTTACACATAAGCTGATTTTTCTCATCAAGAAAAAACACACACTCATTGTAGTGTCCACTTTTGCTTGACTTCTTAAATTTTAAATATCCGACCGTGACTTGTTTCATTGCAATAATTCTTCCGACCACTTGTTCGAAAGAATATAAAAAGAAACGATACAACCCGATAACTTTCTTTGCCCTTTATTCGCTTCTATCCACTGGATCTCCGTCTAAGGCTTCCATACTGAGGCTCCTTCTCCTGATATTATTCTTTGGAATACTTGCTAATCCGCTGTTCCTCCGCTCCTCTGGAAATCCTTCGGGTTGTCTTACTCGGCTGCGTAGTTAGTACGGACAAGGTCTTACTGCTGTCGTCTGTTTCGACCGGACAGTTCTCCTCTCAGCTGCCCTGTTGGTTCCGTCTTTAGTTGTCTTTGTCACCCGGGCCTTGTTGTATTGTCCGCTTCCTTCGTGCCTGCTCGCTACTGTAGGTGACTTGTCCTGCCTGGAATCTTGTTGATGAGAAGGACCTGCAATGGGCTGGGATCCCTGGGAGGGGTTAGTAGGTCTTCTATATTTATGATTACGAGATGAAACCGAGGACGGAATTGCTCTTTTTATCCCCTGTTTTGGTTCAGGGGTTGGTCTTTTCTGGTCCCTATGTTCGGACCCCTGCAGAGAATGTTTTCTGCAAATTTTGTACTTTTTAATATTTCTCCCGTCCCCTGATCCATTTGAATCTACTTTACGTTTCAATCTCGGATCCTCCCATCCGGCATTACCCTTACTTGATTTATGACCGTTATTCTGCTCACTCGAGGTTTTCCTAGATCCTTTGAATTTTCCTGGTTGCGATCTACTTGACCTATCACTCGACCTCTGTCCTTCATACAGTGTCTCAACATGACTGTCCGAACTAATCATGTCGGATTGTCGTGGACGGTACACACGCACCTGGTCAATATTAACTGTTACCTTTTTACCCTTCTTTAAAATAATTAAATTATTATTCCAACACTCTATATGGCCCTTCAAACTTAGGCATAAACTTTCCAACCACTCTCCTACCCGCAGCACTTATAAAATGAGTTTGTACCAACACCAAATCATTTACTTTGATGTTAACTTCCCTCCTTTTCCGATTATAATATTTTTCCCAATGTTTGTGTTGTTTCCGCCTATTCTGCCTTGCTTCATCGAATAATTTCTCAATGTTTCTTCCTACATATTCAGCACCTTCTGTGACATTTATTAATTTACTAAAGGGTGTTATAATCTTTCTACCCAAGAATAACTCAGCCGGAGTTTTATTTGTTGTTTCGTTCACTGAAGTGCGCAGCGCGAAAGTGAATTCATGAAGAAATCGGTCCCAGTTTTCGTGGTTTTCTTTTATAAAACAGGCTATCATCTGGACTAAATTGCGATTAACTCTTTCCGTTAAATTCGCCTGTGGCCTGTATGTTACCGTTTTCATATGTTTTATGTCCAACCTGTGACTTAAGTGTTCAAATACCTCTGATATAAATTGGGGGCCGTTATCACTAATTAAAGAAATCGGAGCTCCGTAACGTGAAATATAATTCTCAAAAAAGGCGTTAGCTATGGCCTGGGCTAAAAGTTTTTCGTAAAGGAATAAGCTCACTCCACTTAGTGAAATGATCAGTTTTATTACTAATACAAATCTCTATCTTTCGGATCGGGATGCGTTGTAGGGGCCTAATAGGTCTAACATTACAATTTCATTGGGGTAATTCGATACTATCGAAATCAAACGACCAGCTGGCAGCGCGTTTTTGTAATTAAATTTTTGACACAGGTTGATACATATTCAAATATATATTTCCTCATATATGGAAAATAACGTGTCTCGCATTTTTAAATAGGTCTTCCTCTTTCCCAGATGGCCTGCTAATGGCAGATCATGAAATTCTTTCATTATTGTTTCGCGAAGCGATCTAGGAACATACACTCTTAGTTCTCCCAGAGTTGTATAATATTTCGCGTAAAAGAGTAGACCATCTATAAGTTTAAAATCCTGGGACCAATTCTCGCATATAGTCGCATTAACAGAACCGTCGTCTGGGTTTTCTAAATAACGATAGATGTGTCCTAACTCATGATCTTCCCTTTGCTTTCGAATGAGTTGTTCTCGGGAGTTTAAAGCTAGGGCTCGAAGAGCTGCGCACGAAATTTGTGATCCATCCAGATTGCCTTCTGGATTCCTAGATAAAACCTCCACGACAAAGTTTTGCATCCTCGGGCGATGTTCCCATTCTATGTTGTACTCGAATAACTTGAGTGCCCATCTAATCATTCGACTAGATAAGTTTTTTCCATTAGTTAGCTTTGTTAATGCCGCGTGATCTGTGATTACTTTCACCGGCAGGGATCCGAAATAAGTTTTAAACTTATTTAAGGCCCATATCACCGCCAAACATTCGCTATTAGTAACAGTATAGGTTCGTTCCGCCTTATTGAGGGTTCTAGACGCGAATGCAATCGGTCTGTGGTTTTGATGAAGCACAGCACCACAATTCCGACCCCACTAGCATCAGTAAATAAGTTAAACTGTTCTGTAAAATTCGGCAATTGCAAAACTGGTGCCTCAGTTAATGCTCGTTTTATCTTATCAAAAGAATCCTGTGCTTCTGTCGACTAATTAAATTTAGCCCCCTTTTTCTTCAACCAATATAATGGTTCACATATGTCTGCATACTGGGGTATAAATTTCTGATACCACCCCGCCATCCCTCAAAATTTCGATACTTCCTTACTATTTTTAGGAGGTTTCATTTCTGTGATTGCCTTCACTTTACTATGGTCTGTTTCGATCCCTTTACTAATTACGAGACCTAAATACTTCAATTTGTTACGTGCGAAGTGGCACTTATCCTTATTTAATGTTAGCCCTGCGTCTGAACAATGTAAATACCTGATTCAAATGATCCAAGTGTTCATTAAACAATGGAGATGTGATGATAACATCGTCCATATATACCAACACGAAACGCCGTGGTCAATAACAGGTATTTGCAACGTTAATATTCAATCAATCAATCAATCAATCTGAACAATTCAAATAATCTAAGTGTTCATTAAACGATGGAGATGTGATGATAACATTGTCCATATATACCGACACGAAACGCCCAATAACAGGTTTGAGTATAATATCTATGGCCTTTTGGAAATTTGGCGCCGCTCCTGAAAGGCATTTTGAGGAATGCGAATGTGCCATTGCGAGTGATAAACGCGGTTTTCTCTATATATTTTGGTCTAATAGCCAATTGAAAATAGCCACTTTTTAAATCCAATGTGGACATCACACTCCGGTATGCGGAATGTTTGTTATTAGATCATCAATAACCGGTAATGGATATCGGGGGTATTTAGTTATTGCATTAAGTTTGCAATAATCAATCGCGAATCGATACGCTTCAGAAGAATCTGGAGGAAGGCCATTATTCTTGCGCTTTAAAACTACTGGTGACGCGTATGGGGATTGAATAGGATGAATCGGCCCCTCTCGCAACATTTCCTCAATGTGATAATCGATTTTTCCTTGTTTGACCCTATCATAACGGTAGGGTCTCTACACTAACGGTCCTCTGTCCCCAGTATCGATTTCATGGTATAAAACATAAGTTAACCCCGGCTGATCTGAAAACAGCCCTTTAAAACCAATAAATAAATTCCTTAATTTTTGCACTTTTGCCCTTCACCGAGATTTGTATCTGAAAATCAACTCGACCGGCTTTTCTGCCTTTTGGTAACTGCTGAATTTAGCCATCTGAATTAGTGCATTTCTGAAATCGAAATCTTTTAAGGTTTAACATCTTGAAAATAATCAGGAAGCCCAAACACTGATAGGAAGTTTTATGGCATATTGCAGGTAACCCAGTGGACCCAGAGCAAAAAAAAAAATTTTTTAATTTTTTAAAACCCCAAATTGTTTGCTAGCTTGTATTTTAAGTTTTCAAAAGTAAAACCATAAAAAATATGTGAGAAAAACAATTCCCTTTTGGTTTCATAAAAAATTTAACAAACTAAAAATTTCAAAACGTTCAGGGCAATCTGTATTTTATATAGTTAGACAAATTATTTTTTAAAGTATATTTTCGCTTCATTTTTCTTATTTAATCAATGCTTTCAAATTTTTGAAACATGATTATTTCATTATAAGATAAAAAAAATAATAAAAACACCAAACACTTTAAAATTTGAAAATTTTCAATGAACCATTAAAAATGAATAAATTTTTACAAATAATTTGAAACATTTTCTACACTTTGATACAATAACAAAAAAAAAAGTAAAAGATGAACTAATTAAGATCTATTAAGTTTTTTTTAGATTTCAAAAAGTGTGCAACGCATGGAATTTTACGTACAGTGCCGAGGGATATATTGTTGAGAAAAAATACAGAATTATATTTGAATTTTAAAGTGTTTGAACTTCAGTTTACATCAAAAACAACATGAATGAAATTTTCCCATATTTTTTTATAATTTGAATGTTTGAAAAACATAAATGGTATCAAAAATATAAGAAAATTTACAGTAGACATTTATGCATATAAATAAACATAAAAAATCAATTTTAAAGTCGAGCTATTCAAAAACACGTGGTATTATTCTTAAAAATATCTATTTATGCAAAATACCTCAACATTTATCTTTTAAATAACTGAATAAAATTAAAAATGTATTTTTTGAAATTTTTTATATAGCCAGATATTTTATGTTATGAAATTTCATTAATGAAATTTCGTAAAAAAAATGTATTTCAAAGGGATTAAAAATTAATTCAATGTTCTAGCAACTTTTGATTTTTAATATAAACAAATTTTTTATTATAGGAAAAACTTAGTTTTTTTAATATATTTAAAGAATTCATATAAATTTGAAAAAATGCATGCTAAGAGAAAAATATACAAAAACCGACGAATATGTATAAATTTTTAATATTTATTGTAACAGTCAAAATTGAGAAGCTAATATATAATGAAAAATTTGAGTATATCAAGAACATTCAATAAAATTTATTTTAAAGTTCAGAAAATTTGTGTTCATTATTATTTAAACTTAATATTAATTAAATTTAAAATAATATGTAAAAATAACAGTCATTTCAATCGTGTAAATGACAAAAATTCAAAAAATAAAAATATAGTTACACATAACAATGTCAAAAACTGTTTGCTAAGTCTGATAAAAAAAATTAAAAAGACACCGGTACTAAGATATTTGTATTTGTGGAATTTATAAAACGGTTTCTAAAAATATTCTGAAAATGCGTCGTTTATCTTGTCTTTCTGCAATAGTCAAAGAAAACTGTCATTTATGGCATGAGTCCTCTTTCGCTTCAAGAGATTGGAAAAACATAGAGAGAATTGTGGTTTTGATGGCATCCGTTACTGTAATTTAAAGCCTCCTTTGGAGAAAAATTATATATTTGGGCATTTTACAAATGCAAAATGCAGACTTTCATTCGAATTTTCATTCTTGCCTTATAACATCTTTGGAATGGTGTCTGAAGCTAAACATTGTTGTGATAAACAGGCATAATTTTCTCAACACTACTTTAGATAGATTTGTACTAGTTTTTCGTAACTGTGTGACCTTTGGGTTTACCTTTGGCTATAGCCGAAGAAACACCATGATGATTCCACCCTTCAGGACACTTACCATGCATAGGCTTTTTTAATTTATGCAATGCATCCGAAATATTCATAATTAAGCATTTCATTTTATCGTTATCAGGGAATTATGTTTTATTACCTCATTCTATAGTAATTTTGCTAACTTTGTGATTTTTTATCTGAATAGGCGAGTGGTAGTGTTACTTCCCACCACAGGTCTACTCTTTTCACCTTCCATTCTTTCACTTTGTTTCATAACGATGTGCTTGGTCGATAAATGATTCAGGCACTCTTGCTTTTCGATTTTATATCAAACCATATATTTTATTGTCCGACAAAATTGAAAAGTTTTTGAGTGCACCATCACGTCCAGCATGGAAACGAATCTCATTTGGAAATCACAGTAATTCCTGGCCCTCACATAATTAGTGCAGAGTTTGCAGTTTTAAGTTTGAGGATTCCATCAACTTTTGTCACACTCATCCGATGTCATGTTTTGCCACATGTGAAACTAAACATTCGACTCCCAATTACGTTTATTTCAGAAGGAAGTTTGAGTTTTTCAAATGTACAAGTCCAATAACATATATTTGATTATTCCTACTCCTAGATTAAATTTTATCAATCCAAAAGTACCGTCATTTGAGCTCCACACTCACAAAAGCTTTTATTTACAACTGATTTTTTACAAGCATATACATTTTAACGTAGCTTATTTAGCAAAATGTGACATTTACGAGCTGTGTTTTTTTATCACCTCGTTTATTTTTCACGGAAAAATTGCATTCAGCAAATGTTTTTAAATTGTTGAAATAAGTTGAGACAGATGAAAACGTTTCCAAAGCAGCATATTTTTGACTATGCAGTAAGATATATTTATATTTTTGCTGTTTACAATATGAATAGAAGTTTTGGCCTCTACATTTTGCGAATAGTTTGATATTGAAAAACCCATAGACTTTTGGCATGATTGTAAAAGTTCCATCTTTGTAGCACACATTAAAATAGCTCATTTGAAGTTATATGATCAGCTTCAGTGATATTTAAGTTTTCAAAAATATTTACAAGAAAACTTTCTGCAATAGTTCACAAAAACACAGCCTTGTGGGTGAAAATATCTTGTCTCAGGGAAAGATTTGTGTTACAGATAAAATTCTGCAATACCATACTATTGCTGTTAAATTTTTTTTAAAAGTTTATTAGAAGATTGTGAACATCGGTTAACTTCACTGAACAAAATTGCCAACATCTTTCTGTTTTGAAAGACAAAATTTTAGGGAGAACTTATCTCATGAATAAGAATTATAAAAATTTTAAATAACAAAGGCAATTTAAAATGTACTTTAGTTCGATGTGAACATTTTTCCTTGTGATAAAAGAAACAGAAAAATAAGAAATTTAACTAAGATAGAAAATGGTGTTAGAAGATGTCACTCATTTGAATAATGTATATCCCATTAAAATTAAAAATTATTGACTGTGTTTTTTCCATCAACAGTTTTAGAAAAGATATTTTTATTTAATCAAGGAGTTCGAAAAGGAGCGCAACATGAAAATTTAGATTTTTTCCGAAAATATTCAGTTAACATAAAAATTTATTATATATGATTTAAATATAAATAAATTAAAAGTATATTTAAATAACATTTTTTATGCAATTTAAATTAAAAATATAATTGAATAGAAAGGATCTGTTTTATTTCATAAAATGCACCATTTATTGTCTTATTGTTTAAAAAAAGATAGGGAACTTTTTACCTCATAACTCGGTTTAAATCTCTCTGCAATACCAAAGTGAGTGCTGTTTTTTTATCTCATATTCAAAAATGAATACAGATTTTTTTCGTTCTTGCTAATTTTACCAAAATATTTTTAATTTTTAAAAATGACAAAAATAAATTTTGTTTGAAGAAAATATAACTATTTTTAAAAATTTTAAATAACATTTAAGGCATGTTTTTTTTAAAATGATTTTGTTTTAATTTTACTTTTGTGACTGAATTATGGGGAAAATCAGAGTAAAAGTTTGATATAAGATTGCGAAAAGGCAAACGAAAGCTAATTGTAAACAAATAATGCCGATTTAGGTCTCACTGAACAAAGTTAAATCAAATTGTTGCCATCCCCTTTCGACCTGATAAATTTTAAAAGGGGGAAAGAATTGAAGCTATGTTGCATTTTGAAGGGAATAGCAAAATAAGAGTAAAACGCTTTGTCAGGAATAACTTTTCAGGAAGGTAAACTTAGGGGTGGTAAATAAATGACTTAATGTTTGCTTTTGCCCTTCACCGAGTTTTGAATGCATGAAACCAAAAAATTTCGACCGGCGTTTGGTAACTGCTTAATTTGGTCATTAAAATGAGTCAGTGATTTTTTTTCGAATTTAAAGTCAATTTCCACATTTTGAAATCAATGCCCAAAATGCATTGGTAGCATATTGTTAAGAATGTGAAATTCCCAGGTTTTCTGGAATTCTCGGATCCGAATCTGTAATTCGACCCGACCTAAGTGGCAACACGGGGCTCCTTGCGCCGTCACTACTCTTATCTTTCGTTTTATGATGAGGTCGATACGAAAAATATTTGCGATAGACCTCTTACGATATGAAAGATTTCTCCGCCCCCGTGTCCCAAAGTGCTGTAATGAATGTCTCATTTAAAAGAATAGGGACATACGGTAAGTCTACTGGAGTCATTCGTAATGAGGATACCCTAATAGTTCGGTGTTCTGTATCTGGAGGATTTTCCGTACATCGCGATCGATCACCCCCCCATACTCGCATCGATCGCTTAAAAGTTTAAATATCTGTTTCGATCTTTCTGACCCCTGAAAGTACTATTCCTTGAACCACCCTGTTGACCGCCTTGATTGTGGAATCTATGATCCGATTGACCACCCCGGCGTCGACCATCGAATCTCTGATTATCCACAACGCCTTGACTCTCAAATCTATCGATCGGGCGATGCACGTTAAATCTGTCGAGAGCTGAAACGTCCTCCCGTTGGTGTGGTGTGGTAGTTAGGAGAGGGGGGTGCCAGCTCAGGTGTCGTCCACGTCACTTGACCATGGTTCAAAATTACGTGGTCCGTCGCCAAAAGCCCTCGTGTAGCTGAACAGTGCGACGTTAATATTCAATCAATCAATCTCAAATCTATCGAACTCTCTCCGTGGTCTACTATTGTCAGCATATCTATTGCTACCTCTCGTTTCCCTCCAATTTTCTTGTCGATTCCTGTTAGGGAAACGATTGTTCTCGTTTCGTTGTATATCTCGACATTCCCAACTCGAACCTCTGATCTGTCTATTTAGAAACTGTTCCTCATACTTATCAATAATTTGTAGGAGGTTAGACGTGGTTTGCGAATTCCTAACCTCTACATAATCCAAAATCTGAGGTTCTAACCTACTAATAATATGATCGATCAATTTTTCCTCCGTCATTTCGAGTTTTAAGATTTTGTGAATCTTCAACAAATCATACACAAAATCAGACGGCCTTTGGTTATGCTTTTGAGATGATGAATAGAAACGCGTTTCTAGCTCCGACCTATTTCTAACCACGGGGAACTGTTCTGACAACTCTTGTTTTAGGTGCGCGTAATCCGTCTTCAACAACCCTATAACCACAAACCAATCTAGTGCCCGTCCTGTGAGATGACCCTTTAAATATGCACAAGCGAGTTGTGTGGGTATCTCGTAATATGTTAAGTTATTATTCATATTCTCCAAAAATTCCTACACATTCTCCACCCCCGAAAAATATTGCTCAGGGATGATCCGAAAATTAGATCCGACTCTAAACTCGGGATTTACTCGTTGGGCGCCTCTGTGATGACCCCCTTGGGTCACACCTTGAGCACCAAGATTAATTTGAGGCAAAGAACCACCAAAAGCCATTTTGAATAATATTATTTATTTTTGTTATAATTTCCTCAAAAATCTGATAACAAATATAATTATGTTACGTCATCTAAAGGGATTTGCCTTTATATTAAATTAAATTACTAAGAATACGATTGATTACTAATCTAGCTCAACTCACGTAAGGTTTACCGAAACTATGAGATCCGAGAAACACACACGTATTCGAATTCTTAATTGTCATTAACTTTAACTAAGTATCTCAACCTGACGCTTACTTTAAGCGTACGTGAATTATATTTACCGCTGGCTTATATCAGCTTTCTGGTACGTCTAGCAGCACGACGTCTTCACGAATCTAATCTCTTTGAATCTTCTAGTTTTACTTTTAACGCTGTTGGCTTAATAGCCTACCATCATCTCTCTTGCTATCTCGCAACTCTCGACTTAAATACCTTATCTAATTTAAATACCCTAAACTTCTTTTTGGAGTTGATTGGAAATAAACGCAAATTTATATTCTCCAGAAAGATGCCTAAGAAGATTAGTGGAAAGTTTCCGTACAGATTCGTCACAAAGTGTCATCTGATTGATTTTCATAATCATTCTAATTTTGCAAAGGTACTGAGTGCAATAGTTAATTAAACTTTAATGTGATCCTAATTTTAAAAATAAAAAATATATATAAATTATCAGTTTTTTTTTCATTTTTACTTATATTCAGATTCGTTTAAGGCTTTTTTTGTATTTAATGTATTTCTTTATTAAATAATAAAATTTAATTATTTCTGTCTATATAAAACAATTTTTTAGTATTTTGAAGAAAAAAATGCTTTAATTCTTTCACTTCTGACAGATTCATTCTGTTTTACTGGACAACAATTAGTACAGGGTGCTTCATATTGAATGGCACAAAAAGAATAGCGCTGTGTGACTGCCGTAATGGATTTATTCAGCCGAAACAAATTTATTCTGCAACTACAATTATGCAAGTTTTATTTGGCGACAGGGAAAAATTATCGAATGACGAACTCGCCGCTAGAGGCGCTGTAATATAACATGTCGTCCATGTAGGGGAAAGCGTACTGCGTTTTCGAATATGTCAAAACCGCCTCGGTCACTGTTGTGTAGACATTTTCGCACAAAATTTCTCAAAAAACCACCGCATCGACATAACATAAGCAGGCGGGTGAAGCAGTTCCAGGATACCGGCTGCTTATGCAAGAACAAAAGCCGAAGTGGTTGAAAGAATTCGTTTTTACGGAGTCCCTCAAAATCAACCCGACATGCAGGTGCAGAACTGGCTGTCCCTCACACAACGGTGAAGCGTGTGTCACGGAAGCGTCTCCAATTCAAGCCGTACAGATATCAGATGGTCCAGGCTTTGAAACCTACTGACAAACCGTTGCGTAAGAATTTCTGTGTGAAATTTCAAGAAAACCTCGACGTGAATGGTTTCGAAAACACACTGGTGTTTACCGACGAGGCCACGTTCCACTTATGTGGCAAAGTTAATCGCCATAATTTTAGATTTTGGGGCACGGAAAATGTCCATGTAACATTAGAACATCAGCGTGATTCTCCCAAGGTGAACGTTTTCTGCGCTTTATATATAAAACAGTTGCGTTTTTGGTCCATTTTTCTTTGCTGAAAAATCGATTAATGGGGACATTTACCAAGAGATGCTCTTTGAGTGGTTGCTTCCCCAGCAGGAGGAATCTATTCCTGATTTCATTTTGCAGCAAGATGGTGCTTCCCCACATTGGAATAAAAACGTTCGTGAGTTCCTGAACGAACCGTCTACCCCATCGCTGGATTGACCGTGCTGGGCCACGGGATTTGACATGTCTTCATTGGCCACCGATCACCAGATCTAACGCCCTGTGATTTTTTTTTCTCCGGGGTTTCGTTAAAGACAAGGTGTTTGTGTGCGTCAACTTTCTCAGGACTTAGAGAAACTGAAGCAGCGGATAACTTCAGTGTTGAACTCCATCACAGGGGATATGCTATCATGAGTGTGGCAGGAGCTTGATTACCGTGTAGACATTTGTCGTGTTACCGGAGGGGCACATATTGAACACCTGCAGAAACTTGAATAAATGTAGTTTTGAGGTAAATTTGAATTTTCTAAATATATTACAACGTTCACAATTATGTTTTCTTTTTGTACCATTCAATATGAAGCACCCTGTATTTAAGATAGTTATTTATTGAATCAGAGTACAGGATACGTAATACTTTATGCTGGATTATGATGACAAAAAGTCTTCACAATGTATACCTTTAAGTCTTAGTCCTAGCATAAGTCTTCATTCTGTGACCGCGGTTGCCCAGTTGTTATGATCACGAACTCGTGGTTGGTGTGTCACGGGTTTAAGTCCTGGTGCCACTGAGGATCCTCCATGTAGAGAGGGCTCATGCACGTTAAATCGGTCGAGCTGAAATTCCTCCCTTTGGTGTGGTGTGGTAGTTCGGAGAGGGGATGCCAGCACAGTTGTCTTCGTTCGCCTGACGGTGGCTCAAAACTGCGACGTCCGTCACCATGGCTATTGAAATAACCCTTGTGTTGCTTTTAGTACTCACTCGGTTTTAACCGCGTGGTGAAATATATTGAGCTCAGTAACAAATAATATCTAACACACATTCTCGTCCGATCTTGTTTTCATCAAAAATCAAACAAAAAAAGTAATATAAAAAATTTTTTTAAGTCAATTGAACTTTGAATGGATGAATAGAAAGTATTTAATAACGATTGAAAATTTGAATAAGATTATATATATATATATATATATATATATATATATATATATATATATAAGGGAGAGAGTGAACTAATAGCATGAATTGAAAAAAGAACATGATTTGTCTGCATTGTTTTAACAACGCAAACTTGGTTTGGCTAAAAAACATGTTTTCGACGCCAACTTTTGTCTTTCTTTTAACAGTTACATTGTTACAACAATAGAGACGAATCTAAGATGGCGTCAGAAACCGGTAAAAATAAACCAACATGGCTGTATCTGTAATTTTTTGAATAATTAGTTTCAGTCAATTTTAATTAATTATAATTCATTTATATCGTATTTTTACCCAGAATAATAGTGTATAGAAAATTGCAGCTTAAATGAGCGCTTTAAAATGGGAGAAAAACCTTTTAAAGTTTTGACGCAAGTCGCCAAAAATGATGCCAAGGTGGCTGTATTTGTAATTCTTTAAATAATTAGTTTTAATCAAAATTAATTTTTATTAATTATAATTAAATTATTGTATTGTCATCTAAAATCATCTTGTATATAAAGTTTCAGCTCAATTGAGGGCTTTAAAATGTATTTTATTAACGATTGAAAATTCCACCAAGATAAATAAATATATAGAGAGTGTGACCTAATAGTAGGAATTGATAAATGTTTCTCTTTCGTTGTCTGCGAGTCAATTCATCTTCCACAATCAATGGTAATCATTGTGTTAAATCAGTTGCTTCTTTTTCCATTTTTTGATAATTTTTCAGAAATTATTGATTAAATTTTCTAATGATAGTAAAATATATCATTAGTATTTATTATACTAAAATATTTTGTGTAATAAAATTTACTATTTTTTGCAAAATAGATATCCAAATTAGCCTTCATTAGAGTGGTTTCACATTTGCTTTTTTTTTTTTTTTTTTTTTTTTTTTTGTCATTTTCACTATTGTAACGCTTTTCTTCTGCGTTACGAATTTCATTTAAAATCTCTTATATTGGAAGATCCAAATTTTTTTTATAGTTAGTACAGCGTCTGCTTTTGCTGACTATCGTATCAAATAATCTTTTCAGTGTGACGGATTGTTTATCTTTACACATTTCTAGTTTATTCGTTAAAATTTAGGACAGGGACGTAGCTAATGCTGTATCAATGATACGGGGCCCCAGTTTGTGTATGCAAAAAATTGTAAAATGTTACCAGTAGTCTTATTAACGGATTTCCCTTTCGCTTTTTTAATATTGTCTGTCACTGGTTTCATAAGGTTAAAACTTTTCCGTGAACTCTACGTCTCTGTTCCTGCGATTTTAAAAGCAGGAATCGTTTTACTCAAAATAATGAGAAGACAAGGGGTGGTGTAATCTTAGAAAGCGACTCGTCAGAAAAATCGTTTAAAGTAAAATATTTTGAAGTAAGATTAAAAATAATTTATATGCGAAATTATACCCTGATTTACGCAATGGACTAAATTCATGACAGTCGCTTGATAAAGGCAAACACGCGTTTTACACTGAATTCAAAACTGACATTAAACTAGCTTTTTATTCTATTCGTAAAACCTAAATAAAATTTCATAATTGGGTAAAGATGTTCAAATGTTATAAAGAAAAACTTCAACAAAAAAAATTTTAAAATTTAAGAAAAAAATCTTGTTTTATATATTTATTTTTAAATTAAAGTGACAGATATATATTACTTTTATTTTTTAAAAAATGTTTCTATAAAAAACGTAATTTGGCAACAACGAAGTGTATGGATCTGATGAGCTAAAAATAAATGACTGCATTGATCATGACAATGACGTCACGTGAGTTTTTGAACTGATTTGCTAGAAACACGGAGCTGTCGTAATCAAATGACGTCATATGAATTTAGTCCATTCGACTTACGTGGTTATCACTCAGTTCCACCTATCGCGTAAGTTCGGGATATTACTGTACTGTCAACAGAAACTGGACTGGAAAAACTGATATCTTCTTCAATGGATACTATTATAAGGACTATACCGGAAAGTTCTGTCCGGTTTTAGAATAAAACAAAACCATACATTTTCCACACGTTGAACTTTATAAAATAATATAATTGCTATCATTATTTGCGACATTGCTGTATATGATAACAATTTGTATATCCCATTTTTAGAAAATGCCTTATCTCTAGAGGTGAAAAATTAAACCAGTACTTTTCTAATATCTTTGTTTTTGAACCGCTCGCCAAAAAATTTTGTAAGGACAGAAACAAGTGATAATGGGGGTGGTTGTGGCAGAATTTCCCAGCCAGGTTCTGCGAGTTTTAGATGACTACCTAAAGCAGCACGTGGGCTAGCATTATCAGGAAGCAGTTTGATGTTCTCCCTATTAAGCATGGCTGGCCTCTTCTTGGAGTGCTATTTTAAATTATTCAATTGCAGCTAATGCATGCCAGATTAATTTTTTCGTTCGATTTCAAAGGCTTAAAATTTATTTTTCCCCGAATGTACCGCCATATACATTCTTTTACTCAGACTCAACTTCGACTTAGAGATGGAGGGTCATGTAAAAGCTTGTCTGGAGGCTTCGCCTGTAGCGCACTATAGATTAGAAAGAGGGCGCTGCTGTGTAACGGGTTTTGCTATTTAGCGGGAAGGACGATGGAGAAGAGAAAATAACATGCCACTCAGCAGAATGGAAAACACCACTTTTGCCAAGCCCAGCATCACAGACTCTCACGATATGGGATTGAGGACTGTTTACAGTCCGGACGCCCAAAAGAAAACGCCTATTCAACGCCTATAAGAAGAGAAAATGTGGCCTCGTGCATGCAGTACGGCGAAGAAGATGCCTACAGTTTTCCTAAGATTCTAAGCCATTAAATAATTGATAATAGATTTGTGTGATTTTAAAGAAAATAATGAACGGTAAATCTGGTAAATGGAAGTAATGCTTTAATTCAACTATATGAAGACATAACAGTCGGGTTTTCAGGGTTCGCAATATGCCATTTTCCTCCCCAGTTATTCGGTTGAAGAAAGGCTCGATTTTGTTCTGTGCAAGTAAGGATGTGCATATGATCAAATTTTTCTCATTTATGTGGCCCCCGTCTCGAATATTTTTACACCAATCCTAGTGTCTGAATACAGCCCGAAATGGTTTGTTGAGATGAATCAAGCCTTTCTTTAATTTCCAACGTTGTCAAAAACGTGAATCTGTAACGTGATCTTGCAGAATCGTCGTCGAAAACACTTACTCTAAATTTTTTTTAACCATTTTCTGCATGCTCTATCAGAAATTGTACCTTCATCAAACACTTTCAATAAATCTTGACATGATTCTGTAGCAGTTATTCCCTGTTGGAATTCGTACAAAATACACTAGTGTAAATTAACTGTATTATTAGCCATGCGTACACGATCGCGTCTCACTTAATACTAACATAAATATCCTGGTTTTAGTTCATTTTCTAGGGCAGTATGTGTACTTTTATTGGCAAAAAGAGAGAAAGCCAAGTATGCGAGAACTTGTAACCGAAATGGACAATAGTTCCTGGTATACTTAATATAAGCGCGTTTACCGAAAGGAAACAACCGAAAGTACCTGCTAAAAGTTCTAAGGCAGCGTTTCTCAAACTGTGGAGTGCGTCCCCTGGGAGGGCATGATATCCCTATGTGGGGCCCAAGCAAGTTGAAAATAAAAGATTTAAAATTAGTATTAGTTTATTAAAGGAAAGTGAAGCAAAATACTTTCTAACATAATAAAAATTAAATGCATGTTTACATTGATATATTGTGACATCGTCGATGGGTGTGAATCCCCATCTTTCGCTTCACAATAGGTTTTATGGTTTCACCAGCTGGTCAAGGACAAGTTCGACGTCATCGATTGTCCCTGCATTTTTATGATCAACCAGCTGTGGAGTGACCAGTGCACGTGGCCATGGGGCCATTGTTTATTGTCTGAACTCAGGTAGTGAAGAGAGACAGACGGGTCGCCATAATAGTAAAGTAGAGCCGGCACCCCATTGACAATAGTCGAAGCCTATCTTAAAATAATCATGTCGTCTTTTCTAGTGTTGTGTGAAGGGAATACTAGGAACAGGTGGCGTGATGGACCAGTGTGTCCAGATGTGGACAAGGAACTATGGCGCCTTGGGCCAGACGGCTCGGGTGTGTTTTGGCGTGTTATGCGCCAATAGGACGAGGGAGGTCAAGAGAAACTTTGGTGACCTGCCAATAAGAAGGAGCGAGGGGCGTGTTGTGAACACACCCCTGGTGTTTAAAAGGGTTCTTTTTTGAGGAAAAAGGGAAGAGGGGGAAAAAGGAAAAAGAAAGTCCGGGAGAGAGAACGGACGGAAGGAGGAGGAGAGACGGAAAAGAGAGAGAGGAGACGGAAAGAGACTGAAAGAGAGAGAGCGAAGCCCGCCTTGAATGGAGAAAAAGGGCGGAGTCCGGAAATTGGAGTGAAAAAGACGATGAACGCCGGTGGCGTTGAGAATGGGACTACGAACTGACTACACCGGCTTGGCAATATTACTTCATTAAGAATTGTGTATCAAATAAACAATATTTTTTTATTTCTATGTGAAGCTGTAACCTTATTTATTGAAGGATAGCTACTCACGACGTTACAATATGTATAAAAATATCAATGTTATACAACAGTGCTTCTCAAACTTTCACTACTGGTGCCCCCCTTTTCAATCACAATTTTTATCGCGCCCCCTTTATACATTAATAATGTACAGAAAGCAATAATAATGCACTTTGACGCTAAAACTACAATAGGCGATCTTAATTATAAAACATACAAATTAGTAACATAAGTCAGTGTTTCTCAAACTCTTTCAATACTGGCGACCCAATTTTCAATCATAATTTTTCTCTCGCCTGTACAACAATAATGTATTCACTGCAATAAAAATGCACTTTGAGATAGAGACGCTTAAGTTACAATACGATTTTAATTATAAACCGTACAAATTAATACGATAAGTATATTAAATTTTGTATATGTAACTTTTAAGTAGTATATATTTCAAGAAATTTTTTTTACTTAAAATATATATTACTTACTTATTATTATGTTATTTTTCTTTCTCTAATTTTTAAATTGGAACAGATCGCAAAATGATGTATTTAATTAAAGATTTATTTCCTTCAGCATCCATTTCTCAAAGTACAAATGTCATTAAAAAATAGTCTAGTCTATGTTGCTCTCTATCATATCCATCACATCTGGCATTATCGGATACGTTTGCGTGAGTCTGGGCAACCTATCGGATGTCTGCGCAAAACATGTAAAAATGCTTTTCCTCGAACAATTCAAGTCAGTTTTGGTTGACTTAATACTTCTATAGCTATTGAATCTAGCTTGAATGTACATTTTTTAATTTGCACGTTAATTGTAATTCACGGTAATTAAGTATTTACGGCAGTAGATTAAAACAAAATCATACATACATTATTTTTAAGTCGTAAGCAAACATTCGATGATAATAAAGGATCAACAAGTACACAGACGAGCATGGTTCCGAAAATTAAATCAAGGAAATATTCTCAAAAATACTTAAATTTTGGATTTACCACTACTGAAGTAAATGATGGGAAAAAAGCCCCAGCTTGTTATGTGTTAAAACTTACAAATCTGAAGAACAACATGTGAAAGTTGTTTTTATAATCATGTAAAATCATTTAGCCATGCTGGCAAAGAATTTTAAAAAGTATTTTTTGGATGAGGACAACTTGGTTGCAAGTTACAAGAGTGGATTAGGGATTTATTTCAAGATACTCCAGAAGGTCTCTCAACTTCCGAACTGGATGTGAAATCTTCATAGATCTCACATCCAGTGAAAAATTAAAAGGCAATTTTGTTATAAATCGCTCTTTGAATTTTGGGTAGAGGGGCACTTTGTATACTATTACCATTTTCAACATCCTACCTTAGTTAAACCGGATTTTCTGCGGTGGCTGCTTTGATAGATCTCAGCTAAATATAGAAAAATAACTCAGAGTGTCAATTTCTGATGTTAAACCTTCCTTTGAAGAATTTGCTCTACAAGACAAGCCCATGAAAGTCTCTAATAATTATTAAACTTGTTCTTAATTTAGTATTAAGAAATTATTTATAAAATACCTTCTTCAGTACTGATACATTAAACGCATACTGGCTGAAACACCGGCTCTTCGCACAAGTTCATTTTTTTTAAAAAATAAAACCTTATTCTTGATATAATAGCTGAACTGTAAGGAAAGTAAAACTGCGTGCACATGACATTGTATACAAAAATGTAAAATGATTTTTTTTTAGATAAATGCTATAACTGTAAGTAACTGTTTAAAAGAGAACTGTAATTTCAAACCTCACAGAATTAGCATTTAGAATTAATGTTAATTTATGAAAATAAGGTCCAAAAGTATGAAGTTTCAATGAATCATGAGACAAATTAGCTTCAACAATAATGAAGACATCAATATCTTGAGAAATTAAAATAGGCATCAACTGTGTTCTTTTTTCATGAGAGAAACCACCAGCATTCCATTGTAATATTCTTAGCCACTGCTGATCCCTAAAAGGACGGTTAGCACCAGAACTCGAATGCATCACAAAACGAGAGGAGAGCGGCAATCGCTGTAGCAGATTTAGCTTTAACCAGGGTGCACCACGAGGAGATATTTAACCAGTTCTAAATTATTGCAATGAGGTGCTGATCTCTGCCTCAGAGAACGTTAGAAAACTTCTTGACACTTTCCATAACCAAGCCCTTCGCATGATCACTGGCGGAGTTAAAACTACTCCAGTAATTGTCATGCAGTTACTTTGCGACCTTCAGCCATTCACTAATATAATTGAGAAGAATGCTGCTATTCTCTTCAATAGACTTATTAGACTCCCAAATAATTCATTCTGGCGGGACTATGATTCCTATGGAGGACGTAATCTTAAGACTCAAAAGGACTTTATTCAATGTGTTCGTGAGAACATTAAATATAAAGTCATTAATGATGTGCCCTTTGAATTGCTGTCTTTTGTTAACCCACTCAACTACGCAATACTCGACATCAGATTGGACCTTGTTCTGAATGTGAGAAAACGTGATCTAAGTCCAACTGCTCTTCACGCTATAGCTTTGGAAACTATCTCTCAATACCCGCTTCCCACCGAGGAGTGGCTTCACATTTACACAGATGGCTCACTCTTGGACTTTGCCCAAGGCGCTGGCATTGGTGTTTTTAGTCACCTCTTCTCCTTCTATTTACACGCCGGCCCTTTGACAACTCACTTTGATGGTGAGGTTGAAGCTATACATATAGCCCTTCAGCAACTTGCTGTTCGTCTTCCCCCCATTGAAAGAGCTGTAATTCTTTCAGATTCTACTTCTGCCTTTCAGGCTTTGCCCAACTATAATGAGAATAATTGTTTACGTGTGCAGAACTGTAGAGAACTCCTGGGAAAGATAAAAGGAAAGATCGTCTTTCAATGGGTACCATCCCACTGTGGTCTTTGGGGAAATGAGAGGGCAGACTTTTTGGCAAAAAAGGGAATGGGTATCCTTCAGAACTTTCGCAGATACATGACACTTCATTCTGCCAAACTAGAAATTAAAAGGATTTTTAGGGAATCATTTCGCCTTACAGCTTCTCGTGTTGCTCGTGATAAGCCTTGGAGTACACTATGTAAGAAATCCCACGGTATTCCAAGTTCTCCTCGTGCTGCTGCTGTGGCTAAATTTAGACTTTTAAGCGGACATGACTGCCTTTGTGCTCATCTGTTTCGTTTTAATTTAGTGACTTCACCTATCTGCGTTTTGTGTGACACTGGACAAGACATGACTGCCGCTCATTTGGACGAGTGCTCTGCACTGAATGATCTTAACTGCATTGTAAAAAAGTATTGGAGAGCCCGTTGCCTAATGACCTGATGGTCAATGGCCTGGCATTTGTAAAATAAATAATTTATGAAAAAGAATATAAAATTCCGATGAAGAATAATTGTGTTACTTTTTAATATTTAAAGCGAGAAGGCTTAAAAAGGTTTTAACCCGGGAGCAGGCGCGCACTCGATACTAACGCTAATGGTAGTGCGGGGGGGCTCAGTCACCCCAATCATTTGTTTATAATTATTTTTACTGTATACGATACAAATCGGAAAATTCCAGTGAATAATTTAATTAAGAGAATGTATACTTACCGGCTTTCAAGGACTATTCAATTTTTCTTCGATGATTTGAGAAAAAATCCAATAAAACTGAACTAAAATGATTCATAAGTGCAAGACCTTAATAAAGGATGCAAATCAGAGACACTCTCACTCTCTTTTCACTAATATTACAGAAATGTTATTTGCTGGCAAAGCTGTCATATTTTGTTCAAGTTATTGTAGTTTTAAAGAGCTTTCATGATCAAGTGAGTAAATATTAACATCGCACTGTTCAGCTACACGAGGGCTTTTGGAGACGGACCTCGTAATTTTAAACCGTGGTCAAATGCCGAGGACGAAACTTGAGCTGGCCTCTTTTAACTACCACGCCACTCCAACAAGAGGACGTTTGAACTGGCCTCTCTTAACTACCACACCACTCCAACAAGAAGACGTTTGAGCTCTCGACAGATTTAACGTGCATCTCTCCCCTACATGGCAGGTCTTTAGTAGTACTGGGCTCGAACTCGTGACACCTTTGATGATCAACAAATAACAAGTTGAACTTTTTTCTTTCTTGTGTCTTTTGACAAGGTGAACAGAACCTTGTGGTACACTTATGGCTTCATATTTTAAGTTGATGGAGTTCTTTTTTAGAAAGCATTTGAAAATTTTCACTTTCGTTTCATGTTCATCGCGTTTCTCAATGATGAATAATATGCATCTTTCAGCAGGTTCTTCTTTTGGTTGATGAGTAACAACTTCCTTCAATAGAGATCACAGATGCCCCGCGCAACCGCAGCCTGACTGAAAAGTGAATCATGTCTTCCTTTTCTTTTTCTATTACTAATGTACGGTATTTCAATAATAATTACAGTGATGAATTGTTTATCTTCTTAGAATTTTTCTCAGGGTCTGGGTTTCGTTTTTTTCTCTTAACGAGTAATATTTTATGTTAAAACGTAATAAAAATATCTCTCATTAAACAAAATGTTTTTTTTTCTTTAATTTGGTTTTGGGATCAAAGACAGCTACACTGCTCAAAACAATTAGGGGAGCAAGCAAAAAAGTGAAGAAAACCGTGTGAGACAGCCACGTATTGGCATGCAATGCATAGTACACGCGTATCAATGCGCAATACAAAAAAAAGGCGTAAAAAAATTTGGAATTAAGCTTTAATTCTTTGAAAATATGGAAAAAACATGAAAAGATGATTTAGGGCAACAATTTGGTTACATGTAAACGATAAAAAAAGGTACTGTTTAGACATGATGCATGAGTTTTAATAGGGCGTGTGGTCTCCTCGAACAGCTAAGACTGCTGCACACCTGTTTGCCATGGATGCGATGAAGTTATCGATCAGACTTTGGGGAATACTGTTCCACTCCTCAAGAAGTGCAATTTCCAAGTCTCGGACAGTAGCAGGCGGCCTTGTTCGCGCAGCAATGCGTCGTCGGGGCATGTCCCAAACATGCTCGATTGGATTCAGGTCAGGAGAGCACGCTGGCAGTTCCATACGCTGTATTGTTTCAGCTTCAAGCATGTTCTCCACCAGACGAGCTCTATGCGGTCGGCATTATCATCCTGGAAAACAAAGGAATCTCCAATGGCTCCAGCGTAAGGGATGACATGAGGTCGAAGTATCTCGTCTGCATACCTTCGGCCAGTCAAAGTGCCATTCCGAATGATATGCAGGTCCGTACGTCCGCCTATGCTGATTCCACCCCATACCATCCAACCAGCTCTTCTGTATTGTGACCTTTCACGGACGAATGCGGGGTTATTTCGAGTGCCCCTGTCCCTCCATACAAGAACACGTCGGGTGTCACATTCTAGACTGAATAGGGACTCGTCTGTAAACAGCACTTGGCTCCAATCATGTTGCTCCCAATATCGATGTTCAGCAGCCCATCTTCTTCGGGCTGCACGGGGGCGTGGGGTCAACGGAATGCAGACCATTGGCCTACGTGCATAGAGCCCTCTCTCATGAAGCCGATTACGTACTGTTTGGCTGGACACCCTTCATCCTGTTGCCAAGAGCAACTGTCTTTGCAGCTGCGTAGCATTCTCTGTTCTGTTTCGACGGGCTGTTAACTGTATATACCGGTCATCAGTTGATGTAGTGGCGCGTGGCCGACCTGCCCCTGGTCGACGTCTAACATTTCCTGTTTCTTGTAATCGATTCCACAGCCTTGAAACAACACTTCTGGCGACTCCAACAGCGTCCGCGACACCACGTTGTGTTTGCCCGGATTCCAGTCTGCCTATAACACGCCATGCCATGGATTCAGGTAAATCACGTTGTTGAGACATTCTCAAGTAACCTTGTCTCAAAAAAAAATACTGCGCAATCGAATTTCACAGTTACGGCAATAAAACAGACGTTTCTGCAACATCCCGATTTCTGCCCTTATCTCCTTTTTCTGGTTTTTGACGTCATGAACTTTGATTTGCATATAAAGTTTTCTTCTTCCGTTTCCTGGTAGGCTTTACATTATGGATAATTCATTTTATGTTACTTATTGGTATACATCTTCGCTTACTTTTGTTAAAATCATGTGCTCCCCTAATTGTTTTGAGCAGTGTATTTGATGACGGAAAAAGGCCAGATAATAAACATAAATTATATCAATGTTGTTATGCATTTTTTTATTATGGAAGAAAGTATTTTATTTTACTTCTCTTTCCAGTTATTTTTTTTAAAAAAATCTTTAAATTTTCGATATGCTCGCGCCCTCCTTGTAGGGTTATCGCCCCCCCAGGGGGCGCACCCCACACTTTGAGAAACACTGGCAGTGCTTCTCAAACTTTCAATACTGGCGCCCCCCTTTTCGACCACAATTTTTATTGCGCCCCCTAATACATTAATAATGTACTGAATGCAATAATAATGCACTTTGACGCTAAAGCTACAATAGGCTATCTTAATTATAAACCATACAAATTAGTAACATAAGTATTAAATTTTGTATACTACTTTTAAGCAAAAAAAAATAATAAATAATAAATAAATAAAATAATAGGATAATTATTATGTTAAATTTCCTTTCTCTAATTTTTAAATTGAACATATTGCAAAATGCGGTGGTAGCTTAGAAGACAAAATATAGATATCTGCTAAATATAGAAAAATAACTCAGAGGGTCAATTTCTAATCATAAGCATTCCTTATAAAAACTTTGCTTTCCAAGACAAGCTCATGGAAGTCGTTTATACTTATTAAACTTGTTCTTAATTCAGTATTAATTAATTAGTTGTAAAATATTCTGTGCAGCACTAATTAATTAAGAGAAAGTTTACTTACCTACTTTCAAGGACTTTTAAATTTTTCTTTGGTAACAAATAAACAGTTTTGCCAGAACTAACGATTTCGAAATCTGTGTGTCCCGCGCGACCACTTCCGGGTTTTAAGTATATTCATTATAATAATATGTATGTTACTGCTAAAAAATTGTGTGAAACGTTTTTCGTTATGCTTTATATGTTGAGAATATTTATAAAAATATGTCTTGGCCAAGTAATCCTCTCCGTGGTTTTCCAAACATCATAAAACTATTTTGCATGGAAAAAAGCGCAACAGAGAAACACATAAGAGAGGGGTCATAACTAACTGTACCAATAACTTAGAAGTTCAAACAGATTACAGCTATAATGTGCAGTATTTCAAAAATAATGACAGTGGTGAATTTTTTAAGTTCCTAAATTTTTTCGATTCTGGGTCTGGGATCTGTTTTTTCTCTGAAAGAGTAGTATGTTAGTTTCAAAAAGAAAGCGTAATAAAAAAATCTCTCATCATGGGATTACAACAAATCAAATAAAAGTTTTTTTATTTGGTTATAGGATCAAAGATAGCTAATTAGGTACTGAAGAAGTTTTTATTTTTGCTGACTTATAATATCGCGCGTGCGCGCCTATAAATTATATCAGAGTAAAAGTGCATTTTTTTTTATGTCTGAAAGTATTTTGTTTTAATTCATTCCAGTAAACTAATTATTTTTTAAATCTTTTATTTTCGATATGCTCGCGCCCCCCTCGTAAGGGTTTCGTTCCCATACAGGGGGCACCCCCACAGTTTGAGAAACACTGAGTTAAACCATAGCCAATAAAAATATGACTAATAGCATTTGGTTAATTTCAGAACTTAAATTAAAAATAACTGGTAAAAAATAGTTTTTTTTAAATGTGATTTTATATATATACTAGAGGACCAGACAAGGCGTTGTCCTGTACACACATCTTAAATTCAAAATAAAAGATTTTTGAATATTCGATACTGCGATCGCAACGCAGTCTGCCGGATCCAATGTAAAACATTTCAAGATCAACAATTTATAAATAAAAAATTAATTAAATAAACATTTCTAAACCGAATTATAAATCTAAACCATTCTCGAATCCACTGGAACAGACAAAGACTTTCATCAAAATCGGTCCAGCCGTTTAGGAGGAGTTCAGTTTCATACACACGCACAGAAGGATTACATATATAAAGATTATTTGAAAAGATATTAATTAAAAACGCTAAAAAGCGTGAATCGCGTCTGCATTTTCGTAACAATAAAGACCGGGTTTGGCCAGTTTGGCTGAAAATCAATTTTCGACGCCAACTTACGTCATTTTCAATTCCTGCTATTAGCTCACGATCTCTATACATATTTTATTTGTTTGTTTATTTATCTTGGTGGGATTTTCAATTGTTAAATAAATACATTTTAAAGCGCTCAATTGAGCTAAAATGTAATGTACATGATTATTTTGGATGACAATACAATAATTTAATTATAA
The DNA here is from genome assembly GCA_019973935.1 of Trichonephila clavipes. NCBI lineage: Eukaryota > Metazoa > Arthropoda > Arachnida > Araneae > Nephilidae > Trichonephila > Trichonephila clavipes. Next base: position 254,302 of record BMAU01000928.1, read on the forward strand.
TTAATAAAGATTAATTGATTAAAACTAATTATTTTAAAAATTACAAATACAGCCACGTTGGCGACTTAGCGACCCTTTTGGCAACTTATGTCAAAATTTGAAAAGGTTTTTTTCTCACGTGTTAAAGCATTCAGTTGAAAGGAAATTTTATGCACACGATTGTTTTGGATGATAATACGATACTTTAATGATAATTAATAAAAGTTAATTACCACTTAATGTTGTGATTCTGTCATATGTATATACATATTTATATTAATTGCAACTATTTAATAAAAAGTAGCTAAAATAAATTTTTCTTGGTTGATTTAAGTAGGAATTGATTTTAAATTTTTTTTATTATACTTGTTTATAACAATAGCGTTGTTACAACAATGCAGGTGAATGTTGAGTTGTATTTTTTGAATGTTTTTAATTAATATCTTTTTAACTAATTGCGATATCGGACCGAATTGTGAATCCAAACCATTCTCGAATTCACTTTAAAGATGACATGTTTTGATGCCAGAATCAGACTTATTTTTTTAAAAATGGATCTTTATTCGATGAAATCTGTACAAGTTCTGACGCTGAGAGGGAGAGAGAAAAAGAACGCCTAAGTGAAATCTAAGTGTTTTACCACTTAAAAAGCAGATGTGATAAGTATCGCGGATTTTGAATGTACTTGAAAGTTAATGCTGGCATATGGGCTATTAAATATAACGATCTGGAATTAGACATGTTTATTGGTTAAGCCATATGTTCGGAAGAAATAAATGGAGGATTAGTTTGATACTCGAAGATCAAATAAAAAAAAATGAGTTAAGTGCTAGATAGGGAATTTAATTTTTAAGCTAATTTAATTATCCTTACATATATAGATATGCAAAGCTAGGAAAAGAAATTCTGTAATGTTGGAAAATCTTCAATACCCATTACAATAATATTCCTGCTACAGTCGGTCGAAAAAATTTTTGAGCACCGTGACCCTTTCAAAAAATGATTGGAAATGGAAAACGACCTTTGTTGAAACCATCTCACTTGAAATTTATCATGAATACCATCTCATTTGAAATCTTCTCATTTGAAATTAATCATGAACACTGTCTCATTTGAAATTAATCATGAAAACTGTCTCATTTGAAACCATTTCACTTGAAATTAATCATGAACACTGTCTCATTTGAAATTAATCATGAACACCATCTCATTTGAAACCATTTCACTTGAAATTCATCATGAACCCTGTCTCATTTGAAATTCATCACATCTCATTTGAAACCATTTCCCTTGACATTCATCATGAACACTGTCTCCTTTGAAACCCTCTCCTTTGAATTAAAACTCCTCTCCTTTGAACCCATTTCACTTGAAATTCATCATGAACCCTGTCTCCTTTGCAACCCTCTCCTTTGAATCGACCCCGTATTTTCGTTCCTCCCCTTTTTTTTCGTTTCAAACGACTCTTTTTACATGACTCTTGTCCCCCCCTGCTTTTTTCAAACCCTGCCTTTCAGAATCGAACGTTCCACTGCTCTTTTTGTTGCCCCCATTTTCATTTTTTTTTTTTTATCCCAACGTTGTTTTTAGGGTCTCGATTCCCATTTGTCCCGTCTGCATGAGGCGTTTTTATCCAAACGTTGCCTTAGGGTCTCGATTCCCGTTTGAAGGAACGTTGCCCCAGAGCCACCCTGTCCCCGTTGTCTTTCGGGTCTCGGTTCACGTTTGAAACCTGTCCCACGTTGTGTTTCGGGTCTCGATTCCTGTATCCCTCAAAGTTCTACAGGAAGCGTAACCATGTATGGACAAAATAAAATTTTTCAAATTTCCCACCAAAACATATTTTAGCACGGGGCGAGAGAAAATGTTTCTTTCCATCCCAGAGCGACGATTGAGACAGGGGTCATCCACAAATGAAATGCTGGACAGGTCCAATGAAACAGAGGTTTCCCAAAAATAGTTTTAACACGGGGGTCCAATGACATGCTGGACAGGTCCAATGACATGTTGTAAAATGAACAGGTCCAATGACATGCTGGACAGGTCAATGACATGCTGGACTGGTCCAGAGGTCTCCCAAAAATAGTTTTAACAAGGGGGTCCAATGACATGCTGGACAGGTCCAATGACATGAAATACTGGACAGGTCCAATGAAACAGGGTCTCCCAAAAATAGTTTTAACACGGATCCAATGACATGCTGGACAGGTCTAATGACATGCTGGACAGGTAAAATGACATGCTGGACGGGTCCAATGACATGCTGAACAGGTCTAATGACATGCTGGACAGGTCTAATGACATGTGACGTCAATCACATGTAATTAATGACATGCTGGACATCAATGGGGTCCCCAAAAATAGTTTTAACACGGGGGTCCAATGACATGCTTGGTCTAATGACATGCTGGACAGGTAAAATTTCAGAGGTCTCCCAGTTTTAACACGGGGTCCACCTCATTCCAATCTTGGTGACGATTCACAGTGATACATCTAGGTGAGAAGGTCTCCCATCTTAGAAACGATTCACAGTGATGCATCTAGATGAAGGGGCGATTCACAGGTTCCAATCTTGGTGTATGAATGGCCCCGAACCCAAAAAATAGGGGAACTGCCCCCTATTTTCGGTCTTGAAGATTTTGCTAAAAAACATTTAGTGTGGCAGAATTTGAGATGGAAACAAGACTCCAAATCCTGACAGTCTTAACAAAAAACATTTAGCCATTCAAAAGCACTCCGAAAGTATGACTGCTGGCTACATGTAGAATGTTCATAGGTTCTGGGAGAATCTGCATAGGTGGCTGTGGGACTTGTGACACTGGAATCGGCACATGTTGTGGAACATGTAGAATGTTCATAGGTTCTGGGAGAATCTGCAAAGGTGGCTGTGGGACTTGTGACACTGGAATCTGCACAGGTTCTGGATCATCTGAAATCTGCACAGGTTCTGATACATGTAGAATGTTCATAGGTTCTGGGAGAATCTGCATAGGTGGCTGTGGGACTTGTGACATTGGAATCTGCACATGTTCTGGAACTGGAATCTGCACAAGTGGAATCTGCACAGGTGGTTCTGGGACTTGTGACACTGGAATCTGCACAGGTTCTGATACATGTAGAATGTTCATAGGTTCTGGGAGAATCTGCATAGGTGGCTGTGGGACTTGTGACATTGGAATCTGCACATGTTCTGGAACATGTGAATATTCTAGGTTCTGGGAGAATCTGCACAGGTGGTGTGGGACTTTGACACTGGGACACAGGTTCTGATCACTGGAATCTGCACAGGTTCTGATACATGTAGAATGTTCATAGGTTCTGGGAGAATCTGCATAGGTGGCTGTGACTTGTGACACTGGAATCTGCACATGTTCTGGAACATGACACGAGAGAATATTCATAGGTTCTGGGAGAATCTGAATCTGCATAGGTGGCTATGGGACTTGTGACTGTGTTCTGGACATCTGGAATTGCACACTGGAATCTGCACAGGTTCTGGACTTGTCATCTGGAATCTGCACAGGTTCTGATACATGTAGAATGTTCATAGGTTCTGGGAGAATCTGCATAGGTGGCTGTGGGACTTGTGACACTGGAATCGGCACATGTTGTGGAACATGTAGAATGTTCATAGGTTCTGGGAGAATCTGCATAGGTGGCTGTGGGACTTGTGACACTGGAATCTGCACAGGTTCTGGATCATCTGGAATCTGCACAGGTTCTGATACATGTAGAATGTTCATAGGTTCTGGGAGAATCTGCATAGGTGGCTGTGGGGGACTTGTGACATTGGAATCTGCACATGTTCTGGAACATGTGGAATCTGCATAGGTGGAATCTGCACAGGTGAATTTCTGGGACTTGTGACACTGGAATCTGCACAGGTTCTGGGAATCTGCACAGGTTCTGATACATGTAGAATGTTCATAGGTTCTGGGAGAATCTGCATAGGTGGCTGTGGGACTTGTGACATTGGAATCTGCACATGTTCTGGAACATGTGGAATCTGCACAAGTGGAGGTTCTGGGAGCATCTGCAGGTGGCTGTGGGACTTGTGACACTGGAATCTGCACATGTTGTGGAACATGTAGAATGTTCATAGGTTCTGGGAGAATCTGCATAGGTGGGTGGACTTGTGACATTGGAATCTGCACATGTTCTGAACATCTGGAATCTGCACAAGGTGGAATCTGCACAGGTGGCTGGGACTTGTGACACTGGAATTCACAGGTTCATCATCTGGAATCTGCACAGGTTCTGATACATGTAGAATGTTCATAGGTTCTGGGAGAATCTGCATAGGTGGCTGTGGGACTTGTGACATTGGAATCTGCACATGTTCTGGAACATCTGGAATCTGCACAAGTGGAATCTGCACAGGTGGTTCTGGGACTTGTGACACTGGAATCTGCACAGGTTCTGGATCATCTGGAATCTGCACAGGTTCTGATACATGTAGAACATGTGGGAGAATCTGCATAGGTGGCTTCTGACATTGGGGAGAATCTGCATGACAGGTGGCACAGGTTCTGATACATGTAGAATGTTCATAGGTTCTGGGAGTGCATAGGACTTGTGACTTGTGACACTGGAATCTGCACATGTTGTGGAACATGTAGAATGTTCATAGGTTCTGGGAGAATCTGCATAGGTGGCTGTGGGACTTGTGACACTGGAATCTGCACAGGTTCTGGATCATCTGGAATCTGCACAGGTTCTGATACATGTAGAATGTTCATAGGTTCTGGGAGAATCTGCATAGGTGGCTATGGGACTTGTGACATTGGAATCTGCACATGTTCTGGAACATCTGGAATCTGCACAAGTGGAATCTGCACAGGTGGTTCTGGGACTTGTGATACTGGAATCTGCACAGGTTCTGGATCATCTGGAATCTGCACAGGTTCTGATACATGTAGAATGTTCATAGGTTCTGGGAGAATCTGCATAGGTGGCTGTGGGACTTGTGACACTGGAATCGGCACATGTTGTGGAACATGTAGAATGTTCATAGGTTCTGGGAGAATCTGCAAAGGTGGCTGTGGGACTTGTGACACTGGAATCTGCACAGGTTCTGGATCATCTGAAATCTGCACAGGTTCTGATACATGTAGAATGTTCATAGGTTCTGGGAGAATCTGCATAGGTGGCTGTGGGACTTGTGACATTGGAATCTGCACATGTTCTGGAACATGTGGAATCTGCACAAGTGGAATCTGCACAGGTGGTTCTGGGACTTGTGACACTGGAATCTGCACAGGTTCTGATACATGTAGAATCTGCATAGGTTCTGGGAGAATCTGCATAGGTGGCTGTGGGACTTGTGACACTGGAATCTGCACATGTTGTGGAACATGTAGAATATTCATAGGTTCTGGGAGAATCTGCATAGGTGGCTTGTGGGACTTGTGACACTGGAATCTGCACAGGTTCTGGATCATCTGGAATCTGCACAGGTTCTGATACATGTAGAATGTTCATAGGTTCTGGAA
>BMAU01000929.1:0-112085 GCA_019973935.1 Trichonephila clavipes
AATTTGCATCAAGGCCTGAGGTAAGTTAATGCATTTTTCATCTTTTTAGTCGGATAGCTGTATTTCCTAAGAAAAGCATTCAACTGCCATCATATTGTCAGTACAAAGTTTTTAATGCTTATATATTTTTATTACGTGATTTTTGACTTCATATAGTACAAGCCAGGTTCCCTAAAATGACTGATGATTTGAAAAATCAATTTTAAAAAAAGAAGGCATTAGAAAGGTACGGTTTACGGCATTCCGTTTTGTATAAACCAGGTAATTACTTCTCATAAAATTTCAACCTTAATTACAAAGTTCATCTACAGATGGCGCATCCGAGTGGGAAAACTATAAATCAATGTTTAATGACCGTATCATCAAACACTTCAGAATTCTGACATGTGCTTTGAAAATGGCTTACTCGTTGGAACAGCGAATATTTCTTGATTTAGAGCTTCATCCCCAAGACACCAGTTTTGTTTTAATGAGACGTAGTTTCATAAGACAATTCAGTATAAGAAATGAACCCGCAAAGAGTAAAATTAAAGCACTTTTCGAAAATTTTCGACGTGGTAGAAATTTAATGACATTCGTGTTCGAAATGCTGTCCACACAAACGCAGCAATTATGGATTCGAATATTACAGTCATTCAGTAGATCATGCAACAGTGCCCCCAAAATGCAGTTTGCAGTGTTGCTTGTCAGATCGGATTATTTTACCCACATTCTGCGCCAAAGCCTTCAAAATTTCCTTACATATCCGACAACATTCCTACCCGCCAAACTCTGAATGCTGATGCCATTGATGCAAGCGAAACTTTCTGAAATGCAATGCCGATGAAACTTGAAGCATGCGAAATGAATGTTTGAAACATTTGGTTCTCCAATTAATCATATTTCTATCCGGATAGCTTCGTCAACAGGGCAGAACTGGTGCATTTTACGAATGGAAAATCCGCATTTAGCCGTTTCTTCATCCTTCCATCCCTCCCCCAAAAAAGTCACGTCTTGTGCCGCCATTTCATCCAGAGGACTTAGTCAGTTTTTTTTGAACACCAAACGATTTCTGCAGCACAATATCTGGGCATTTTTTATCAATGTGTGGACATTTAAATTGCTTTGGAATATAGCACCGACAACTTGTGGTTCATTAAAGACGGTGCTCGGCCATATCGAACAGCTGTAGTGTTCGATTTTCTCAGTGAATATTCTGACGATCGTGCTACTACCCTTGAGTACCACACATTTACGCAAAGTGGCATGAAATGGTCTCCTTATTCACCATATTTAATACCACGTGATCTTTTCCTTTGGCTTTACGTAAGTGTATTATAAAGATTCCCAAACTATAGCTCAATTAGAACAATACGTATCCAATGTCTGTTAAACCATTCCCAAAAATGTTTACACGAGCGTCTGCAAATTTTGTCGTCCGAGTAAGCCATGTTGTTACAGCAAATAGTGGTTATTTTAAAAATACTGGTTTATTGTATTTCAAAGTCAGACACGCAATATGTTAATAAACTTTATAACTAATTTTAATACTTGGTGAGAATAAAATCCTTGTTTGCAAAAGAAGAATGCAGCAAACATAATACTTCTATCACCTTCCATTTTTAAGTAATTTTTTGAATCGTTGGTCCTTTGGAACTACCAATAAAAAACTGTAATCATAGCATTCTATGTATTTCTGTCTGTGTGTGTCTCTCTCTCTATCTCGCTATGTATCATAATACTAAATATATACCACGTTGTCCAAGAATTATGCATTGTGTTTCCTTTAAAGATGTGCATATATTTTTTGGTGATTCAATCAAAACACATGCAGTTAAATCAGATTATTTGAATAAAATACCTAAGCAAGAATGAAAAGGTTTCGCCCCATCCCCTTATAGTTTTTTCGAAATAATGCATTTTAAAATTAGCAACACGTAATATTGTTATCATTTATTTATTTCCATTTTGGAAGAAGAAAATGTTTTGTGGAAATAATCTCCTGTGTTTAATGAATTCTCTACAAAAAAAATTCATTTCAATTTTATCAATGGTATTAAAACCAAATGAGAAAGTTGTCAGGGGTGCTGTCTTTTTTTCTAACTTTAACATTCAGTGAAGATTTCGAAAAAGTTTCATTTGAAAATTTACATAAACTGGAAGTACTAAACTTCTCCCAGAAGACTTTTATTTCTAAAGAAAGAAAGCTAATCGGAAACAGAATTTTTTCCCAAGCTTTGTTCTCAAGTATTCGTGTAAATTGAAATTGTTTCCTTGAAAGAAGGAATAAGAAAAAATAAATCTTCAAAACTCAATGACATTTTAAAATACGGTTTAAAAAAAGTTAGAGAAAAGGTCAGAAAAATTCTAAATCTCAATCATCTATTTTTAGTTATTTGTGTTTCTCGTTACTGTAAAACCAATAAAAACCGCCCCTGAATTGCTCCAAACTAAATCTTTAGACTTATTTCAGCATATATAACAAAATAAAGGTGGTTTTTACAAAGATTACATTTATTTTTACGAGAGTTACAAAATGTGTGTTGTGTCTTCGCAACATTAGTCCAAAGTGGTATAAAAAAATTATCATTTTGACATACAAAAGTCTCTGAAACATTTTGCATGTAAAGGCATATTGCACTTACCGCACATAGTAATTACTTGATTTTTGCAATGCTTACACCTTTTTCTCTCATGTTCAAAGTTTTTAGTGATTATATGGTCTAAATCCGTGGCTCACAAACTTTTTTCACCCACAAATTTTTAATAGTCAAAACTTGCGCACGGAGCCCTTTTTAACCCTTTATCAACCAACGGTAATTATAATGACCACTCACTTTAAAATTACATAGAATAACCACTTTTTCCAATACTCCAACGATACATAGCAGAAATATTCTTTTAAATCCACTCTTTCAAGATATATGGCAGCATGGGTTCTATGTTGAGTATTATAGCGGGAAAGATACATGGTTTAATAGCAGAAGTTGCGTTTTCAGCTGACGTTTTGATCGGATTGCGAAGATTGTCATTTTTACTCCAAAAAAGTAGTTAATGTCAAAAGGTAAGTGACTAAATTTTTGTATATGTTAAGGAAGACCTTAGAAAATTATTTGAATATTTATTTTGAGTGAAGAGTGTATGTAATTAATTTTACAGTTGAATAATTTTATGCTACTTATAACTACCGACAGCACACTGGGTGTTGGAGCAAGAACTTAACTTTTTCCCCGTCCGTGTAGCTTATTACTGATTTTTGTCGTGTTGAAGCGTCGCCACTTTCATGCAATAGAGTTATGTGTTTTTTAGCATTTCTTTTTGCTTAACTGATTTATTTTACATTTTTTTTAATGTTATCAAAAAATTTATAACTTTGAAACCGAGCTTGTATTTTTTTTGCCACGCAATTAAATGAGATATGTATTCTTATTTCAAAAAATACATAACATCATTTTAATTCCTTTATGTGTAACAAAGATTTAACATTATTTGGAGATTTTCAAGGTGCTAATATTATTTTTATTATTATCTACTTTTCTTAGAAAGTTTGTAAAAAAGTGGCTCAGTCTTCAAGAGGCCTTGGATTTATTATAGAACCTACCATCTGAAATCAGTGATGTGGCAACAGATGATTTTTCTGGTGAAGAAGTCCCAGCAAATTATCTGCTGGAATTTTCGTTAGATTTTTAGGATGACGATCAAGAGGCTGAACTCAACGTGCAGTAGTTCATGTTTAGAAAATACAGCATTTCACCCCACTTTAAAAATATGCAATCGAAACCACATTCAAAATGGATAACGTGAAATGAATTTCTGTGTGTTAATGAAAAAAAAACTGTTTCTTTGAATATCATCAAATTAAGTTTTTGTGTAAAAGTAGTAAATAAATTTTTAAAATTTAATAATCTTTAAAAATAAATATTTTGTGCTGTAAAATATTAGTATTCTCTGTGGTTATTTAGCGTTTTTAAGAGTTAAAACTGCGTTAAAGAAGTCATTCAGTCTTTTTGTTTTATGAGAATATTTGAGACCTTTGTGTTCTGACGGTACTTCAAAGTACCAATTTAATTAATTAGCTCTAAGAAATTAAATTTCCCAAAATTGAGTATTTTATTTATGTATATCCCTAGATTTCAATGCAGTGATCCAAAAAAATATTGCATGAAAAAATTGGCAGTAAATCATAATGCGGAAGATAAAGGGTTAAAGCCAAAACTTTAACAAGAATTTCCAAGTGAAAAAGCTACATAAATGCATAGTATAAAATTTGCAAATTTAAAAAATTTTGTTGGAGAATTATTTTTTACAACTGTAACTTTGTTTAAAATAAAATTTAATAAACTAATGTTTTGGATGAATTTGATGAGATGTTATGAGGATATTTATGTCCATCTAAATGTTTGTAAGTAGCAAACCGCAAATTCTCACGAGTACTAGTTTTTAGTCGGTTTCTTTTTTTGTATGTGATGAGGTTTTTTACAGCACTGAATTCACGTTCAACCAAATTTTTAAGAAAGAAAAGTAATTCACAAGTTCTGCTCACTAACCAATAATGTAGAATATACAGTTGAGATCTGTTTTTGTAACCAGAATTTGTAGTATCCTTGTTCATACATTGGTTTAAGTCCCTCATTTGTGCATATTTCAATAATATGCTCTTGTACTAGTATGGATTCATCTGTGTTTGTATCTGAGTTAGCCCACGCACAAAAAGGTTCTAAGGTTCACCCAGTGGGAAATATTCAAGTTAATTATTGTTATTTATTTTATTTTCCATAAAAATAAAAAAATAATAAAAAAATTTCAATTTTGTATTAAGTTTTGCGTAGCCCCCTGGCATTTTTCAGGGACCCCTATAAATCAATTTCAATTTTCCACGAACCCCCTGAATAATATCTGGAAACCCTGGGGATTCGCAGGGTCCACTTTGGGAACCTCATGTCTAAATGGCCTTTTCGAGCAACATTCAACATTATATTTTAGATAGCAGATGATATTCCAGCATTCAAGACAGTAGGTACACAAATATCTGTCTGTATTTCTTCAGGTATTCTCATCAAAGAAAACCTATTTTTCTGCTTGGGATACTTTATAGAATCTTTAACAATATGTTTTAACAAATCTTTACTTAATATTTCTAAAAACACATCTAAAGGTTTATGACCCATCAATATTTCTTAGAAATAAATTCTTTGTTCTTTTTTTCTAGGGAATCTATATAAGTCCAAAGGCTTCTTACTGAACACACACACATGTGTACATTTCTCTCACAAAATACATTACTTTTTTTTAGTATGCCGATTTCTTCTGTATTTTTTTGAATTAATCTCTATCTCACCTGTTATATAACCTTCGGAATTTCTAAATTTTCACCTATTAAATTTTCATCAAAATATTCCTCATCCGTCATCTCATCTGGATCTGGAGGGATTATAAAGAAATCATTATCATCTGTAGATGATAATTTTGAAATATCATCATCACTATCTCGTGGAAATATTCTTGAGTTTCTTCCATTGTGTAACATCGTCTTTTTCCATGCGCAAACATCTGAAATAAAAAACGCTAACTTACAGTATAAAACATATTATAGCGCACAAATTATCAAAGGCTCATTAGGCTAATGTTGCGCTTAAGCAACATTACTAAAAACACGAATTTATGAGCATGAAAGCAATAACTATGTGTAACAGGTTGAAGCTACTCTTTATTGAGTCTCTGTCTAATTCAGCAGATACAATTGTTTGAAGATTAAGCGGGGTCTATAACAAATTGAGTATGTCTCGTGATGAGTGAAGGAGTCGCTTTTGTCCTGCAGAGAGAGAATTTACTTTAGATATTTTTTAAAAATTTATTTTTAATTAATTTATTAACAAATAAATTTTTCTTGTTTCTATATAAAAAGTTTTCCCTCCCCCAAAAAAAACTAAATCAAAACAAAGTGTAAGTTTTGTATTTAACATATAAGTTGTAATTAATACCAGTATTTTTAATTTGCCAGAAATACCAATTTATTTTTAATTAATTTATGAACAAAATTTTTTTTCTTGTTTTCTATATATATAAGATTTTTAAAATTTTTTCCGATCTTGTTAAAAAAAATGCCAGCTACTGCAACTACTCCCAGCTCTTAAAGCATCCAAAGAGAACAGGCAAAAAGCTTTCTACTTCTAGAATCGCTCCTAGATAATTAATTCTTAAATTTTTCTCTTTCTAATTTTAATTTCTCCGCTTTAGTATTTTTATCTCAATAGTTTTCTCATCTCAATAGTTAAATTTTTTCTCTGAGAAGGGCAGCCTCTGCAAGCTTACTCTACAACCAATAGCAATTCTCAATCCCAATAGCCGAAACCAGCTACCCCCATTGACCATTGCCTTAATAAAGCCATTCCTCCTCCAACAAAACAAGCTAACAACACCAGGAATATCGTAGTTTCAAGATAGGGAGCGGAGGATCGAGTCATCGATCCAGTCTCCTGTGAAGTTCAACTTCTCTTTCTATATAAGAGGGTTTCCAAAAAATTAAATAAAAATAAAGTGTAAGTTTTGTATTTAACATATAAGTGATAATTAATACCAGTTATCCTTCTACGGATGTAGGCAGTGATTTGATTTTTAATTAACTTCTCTCTATAAGACAGAATGTGGGCTATAAGCGACGGATATCATAACTTTAGATCAAGGTCAAGAGATGAGGACGACACCAAAGCTGGCAACTTGCCCTTGAAACCACCGTAAACACAACATAAACACTTAATTGCTACATATTACAACACTCAAATTCCCTTGCCACTTGTCGAAACTGGGATCAGTGAAAAAGATGGCTCCTGCTGTTACGTTTGTAAGTTTCTACTTACAGACTCGATTTTTTTCACTCTGGCTGCGAAAAAAAATAGCAGCAATTCATTTTCCCTATTGCGTTTTGGTGCTCCTCGAACGCGTTTTTGATCTTTTCGCCTCCTTCCTGCGCTCTTCCACTTTCGCCCTCGTGACGTCACTCCGGTTTCGTTCTTGTCTGGCTTCTTCCTCCACTGGCCTCCCCCCTGCGGGGGGAGTTTTTTCTGATATTGCCTTTCCATTCACCTTTTTTCTTTGATTCTTGGTACAAGCGATTTATTTCGCTGGCACCCGAGCCATCTAATTTTCGTTTTCGTCAGAGCTAGCAACTTCTCTCAACGGACTTCCACGCCATGGTAACGTGAGGAATTTTAGTCTCGACATAATTTGATGTGCATCAGCCTTGCTATACAACCGGTCTTCAGTGACAGCAGGACGAACTCACGACACGCCGGCCACAAATTTGTGTCCATTGCCACTGGTCACTATTACTATAAAAAGCCAAAGATTAAAATAAAGTCTGTCTTATATTTTATTTGTCTTTTTTGCGAAACTCAAACACTCTTATTGAGTACTTCAAAAATATTTTTATTTTGTATTAACTTCTGGTAATTCAGTATTCCTTTATACGATGAGGGACTCAAAAATAACCGAAACCGAACTGTTGCACTCATAGGCTTTATATCTACGAATTGTGCTGTTAGGTGTTGTCAGTAAGGTTCTACAGCGACCGTTAGTGAGTTGGCATCAGTCTGAGTTAAACGATTCTCTTGTGGTGTTCTGTTGTGTGCTTTCCTGTTTCAGCCCTTTGGCGATTATTGAGATGGATGACCCCAAAAAACAAAGAGTGTGTATGAAATTTTGTTTTCTGTTAAGGAGAAAAGAAGCAGAGACCATTAGGATACTTAGGCAAGATGATGATGCTTTAGGAAAATCATAGGTCTACGGGTTGTCTTGTTTCAAATCTCGCAACAAGTTGACTGTAGTCACGCCCCAATCAGGGCATCCTTCGACAGGAAGAAATGACGAAAGTATTGCTAAATTCAAACGTGTAATTGAAGAAGATTGTCGAAAGATCATTGACCAAGTTTTTGAAGAAACAAAATTGTCAAGGAGTGCGTTCACGAAAATGCTCCAGCCCACACAGCTTTGATGGTTCAACTATTTATGACAAACAACAACATGGTGCTTGCGTCTTAACCATCCTACTCACTCGATCTTGCTTCGTCCATTTTTTTTTGTTTCTGCAGATGAAGAGAAGTCAGAAAGGAAAGAGATTCTATCTTGTGGAAAATGAAAGAAATACGCTAACGGTTTTGAGCAGTTCGATGTTTCATGAGCTCCAGAACTGTTTTGAGCAGGGGATAAAGCGTTTGGACCAGTGCATTAATGCACATAGACAATACTTTAAAGGGGACTAATGTAGAGTTAAATGAAAAAGCAGAATAAAAATAAATTCTGGTTATTTTAGAGTCCTCCCCTTGCACACAATTAAATTCAGTTAAAATTCAACAAAATGCGAGTTATTATTCATCATGGATAGAAATGTCAGGAGAGTTTAACTCGTAAACATTTCCATTGTAACCGATATTTTATTACTCCGAGAGTAATATAAATTGAATCACAAGAGAGAGAGAGAGTGAGAAACCAGTCAACACACATTTAAATCAAGGGGAGAAAATAAAGCAAAAAATCAAATAAAACTGCTTAGATTTGATTCAGCAAGAACTTTAATGCAACATGAAATGAATGATACTTCAAAAAAGTATACATCTATTCTAGTCAAACGATTTTAATATCCGGTAGAATTTAATATCAGTACTCAAGCATATATATATATATCGATATCTTGGAATTTTTAAATTAAGGAGAAATTGTGTTTATTTTTCAAATTTCTCTCACATAGGAGAGATTAAATAGATTCAGAGAGAAGAGAGAGAGAGAGAGAGTATTTAAATTAAACTACATATGTGTATGGGGACTTTCAACTATATTTTACTTTAAATTATTCGCCAATCAAATTTCCCAAACTACTCCGGATGTTATTCTTTTAATACTGTGTGTGTTCTCGTGTTCTTTTAAAAATACGATTTCTTTAAATAGATTTAGAATCATATATTGAAACTGATAGAAAAACTGAGAACGAATATTTAAATAATGTCTCATTCGCAACTTTTAACGGAAACTCCTTTGAAAATACTTCGCATTTTTCATTGAGATATAAGTTTTTTGTAGTATGTAGCATTTCAAGTCAGTTTGCTTCTATTTTGTATTTCTAAAATACACTGCTGGCCACCGTAAAAATGAAACGCCCAGAAGGAAGCATGCAAATAACATGAAATTTACAAAATGCATTAGCGGAGGTGAGATATGCAAAGGATTAGACACACATCACGCGCGCCTGTGGCGCCACCTCAAAGCGCTATTAAAGGCTTGAAGATTTCGACGATTTCAAGTGCGGTATTTGTGTTTTTTTGGTGGTTTTTTCAAAAAACGAACAGTTATGTCTCGTAGAAAACAGCTATCAGCTTTTGATCAAATATTCGAGTTCGACAGAGGAAGGATAGTGTCTTACCGAGATTGTGGATTATATTTCAGGGAAATCGGTAGTCGTGTTGGACGAAACCAAACAACTTTAATGTGGATATGTGACTGTTTGATGCAGGAGGGTACGACGGACCGACGTGGTCAATCGCATCCACCTCAGTGCACCACTTCATGTGAGGACAGGAAAATTGTGCGTATGGCAGTGACGAATCGCTCAGTCACATCACGAACCATAGCACAGTACATTGAGTCTGTAACGCATCATTCAGTGTCTGCGCGTACCATTCGACGCCGTTTACAACAGAGTGGTCTGCCCGCAAGACGTCCATTGCTTGGTCTACCCTTGACGCAGAACCACAGACGTCTCCACCACCAATGGTGCGATGAAAGAAGGATGTGGGCGGCAGAATGGAATAAAGTTGTCTTTACTGACCAGTCACGCATTTGTCTACAACTCCACGATGGTCGGATTCGAGTCTTGAGACATCGTGGAGAGAGAATGCTGAATAGCTGCGTTATGCACCGCCACACTGGTCCTGCACCGGGTAGTATGGTATGGAGTGGTATTGAATATCACAATCGCACTCTACTAGTACGCATTGCCGGTACTTTAAACAGCCAGCGGTACATTTCCGAGGTTTTGGAGCCAATTGTCCTTCCTTACCTTCAGGGCTTGGCCATAGCCATATTTCGACAGGATAATGCGCGACCACACGTTGCACGCCTTGTCCAAAGGTTCTTCGTCAATCACCAGATTGAATTGCTTCCCTGGCCGGCTCGCTCTCCGGATCTTTCGCCAATAGAAAACATGTGGTGCATGGTTGATCAACGATTGACCCAGATTACATTCTCAGCTGCTACACCAGATCAACTTTTGCAAAGTGAGGAAGCTGCTTGGTCTGCTGTACCCCAAGAACATATCCAAAGTCTCTTTGAATCAATGCCGAGTCGTGTGGCAGCGGTGATCTCCAACAATGGGGGCTAATATGGCTACAGATTCTGGCAGGAACCACACTTCACAGAAGTCTATAAATTTAATCATTTGATACTTGGTCAATATGTTAAATACAAAATAAATTTTGTTGTGCTATCTCTTGTCTTTCTTGGTGTTGCCTTTACGGTGGCCAGCAGTGTAGTATCAGCTAAAATGTAATATGTCGTAAGAATAAAGTCTCAGAAAATTTCGATGATTGTGTGAAATATAAAGGAAACACACAACAACTTTGTTGTAATTTCTCCGGTGAATTTATAAATTCTACAGGGAAATTTTATACGACAAATAAAACACGAAAGAGAACCCAACGTTTATACACAAATAAATGTAATAGATTGTTTACAGTAGTGCAAAACCTAATCGTTATATACAAAGAAACGGTTATCCAATTCTGTTCTTCTTACAGGGACCCCCCAACAATAGATAGTATCTTTCTATCTCAGAGGTCGGCACCTTTCAGCTGTGGCGTGTCAGACCAATCTACCGATATGATTCAGCGTGCCACACAGTAGGGCATTTATGGAACAGTTTGAGAGAATCTCGCGATAATGCATGCAGATAACAGTGGTCAAGGATATCAAGAATATAAATTTACAGTTTTATTACGAAGTCATTTTGCATCGTCTAAAGTTATTTATTAACTAAAAATAAGCAACATAAAATAGCACTTCAGCATGAAGGGAAAAAAAGTTGAAATCGTACGTACACTCATGGACAAAAAATTAGCGCACCAAGAAGAAGTCGTCAAAATGAAACGAAATTGTTCATAAGTAATGACTACTTTCATATAAGTAAATGATTAGAAAATCAAAGAAAAAGGATCTTTTATTTGAAAAAAGGCAAAAGAGCTGGGGATTTAATCCCCTGTTGAACCCATTCTAGCGCGAATGCATGATGAGATACGATCGAGCATATTGAGGCATATAAGTTCTGTATGATGTCCTGATACATTTCGTTCCATATTTGCTGTAACATTGCCTCGAGTTCAGTTTTTCTCAAACTGTGGGGCGTGCCCCCTGGGGGTGCGATAACCCTACGAGGAGGCGCAAGCATATCGAAAATAAAAGATTTTTAATAAAATTAATTTACAGGAATGAATAAAAACAAAATACTTCCAGAAATAATAAAAAACATGCACTTTTACTCTGATATAATTTATATATATCATCTGGCGCGAAATGACGTCATCAAAAATAAAATCTTCTTCAATACCGAATTAGCTATCTTTGATCCTATAACCAAATAAAAAAAACTTTTATTTGATTTGCTGTAATCCCATGATGAGAGATTTTTTATTGCGTTTTCTTACTACTCTTTCAGAGAAAAAACAAAATCCAGAGCCAGAATCGAAAAAAAATTATAATAGAATATATTTGCTCAGCATCTGTTTGACCTTCTATACTATTGGTATTGTTAGTTATGACTTCTCTCTTATGTGTTTGTTTCTCATTTAGGGAAGTTGTAAATAATGTATTTCTGTGTGTGGGGGGGGGGAGTTCCATGTAAAAAGAGTTTGATATTTAGAAAACCACAGAGCACACTTTGAAGGATTACTTGGCCAAGATTTATTTTTATGAGTACTCTCAAACATATAAAGCATAATGAAAAACGTTTTGCATAATTTTTTTAGCAGTAGCATCCATATTATGTATTGAACATACTTTTAACCTGGAAGTGGTCGCGCGGGGCACACAGATCATGAACAGATCAGGCAAATCTGCTTATTTGTTACAAAAGGAAAATTGAAAAGTCCTTGAAAGTAGGTATAAGTTTTCTTTCTCTTAATTAAATTATTCATTGGAATCACGATTTGTATCGTGTGCAATAAAAATAATTATGAAAAAAAGGTTTGGTTAATCCCCCCAATGTTATTACCAACGTTACCAATACCCAATGTTATTGTCAATCACCATTAATGTTAGTATCGAGTGTGTGTCTGCTCCTGAGATAAAACATTATTATAAACATTATTATGGGATAAACACAATTACTCTTTTCATCGGAATTTAATATTGTTTTTCATTATTTAATATTAATTCTAAATGCTCATTCTGTGAGGTTTAAAATTACAGTTCACTTAAAACTAATTATAAAATGAGCATTCATTTTAAAATATCATTTTACATCTTCGTAAATATTGTTGCACATTTGTGGGTTTACTCTTTTTACAATTCAGCTATTATATCAAGAATGTTTTATTTTTTTAAAAAAATGAATTCGTGCAAAGAGTGGGTACTTCAGACTTTAATGTATCAGTGCTGCACAAGGTATCTTATAACTAATGTATTAATACTAAATTAAGAGCAAGTTTAATAAGTGTTAGTGACTTTCATGGGCTTTAATATTAGAATCTAAAATAGCTGATTATTTTGCAAAAAATTAAAATAATAAATTATATATATATATAACTCCTTAAATCAATTTACTTAGTCAGAATTTCGTTGTATTGATTGGTTAATTCGATTCTTAAACACAAGCAAGCATTTAAATCAATAAACCATGTTTCGGTTTCTATGATATAATTGGATTCTCATTATTTTTTCTTGTTAGTTAATTAATTTGGAAGCTTTGATATTCGATCCACAGTTAGTAGCAAAAATATAATTTAATTTCCCTTTTGCTAACAAATAAGAAGAAAATACTTTATCAAATGTTTAAACAATTGACACTGGCGATAACTTTTTTTACTAAATTTTTCTTAGCTAAATTTTCTTATAAGTCACTTAGTATTCCATGGGCTTGTCTTGCAGAGGAAAGTTTTTCAAAGGAAGGTTTACGATTAGAAATTGACACTCCGAGTATTTTTTGATATTTGGCTGAGATCTATATTTTGTCTTCAAAGCAGACACCGCATTTTGCAATTGTTCAAATTTAAAAATTCGAGAAATAAAAATAAATATATATTACTTAAAAGTAACACATATAAAATTTAATATACTTATTTTATTAATTTATATACCATTTTTAATTAAAATCGTAATGTAGCTTTAGCGTCAAAAAGTGCATTATTATTGATTTCAATACATAATTATTCTATAGGGGGAGAGGCGCGATATAAAAATTATGACTGAAAATTGGGTCGCCAGTATTGAAAGTATGAGAAGCACTGCTCTAGTTCGTTCAAACTTGTGGGATACCCAACTCGCCATCCGAAATGATCCCAGATATGCTCGATTGGAGACAAATCTAGGAATCGGGTAGGCCAAGAAAGGGCAGTAACAGTGCAGGATGTCATGGATACACCACTGGGCTGCCATAATGCCACGGATCAATACTAGGGGTGACCATGTATTGTAGGTAATGACACCCCATACCATAACACCAGCTGTGGGAGCGGTATGTCATTGTAAAGCAAAGATAGGTTTGAGGCGTTCGCCGCGGGGTCTCCACGCACGAACACGATTGTCATCACATCTGAGATTGAATCTGGATTCGTCGCTAAAAAAAAGACGACCTGGTTTTATTCCGCTGCAGCCCAGTTTTCTCGTGCGCGGTACCACTCCAAACGGAGACATCGATGGGTGGGCGTCAAGGGCAGCACACATAATGGGCGCCGTGATCTCAAATGCCCTTCAGCCAGGCGCTTTTGTATGGTTCAAAAAGACACATGGGGTAGTGAAGGTGTTACCTGTGCCTGGATGGCAGTCGATGAAGCAGTTGGATGTACGCGTGCTTTTCTTTCGATGTGGCGGTCTTCTTGACGACTGGTTTATCGAGGGCGTCCTGAGCCTGGTCTTTGTGTAAATGACATCTCTTGCATCTACTGGTCCCAACACCTCCTCACAACGCAATCAGAGCGGTCAATTTGACGAGCTACTCGCCTAGCTGACCACCCAGCTTCTATCATGTGGATGATTCTCCCCTTCCTAAAATGCGACAGTTGCTCATATTGTCTTCGAAAACGGCGTAATGGCATGTCTACCTCAGCTCTTCCTTTGCAAACGATTCAGTACACTCAAACAAGCTTTTGTTACCTGTTTTATACTCCATGGATAACGACGGTAAACGCCCTCTACCTTCTATAGGTAATGCGCAATCATGTGGTATTTCTAATAAATTGTATATCTTTCTGACATGTACCTTCAAGCCAAGTTTCGTTACGATCCCGCAATTATTTCTTGATGCGTTACTTTTTTTTCCATGAGTGTATATTATACATCTTTTAAAAAAATTATTAAAATAAGAAGTAAGCAGAATAAAATATAAATATTCCTCTTCAATATTGTTCAATAAAAAATAAATGTTTTAACGCGAGTCTTGTCTCTGCAGCACTCTACTTCATATCGCAATATCAGACGTTATAATGTGGACCTTTCAATTTGACACGATTCTGAACATTCAGTTGTTAAACAGCTTTTATGTGTGAATTCAAAATACTTTTCATTTAAGGAAGATTTTTTTACTTAGATATGTAGAACTAAAGGCGGAAAGCAGAGAGTACATGCAATTTTCTCTCTTCAAGGAATTAAATTTCTCTAGCAATGACATTCAATAATTAACAAAGTAGCTTTTGATTTATCTTAAGAGATATCTTTCAGATTTTTTCGTAATTTTGAAAATGTCCATAATTCAAAAGATGTTTGTTAAATACCGACTTTCATCCACTCAAAAATTAATAAATGTGTAGAGTAGTATAGAGTGTCACTGAGAATTGTGCCATGGGCCAAATGGGGCATGGGTGCCATAAGTTCCCAACCCCCTGCTCTGTCTTCTCACATTCAACGGATAAGATCTTAGCTTGACTAAACTTTCTTCCGAACTGAACTGATCTTTGTTTCAAAGATTCTTTACATAGCCATCCTAGAGCATTTACGGTGATTCCTTGATGGTATCTATTTTTCACCAAATTTGTCGCCAAGGGCAATAAAGTCACCAGTTTGGTAACCCTGGTCACACTTGTATGGTGGCCATAATCTTAATTTTTAAGTTCACGCATTTTTAAAAACTTTGCCTGCAAAACTCAATTTTCTGACAAGGAGAGTACTGCTGCAGAGAAAATAACATACGTAGAGTGTTTCAGTATATAGAGTTCAATCATTGATACTGATCCTCTTAACAAACAAAAAATCCAAATGCAAGATACTCGTGTGATCGATAATTAATTAACGTTACGTGCTTCATTTCACAGTCAAATGATGAGTACAACATCTGGGATAGTAATCAACTCTGTTAACTTCCAGACCACTCTCCAACTTGAAGACTTTGAGCCCTGGCATACTTAGCATACTTATTGGACCCCCAATTCGTTGATCTGTTAAAATACGACACTCGAATCTACTATGTTTTTGTCATGAACCCATTAAATACAACAGAAAGAGAGCGTAGACTGAAATGATTTAAAGAACATGGTTATAAATGGTTTTTGTAATGGGCAAATTATGTTTTTAGAAAAATAATTCATTGTGAATGAGTGAGTGCGTATTAATGTTTCACACTCATATTCATCAACATTTCTAAGGCAACACAGGGTAATATAAATATAAATATATATGGTGGTATACAGATACTGGTATTGTGTGTGGGTGTTGTTCTACAAAGTAATACTGGAATCGAAGTTTGACTTTTTATGGATTTAATGGTAACACAATAAACCTGAAGAGAACAAAAACTTAATAATTTAATTTACCAAGTTAAAATATTAGACTTAAAATGTTCTAGTGAGCAACGGCACTCCTAGAACGCCGAAGCTAAGATCAAGATTTTAAAACAGAAAATATCCTAGATAAAAACGACAGCGACCAAACGCGCTGAAGCCAGGTTTAAGATTTTAAAACAGAAAATATCCGAGATAAAAACGACAGTGAAAATAGCCAGGTTCAAAATTTTAAAACAGATATCCGAGAAAAACGACAGCGAACAAACGCGCTGAAGCCAGCTGACAAAATTTTAAAACGGAAAATATATTCGAGATAAAAACGACAGCGAGACCACAAACGCGCTGAAGTCAGGTTCAAGATTGTAAAACAGAAAATATCCGAGATAAAACAATACCGATCAAACGCGCTGAAACCAGGTTCAAGATTAACTCACGGGCAGGATCTCCTACATATGGGTTTCGTAGCGATGGACCTCCCGTAGGTCTGAGCGGGGTGACAGTTACGCTTCGCCCACGCAGGCTACGATAATTCCCAACACAGGGCCTTGTAACATTTTCCTCCCCGAAAGCTGAAAAATCGGCTTCCTTATACATATGGTATGGCACAGTTCACGTCCACTCGCCCACCCTTCAAATATTGAGGGGTTTTTTTTCTGCTGACCTCCCTTCGTCAATCGAGAGAGAGAAGGCCATTAGAAACCCAACGGCCGCACACACGTGCCACCTGGAACCCTGATTGTAAAAAGGAACAGCCCCAACCACAGAGTAGAAAGAAGTCTTTTTGGAAATACCAGAAAGATCGTTGGTGTTTGCCTCCTCCCTTCAAAGGACATTTTCTGAGGAATTGCATTAATCAATAGTAGGCGTAACTTCTACATAAAATGTTAATTAATTGGTGTGACGTAAATAAATCAATTATTTAATTCCTTATCACTCATGCTAATTTTAATTTTTCCAAATGTGATAGACTTTTGGCAGAATGCCCAAGGCAACTGAGCTCAACCGAAGAGGGTTTTAAATTACAACCTCCCCCCGGGAAACAAACACCCCCACTTCCAGACTTTATTGAAAGAAAATCAAAGTTTACATTTTTAACAGCAGAACATAGTAAAATTACGCAATACAAATTAAAGGTAACTGCATGATATACATACGTAATTACATAATACAAAAATATGCCGCAAAAAAGATAAAACGTAAAAAATAAAGAGCAAGGAAAAGGAAAAGCGTTATGCATTATTCCAGAATTCTTACAAATACATAAAAAATAATACAATTATCCAATACAAATGCATCGCACACACACACGAAAAAACAGTGTGTGGGGGGGGATGACAGGAAACATTTAAAGGAAAAAAAAAATTTTTTTCAATAGGACCTCGTAATTTTAAGACACGGTCAAGACAGGAGAATTGCACTTAAGCTGGAAAACTATTCACCAAACTTCTTTACCACTCCAACGTAAGAACTTTTAAAGCAATTCGTTTGCGAAAATTGAAAGCGATATTATTGATATGAATGCAGATATTATTAAAGTCCTAAGTTTAGGTAAATATAGAAAGTCGTTCACACTTCTTGGAAGCGATTTTTTAATTCATTTTCTCGTTTGCATTTTGAGATAAAAATTTTGCAAGTTCAGAATAATCGTCTGCTAATGCTTTCTTTTGATTGGAATGTAAAATAAAAGATTTATTTTAAAATGGTTCCTAAAAATGTAGTATGGCTCAAAGCTTTCGCAAGGAGAAATATTCGTATCAACAAATTAAAAAGAGCGGTAAAAATTTCGGTCATTGCATTTCAATCAAAGGTATTTATAATATCGTAAAATCCGGCGTATAACGTGTACTTTGATTACAAAAAATAAGATCGAGATTTACGGCTGCGCGTTATACGCCGGGTATAAAAATGAGAACTTTAAGAATAAAAGGAGAAATGAGAGCATAAAAAAATAGACTTTTACATACATCGAAATACTGTTTGTTTAAAACAAATGATATATCTCATGAACTTAAAGTGTTGTAGCTCTAGAAATATACTATTTTTTCATAAGCCTGGGATAATATGTCGAATTAATGTTATCAAAAGATAAGAGTATTGCATACGTACATTTAATCTTTCTTTGTAAAAAAGGGAATGCACTTTATACGGCGAATATACCTAAAAATTAAAAATTGCAGCTTGAAGGCATAGGTGCGCTTTATACGGTACTAGCTGCAAGTACCCGGCTTTGCCCGGGTTTAAAATAAGGTCTTCTGTAAGAAGCGTACATAACTGTTTATTTGCATGCAATAAAAGTGTATATCTATTTTAAAGCAATGTGATATACCACATTTTTGGCAGTTCCATTTGGAGTGTGAACAAAAAGATTTTCCTCTTTGCCAACTCTGGAGCAGGCCACATACAACTGCCCATGAGAAAAGCATGGTGTCTGCAAGTCTATACCAGCAATCCCAAGAGACTAGCCCTTTGACTTATTGATTGTCATGGCAAAGCACAGTTTCAAAGGGAATTGTATTCTCTTGAATTGTATGGTGTTGTCTGAGGGAATGATGGGTATTCTTGGAATGAAGACCTCCTCACCCTTAGCACACCCTGTGAGTACTGTGGCTTGAATGACATGCTGCATCAGCTTTTTCACAATTAATCTTGTGCCATTGCACAACCAGGGTGCATCAATATTTCGTATCAGGATTATTGGAGCACCAACTTTCAGAATCAAGTTGTGGGCTTGCAAATCAGGAGTCTGAATGGAGTTTAAGAACTCAATGGGATATTGAACTGCTTCATCATCATTAAGGATGCAGTCTATGGACTTGTAGGCATATTCTTGCCCTGGAAGATGCTTCTGAATGGTGACATTGATCTTCTCAACCACATCATTTCTGCTTGCCAGAATTGCCCTGTGAGAAAGCTAGTCCTGATCATTGAAGTTTTGCTGAATTTTAGGATTCACCTTGGAGAGAAGTTCGTCAGGAGAGTTGACAATTTGACCACATGGCATAATGATGAGGCCTGTAGAAGGATCTTCAGGAACTTTACCATCTCCAATCTGGAGCAACTTGTTTGCAAATTGTCCTGCAGATAAATCACCCTGAATGTGTGACCGCATGTTTGTAGTTAGACTGAATTTTTCAACATGCTGCCATAGATAAGAATTTTTCAAACAGGCATTGATCTGATCTGCTGGTGTACCACGTGTGACAATGGGAAGTGTTTGTCGAAAATCACCAGCAAGCACAACAGTTGCTCCACCCATTATTGCAGAGCTGCCTCGCAAATCCTGTAATGTCTTGTCAAGAGCATGGAAAGCATTTCTGTGACTCATGGTAGCCTCATCCCAGACAATTAGCTTGCAGGTTTTGAGAACATGTCCCTGCCCTGTGCCCTTGGAAATATTGCAAGTGGCACTGTCTGATCTGGCCAAGTCCAGTGGCAACTTGAAGGCCGAATGTGCTGTTCGATCACCAGCAAGCAGAATTGCTGCTATATGCCAGAGGAGGCAACAGCCACAGCCATGTCTTTCTCTTTCCTCACAAAAGCCAACAGCAAATTCAGTAGAAAAGTCTTGCCTGTGCCACCTGGTGCATCCGAAAAGACCATGCCTCCTCTTTCACTTCCGATCATTCCAGTGATGGCTATAAAGGCTTGCTGCTGATCTGGAGTAAGAATTGGCACATTTTCTGCCATGTAGGCTCGAAGTGCTTGAACATCATAGCTAGTTTCCCTCAAGACATCCTTACTTGTCAATTAAGGTTGATCATGCACTGATTCTGGCAAACCATACAGTGCCAGCTTGTTGCCAGTTATGGTTAGAATTTTATCTTCCAAGATGAGAAGAGTATTATTGAAGAGAGCATCACAGTATTCAATATTTTCTGTAGGATTATTTCGTCTTGCCTAGTGCAAAAAATCCTCTGTCATGTCTTCCTTGTGATTTTCCCACATTGTGATAAGTTTGTTTAAGCCACATACGGCAATCAAAATGGCAAAGAGGTTACGGAGTTGCGCTGGTGACTGAGAGACACAGCTGCGTCTTCCATTGCTTGGTACCAATGAGAATCATCTTCCACTAGTCCCAAGACTTGGCATGCCTCAGTGTATGTGCTGCATGGCTTAAAATTTCAAGGATATCACCATCTTCATCTCTCACAACAACAGTTTTGAGATGTTCAAATGATATTGGTCCTCGAACATGGTGCAACAGGAGGCGCATGTGGAATGCTTCTCTGTTGTTAGGATGCACAGTGTACACTCTTCCCAAAGCATTGTCTGTCACATATCCCGGGAAGTCAGCAAGAGGTACACCTTTTTTTCGGATTTGCCAGACCTTTTGACTTGCATCCCAGCGAAAATGTCTAGGCACTTCAGAATACAGCAATGATTTTGCAAGAGGGTCTGTTTTGCAGAGATCAAAAAAGGCTGTTAGTGTAGTTTTTGGTGGAGTGTCAGTCAAATGTGCTGTTGGCTGTACAGGTTCATAGTATACTCTTTGGCCTCCTTCAAGATGTACTGCCAAGTGAACAATTGTTGGATACCTTTGATGGATGGGAAAGTTGAGCAGACGCCACACTGCCTCACTGCTACTAATGTATCGTCCTTGTTGATAAGTGGTAACCTCATCAAGCCTGTTCAGCATTTCATTTGCAACAGCAAACATGGCTGCATTACTTCCCTTGGTAACATATTTGCAAATGTAGTTGATGCTTTTGACTGAGTTGCAGTACTCCACATTTATGTGTGCTTTGAAGATTCTGCAGAGTAATGGAGAATAAGGTACAACCCAAGAGTTGTCAACATCCTCCAACATTCCAGATTCTGTTGCTCTACCAGGGACAACATGGCCCCCAT
This sequence comes from Trichonephila clavipes, assembly GCA_019973935.1. Classification (NCBI taxonomy): domain Eukaryota; kingdom Metazoa; phylum Arthropoda; class Arachnida; order Araneae; family Nephilidae; genus Trichonephila; species Trichonephila clavipes. The sequence continues at coordinate 20,802 of BMAU01000929.1, forward strand.
CATCTGGTTTTCGGCGACGGTACAGGGTATATCCATCATCTCCTGTCTGTGTCTCTTGCAACATTTGCCTGGGAAACCTCTTACTGCACTTGCCATCAACAATGCATGGTGCCTTGCGATTCCTATTGCAGAAAGGCCCATGAATCATGTTTTTTGTCACAACCTCGTACAGAATGGGATCTTCTTCTTTGTCTGGAATTTCTGCATTTATAATGCTGTCTACATGGTGTGGGCGAATTTTGGTCTGCAACCAAACCAATAGATGCATGTGTGGCAGTCCTCGCTTTTGCCACTCAATGGAGTACATGAAACAGGCTACTTTTCCAAACACTTGGACATCCTTGATGACATGCATCATTTTCTTAATTTTTTGTTGAAACACCCTGGCAACCAAGTCAACACGATCTGCCGCCACTTGTCCTGGAAGCAATTCAACTGTTATCTCTGGCCAGCTTGGGTTGCAGGTGAAGGTGATGAAAAGATCAGGTGTGCCTCTATGACGCACATAGGTCATTCCGTCCTGTGCATATTCATGCATGAAACGGGGCCCTCCAGTGAAGGATGTAGGCAGCACCACTAATTTGCCAAGATTTTCAGAAGTGACATTGTTGTCATTCCTTACTGCCTCCAATAGTATACCATAGTCCTCAGCTCTAAGTTTTGTTTGGTTGAGTCTGATGAAACGCAATCTCTCATTCTCAACCTTAGCGTACATATCCACTATGTATTGCTGGAAAAGGCGTGGGCATCTGAGGAGTGTATTGTATTCATTGACTCTTTGCATCATGCGATATGCATAGTAGTCATTGCTGGTGGCCTTTTTTACATCTTTGATGTTCAAATCATAGCCATCTTCTCCTCTAACAAATAGTAGAGGGTACTGAAGTGGATCATATGACCTGTGAGTGTCTTGAATCCTTTGAAGTGGCATTTGTGAGCAACTTCTTGAATGCAGCACAATGTCCCTACGATCACCTAGCTCTCCAGCAATCATGATGGCCACTTCACTAACAGATGGTGCATTGAATCTGCCTTTGTGTTCTTTTAATGGTGCTTTGCCAGAAATTTTGATTATGTAGTCCACTTGAGTGTTATCATCCATTACCTCAGCAGCCATTTTAAATGACCTCACATAGCTGTTATGCTGATGCAGCATTCTTTGCAGTTTGAGGACAATGTTTCTGTCAACAGGACTGTCAAGCAAATTCAGTCGTCTTTGCACTTGCTCATCTTCTCCTAAGAAATAAATCTGGAGATATTTGCTGTCTTCGGTATTGGCTGGATGAAGAGGTCCAGCATGGTAGTACACTTGGCCTTGGACCTTGAATGTTGGTGTCCACCCATTATTCAGGACAACATTAGACTTGAAGGAAGTCATGGCAAACATATTATTGAATAGTCTAATATGTTTCACAAAGTCCTTTGATTGTGCAGTTTCACCCTTCAACAGACTGCACAATGGTTCTGGTGGCTTTAGAATTGGTGGCAGTTTGACTTTACCACTGGAGCAGCACATGCCTGGAGTTTCTCCTTTCCACTTAAGTGCACTACACTTAAGAAAAACATTTGACATTCTGCCAATGTCAAGAAGATTGTTGCTTTCATAGTCATATCTTGGGTTGTACATTAAACCATCATACATTTGGGCTCTCCATTTCAAAGTGATGGCAACATTTCTCTTTCTTTCTTAAGCCAAGAAGATGTACCACATGCTGAATAGGTGTTTCAGCTGCTCTGGCAGCTCTGTGGCGGACCTGATCATCGTGGAGACGTGGTTGCCTTTGCTCAGGTGTTTCAGCTGCTCTGGATGCATTCTGGTGAACTTGTTGTGATTGGAGTCGCACTTGATATTATTCTGGAGTTTCAGCTGCTCTCGCAAGACTGTGATGGACCTGATCTGCCTGCAGTCTTGCTCTTTTTTCATCAGGAGCTTCTGCTGCACGTGTATGTTCTACTACTTTTGACTTGACTGTTTTCCTACCCAGACTCCCTCTTTTTCTAATTGGCATGACTGTAGCAAAAGATGACAATGCATTCCTATGAATGAAGGAATGGAATGTAGTAAGTAATGTGATATTTGTTGCAGTAAAGTAAATATAACAAAGAAGTATTGTGTTTACTTGCCGCTTTTGTTTAGTAAAGTTTTCTCTAAAATGTACCCACTGCTCAGAACAGGCACATGGAGCACAACTTTTGTTTGGAGGAGTCCAGAGTGAGGTTGGGATGGAACAAAAGCTGTTTAAGAACCTTCCCCATGCAAAATGACTGCTGGAGGTAAAGTTCATCCTACAAACATGGGTCTGAAGGGAGGGAGGGTCCTACCACCATCCCCCCTCTCCCACCCTACACATGTATGACCATCCCTTTTACTTACATCCTCATCACCAAAAAAAACATTCAAAATCACTCACGATGACTAACTTGCATGATTTCCTTTTTTGGTTCATTATCGCATGGATCAGAATAGGCACATGGAGCACTACTTTTGGCTGGAGGAGGCCAGAGTAAGGTTGGGATGAAACGAAACCTGTTTAAGAACCTTCACCATGTAATTTTGTGTATGTGTACCAAATTTCACCTTATTTGGTTGTCTGGATCTTGAGTTATAAAGGAACAGATAAACAGACAGACAACAAATGCGTCTTACATGTATATAGATATAGATTTGTTTGGATTCTTGTGTATTATTACTTTTGTAAGCCTCATGACATACTTAATGGTGTACCAGTCTTTTAAAGCTGACTGAGTCACAGCAACATTTAGCTGGGTATAGTTAGTTATAACATAAAAATAAATCTTAAAAAGATATCAAAAAGTAAAAGAAGGCTCAATATTTTGATTAAATCAGTATAAACATTTTTGTACAAACACAATATATATATATTGTAAAATATTTATTTTGCTATTTGCATTTGAGACAGACATCAAACAAAATTTTAAAGATTGTCAAAAAAAGATAAAAAAACATATTTAAGAAAAATACCACCGATTAATTTTGCCAAAGACACTACAATGTGTAAAAAAATATTTGCAGCACATAATCGTCAAAAAAAATGTAAGTACTAAAATATAAAAAAACAAAAATTATATATTGAATTAATTAAGGATTACCGGAGGAAAAGATAAAACAGACCATGATAATACTCATAATATTAATTTCATATTGATAGGCTACTCATTTTTGGCATGATTTTGAAATCACACCAAATTGGTATGTTGCGGCCAGTCTAATGTTATAGTAATGTTCAGAATTAAAGGTACTTATGTATTATCACATCCTATTGGTGACATTATACAAAATGAAACACATGATCGCCAATTCAACGCATACAAAATTGGGAGTGCCAAAGTGGCGAGTTGTCTTGCCTCATGACATACTTTATGGTGTACCAGTCTTTTAAAGCTGACTGAGTCACAGCAACATTAAGCTGGGTATAGCTAGTTATAGCATAAAATTAAATCTTAAAAAGATATCAAAAAGTAAAAGAAGGCTCAATATTTTGATTAAATCAGTATAAAAATTTTTGTACAAACACAATATATATATTTTGCAATATATTTATTTTGCTATTTGCGTTTGAGACAGGCATCAAACAAAGTTTTAAAGATTGTCAAAAAAAGATAACAAAAACATATTTAAGAAAAATACCACTGATTAATTTTGCCAAAGACATCGCAATGTGTAAAAAAATATTTGCAGTACATAATCGCCAAAAAAATGTTAAGTACTAAAATATAAAAAATTATATATTGAAAGTAATTAAGGATTACCGGAGGAAAAGATAAAACAGACTAAGATAATACTCATAATATTAATGTCATATTGATAGGCTACTCATTTTTGGCATGATTTTGAAATCATGCCAAAGTGTTATTTTGTGGCCAGTCTAATGTTATAGTAATGTACAGAATTAAAGGTACTTACATATAACGCAACTTATTGGTGACATACAAAATGAAGCACATGATTTCTAATGCAATGCATACAAATTTGGGATTGCCAAAGTGGCGAGTTGTCTTGTACGTTGGTGATTGTGCAACTTAATTGGTTGGTTGGTGATTTTTGTAAGTACTAAATAAAAAAATTATCCAAAGTATATATATCCCAAGCATAAAAATAAATTAAAAAATGAAGTACAACACTAACATTAACTGACATAAAAAGAACTGAACTAACTTTATCAATGCAAAAGCATAATTTGAAAAAATAATGTACTTCCATATAACCGCAACCTTTTGGCGACATTATATGAAACGAAGCACATGACTCGCAATTCAGCACATATATGACATGCGAAATCTCGATTACTAACTTGGCAAGTTATTTTGAAGGTTGGAGATTATTAAGATAGTACATAATTACCAAAAATATTTTATCTTACGACTACCTGCTTCCTCAACATATTCATTTTTGGCAAGATTTTGAAATCACGCCAAATTGGTATGTTGCGGCCAGTCCAATGTTACAGTAATGTACAGAATTAAAGGTACTTATGTATTATCGCAACCTATTGGTGACATTATACAAAATGAAGCATATGATTGCCAATTCAATGCATACAAAGTTGGGATTGCCAAAGTGGCGACTTGTCTTGAGCGTTGGTGATTGTGCAATAATACGTAAGTTCTAAATAAAAAAATTATCCAATGTATATATATCCCAAGCATAAAAATAAATTGAAAAATGAAATACATAACTTTATCAATGCAAAAGCATAACTTGAAAAAATAAGGTACTTACATATAACCGCAACCTATTGGCGACATAAAGACATTTCTACTATCTAAAACAGATAACGAAAACGGAAATACTATACTTACGTTAATTGCAGTAATAAGAACTGAAATACCCTTAACAATAAGAAATTTTAGTTTTCAAAATTATAATCCGAGAAAATATTGAAAATGTAAGTTGTAAATGCAAAATTACACACATAAATATCCCGCTATAATACCTATAGTTGCCAAAAAAACAAACAAAATTTTAGATGTTAATAGAATTATCCTTAAAAAATAGATTTATTCGAAAAATAATCCTAATTAAATATCAAGGAATAGAAAAATTGAATAAATAATCCAACCGATAAACATAGCTATAGTAAAAATATGTAATAATCTTGAAAAACTGCGTGTAAAGTATAAATTGTCCACTTAGTGAGAAACGTGACTACATGACGTCATAACACTGGAAAATCACTTAAAAATTAAATTTTAAAAAATTTGGAAGGAATTATGAAAGCCAAACCTATTTAAGAACCTGTCTCGTGTAATTTTGTGTACGTGTACCAAGTTTCACGTCATTTGGGTGTCTGGATCTCGAGTTATGAGGGAACAGACAAACAGACAACAAATGCGTCTTATATATATATATATATATATATATACACTCATGTCCAAAATTATCTTTACATACCCAAAAATGATGATATTCAATGAAATATCCAATCAATGTGATCCGTATTTGCAGGGAATGTGTGAAAACCAAGCCTAATTACATTATCCAATCAAAAGTAATAAAACGGTTTGTGATATGCAAATCTAGGTGTTACGTTATCCAAGGGTGTGAATCAAGCGCTTTGCGCAAACTGAATATTTGAGTGAATTTCTGCAACATAGCGTTTGATTTCAGTGTGTAGGGACTCAAAGTGGTTTGTTATGGCTTCGAGGTATCATTTGGAAGAATCTGTAAAGTGGCGAATTATCGGCCGTTTAGAAGCAGGGCAGTCAATCACGGAAACAGCCACATGTCTGAATATTTCAAGACAGACAGTCTCTAAGCTATGGAAACAGTTTCAAAATGATGGAACTGTTGTAAGGAGGCCTGGACAAGGTCGGAAACGAATGACAACTGCTTCTGAAGATCGGTATCTGGCATTAACTGCCCGTCGTAACAGAAAGGCTACTGCTCGCCAGTTAAGTTCAGAGCTTGCAGCCGCCACTGGAGCTGTTGCATCACGGCAAACAATATACAGAAGGCTTAACGAAAAAGGCCTTTATGCCAGAAAGCCAAGGGTATGTGTTTTACTGTCTTCACAGAAAAAGAGGGATCGCTTTTTAATTGGTGTAAAGAACATCAAAACTGGACTGAACATCAATGGTCCCATGTTCTCTTTACTGATGAGTCGCGGTTTAGTTTAACAGGTGATTCTAAACGTGTTTACATCTGGAGGGAGTCAGGAACACGAAATGATCCCTCGAACATTGTGGAACGTGACCGTTTCGGTAGTAGAGGTGTGATGGTATGGGGGGGAATAATGATCGATGGACGTACGCCTCTACACGTGTTCAGAAGCGGATCTGTGACAGGCTAGATATATCGGAATGAGGTCTTAGATCCTTATGTAAGACTTTTCAGGGGTGCATATGGACGTGACTTTTTATTTATGGATGATAATGCTCGTCCACATCGAGCAAACCTCGTTGATGAATTCTTTGAAAGTGAAGACATTAAGCGAATACCTTGGCCAGCAAACTCTCCTGACCTTAACCCAATAGAGAACTTATGGGACTACCTTGGAACAGCCATTGCACGTAGACATCCTCCTCCTAGAGATGTAAATGGCCTGAAGACTGCATTGCTGGAAGAGTGGAGTTTAATTCCCCAGACTGTGATTAACAACGTTATTTCCAGCCTTAAAACACGTTGTGATATGTGTGTACGAGTCAGGGGAAATCCTATTCAATATTAAATTCGTAAGACTTAATTCTTTTTCTGAATCATTCCTTTTTTTCTTAACTCTCTTTGTCACACTTAATTACCATTTTTATTGTTTCATGCTACATGTGGTAATCTTCAATTTTTTCTTTTGCATTTATGTGTCATAATGTTATGTATCTTTCCACGAAAATTCATTAAATTATAAGTCATAGTCTCTGAGAAATCCGTGAATTTATGCATGTAAACATTATTTTGGACATGAGTGTATATATATATATATATATATATATATATATATATATATATATATATATATATATATATATATATATTGAATTTCAAAGGGAAAAGCGTCTAGCAGAAGGTGAAAATGAAAACATGTCCACGAAACTTTATCCTAAGACTGTTCAAACGCAGGCAACAAAAAAAAAAAAAAAATTCGCCGAGCGAAGGACTCATTCCATTGAAGCTAGGAATGCATTCCGGTTGATTGATTGATTGAATATTAACGTCGCACTGGTCAGCTACACGAGGGCTTTTGGTGACGGACCACGTAATTTTGAACCATGGTCAAGTGACGACGACGACACCTGAGCTGGCACCCCCTCTCCTGAGTACCACACCACACTAACGGGAGGACGTTTCATCTCTCGACAGATTTAACGTGCATCGCTGCCCTACACGGCGGGTCTTTAGTGGTACTGGGCTCGAACTCGTGACAAGGCAAGCCACGGTCCGATACCTATACCACTCGGCTACAGCGGCCGTCGGAATGTCTTCCGGAGCTGTAATTAAAGTCATCCATAAGGATTTAAAGTTAAAGCAGATCTTTAAAACTAAAGATTGTTTCCTTTTTTAAAACATATTACTGAAAGAAAAGCAAATTGTAGAGAAAAAAACACATAGCTGCTGAAAAATGGAAATTTGTAATAAAACTCCATGAGGTATGGGTATATTTAAGTGACTGTACTAAAAGAAGATAAATTTTCCATTACTAAACTGGAGGTAATGGCCGTACTATATCGCTTCGTCAGTGTACAGTAAAGTTCATTCAGTGTACAGTAATGTCAGTAAAGACATTAATAACGATGAACTTCATATGAATAATAAAAAAAAAGCCTCTAGTCACACGTCTAAGTCAACTCCAGCTATTTAGCTAAGGAATATACCTGTAAAATCACCTGAAGCTCCTCCAATGGACTTTTGTTCGTTCGATTTATTAAAACGAACCTTAGGAATACGACGTACAAGAACACTGAACGAACTTTGGAAAGCGGTTCAAGGGTAATGGAGTACAATTTGCATGGCAGTACTAAGAAAAAGTTTACTTTCATGAAGCATTCAAGCTAGAGCTTTTGTCAAAAATCGTCGCTATCAAATAGCAGCAAATTGCCACAAATAGATTATAGTTTAAAAAAAACTAAAAAGCACGCTTTTATAATGTGTGTGAGTCGAACTAAAAAGTAAAAAAATAATTCTTAATATAAGAATAAAATGATTAACGAGAAAATTAATGTCATTGGGATAAAAGCGTGGGGCGTTATATATTAATTGTTATAATTTCTTACTAGTTCTCCAAAATGCTGAGTTAGTGTAAAAATGTAGTACAAAGCCCCCCCCACGCTTTTACCACAATGTCATTAATTTTTTCGTTAATCATTTTATTCCCATATTAAGAGTTATTTTTTTTATTTCTTAGTTTGATTCACACTATAAAAGTATGTTTTTTAGTTTTTTTAAAACTATAATTTATTGTTTATTTTTCAGTTCGATCTACAATAAAAACCTGTCTTTTTAGTTTTTAAAACTATCATTTATTCTTTGTTAAATTTATCCTTGAGTCTGATAATTGGAGCCGGAATTATCTGGCTGATGGAATTAGTCTTGTTCTTCAATGGATATTAATGGGCTTTGTATGAGTCCCATATCGCTATATTTCAAAGATCCCATCTCTATAGATACAGGTCTAACTAATAAAAGTTTGTTAAGAAGAAATATTAAATGTCAATAGTATTATGACCTTTTAAATGTATTGCTATAACGTTAATTCGTATCATCACACTTCTAAACATATTGCTTTTCTAAAATAAAAATATTTAGCAGTTAGAACATATATTATTTTTCACATGCACGAGTCTTTTTTTTATTTCCCTTTTTGCGGTTTTAGGGTTGCACCTTAATCTTTTAGTCGCTAAATTTGGAATTAGTTGCCAAACCTGGAAGTGATTTATGGAATTAGTCACCATACCTGAAAATGGTTTATGCAATTAGTCGTCAAATCTGGAAAGGATATAATGATTTAGTCGTCAAATCTCGGAATCCTTATTATCCTTATTTTTAAGGATCCTGATCAACACAATGAAACAAAGTTATGAAATAAGTGTATTGTCATCGGTCCTTGACAAGTGTGCAAAATTTCGAATCAATATGACCTTTTAAAGTGGGTAAAAATCGGTTCAAAGATTCCATTACATTCAAGTGAAAATTATAAAAGCGTGTTAAAAATAGGTGTTATTGAGGGAAATTAACTATCAAAATTGTTTTCATAAAGTGTGAACGACCTTCTGTATAATTCCAATTTAAATACAAACAAAAGGAACACTTAGAGTACAATGCTTTTTGAAAGATGCTTTTTTTTTATTTTAAAGTTGATGTATCTTTAGCAACAAGAAACATATATAATATTGAAACGGCGTTTTTTGAAGTCCCAAACTGCAGTACTTTTTTAAAAAAAGTTATTGTAAGGAAACTAAGCTACGCTTTTATACTGAATCTTGAAAAAGGAAATTGAAAGAAATGAATTATTCATCGTATAAAATATACAAAGGAAGAAGTTACACTACAAGATATTCATTTTGTCAACAAAATAATAACGTATTACAGATAACAGTGTGCATTGAAAAAGGAAAAGAATAAAACAAAATTGTTTATGCCTCAGAGATTATTTTATCAGTGCTCAAAAATCCCTTTTTAATACTGAAAAGAGATAAACTATTCTTAATAAAATCTGTTTATATTGCAATGAGTTTTTTTTTTTTAAGTTTTCAAATCTCGTTATTGTACCAAAGATTGGAGGAGTTTTTTTTTTTTTTTAAAAAAAAAATTTATGCGACGTGCATTTCCGAACATGTTACGAAATAAAAGGGATCTTATAAAAAAATTATTCCGCAAAAAATAAACATGAAATTAGATTGTTATTACACATTTCTTTCCTCGCACGGCTTTTTATTCAATTTTCGGTGGTTATAATTTGAATATTTATATCCATGCTTTATTTTCATAGTTGTGATTGAATAAAATATTTTATTGAAATGCTATTTTAGGGACGAAATTCTTGCTTGTTCTTTCATAGTTCGAAAAATTATTGGTCTTTTTTTTATCCCAAAGATAAAATAAAAATAAGATTGATAAAATTTTCGAATATAAAGCTTTTTTTTGAAGAACAGGAAAATAAATTCTTTTTTTCTGGTTTTTGTAACAAACAAATTTAGTTTAAGATGATTCCTTATTTTAGAATAAGAATTGAAAGTAAAATTTTTCACTTTTTCTTTTAAGTTTAAGCGAATATTTGTAACTCAAATAAGCACAGAGAAAAGTAAAACTACAAACAAACATGCAAAGAAACACGCATAGAATATATTGTTTTTAATTTGTTATCAATGTAGAGTAATAATATAACAATACATTTTTCATATATGAGGGTAAAATTAAAAAAAAATCAACAAACAAAATGATGGTCTTTTTGTTTTAGATATTTGTTCACGTGCAATTAGTGCTGTACAAAAGTAAAAATTCTTCGGGTTTATTTTTTTCATTAAATATTAAGGATAAAAAAAAGCTGTGATTTAAAGAAGAAAGGATTAAAATATCAAAGCTTTTTAAATGAATAAGAATATTCAAGAAAAAAAATAATAAACAGAATCATTCAAATTATCAGAGCATTTTTAAAAATATTTGTACAGGATTTACAGTCAAAAGAAATGGAAAAAACGTGAAAAAACATCGTATAAACGATACTAAAACTTAAATCAGAATTTTCAAAGTTACTCTGTCTCCAGTGCCTCTTCGCTGTGGTAGTTGAGTGCTTATAGTAGGTAAATGTATTTGTTTTTTTAATTAACACCTTTTTATGGTTGATTTGTCGAATCGGGCACCTTTTTATGGTTGATTTGTCGAATTGGGCACCTTTTTATAGTTGATTTGTCGAATCGGGCACTTAGCGCGCCAAGTGTTTTCTCGCCAAATCGATAAATGCGCCAAATCTGGTAACCCTTCTGAATTTGTTTTCCAGTCAAGAACTCGCTTTTTGGCGAAATTTTGTGCATGCGCAGTAGATTTGTTTTATTTTAACAGTTTAAACGATATCGCGGCAAGTTAGCGCATTCGTAATTCGTTTTTTTTTTTATTTTAACAGTTTAATTTTTCAACGGTCGTTCTCGCGCATGAGCAGAAAGCTTTTAATACTTTAAAAATTCCGTTAATGAGGAAACGGTTATTTTTCTTTTGCTCCAGTTGGGTCAGCTGTTCGGCTTCGTTTTGGAAATTACTTTTAGCAGGTAATATTTTTATTTCTTTCTCCACATAAATTTCAAAAGATTGCCATGATGTCCAGCGATGCTGTTAGGATTATTTTGAATGCATGCATGAAAAATTAAGATTCATATTGTTAAAGACTTTTTTGCCATGTTGCCTGTGCTTGGAAAGAAAGCTGTTTTAGAATGGTGCATGAAAGAAGGTTTGATTGGATCATCGTATGGATGTCCGAAATGGGGATTGATTGATTGATTGAATATTAACGTCGCACTGTTCAGCTACACGAGGGCTTTTGGCGACGGACCACGTAATTTTGAACCATGGTCATGTGACGTGGACGACACCTGAGCTGGCACCCCCCTCTCCTAGCTACCACACCACACCAACGGGAGGACGTTTCAGCTCTCGACAGACTTAACATGCATCGCTGCCCTACACGGCGGGTCTTTAGTGGTACTTGGCTCGAACTCGTGACAAGGCAAGCCACAGTCCGATACCTATACTACTCGGCTACCGCGGCCACTCCGAAATGTGGAAATAGTATGGAATTGAGAGAAAGAACGGGTAAAAAAGCGAATGGTGGTTTTTGAATGGTACTGCATAATTCTGTCCAGTGTGAAAGAGGATACCCATCATGTGTTTAGGAATGTAAGGAAAGGGTTTTGTATGAATTGAGTAATATGGATACGGGTGCACCGTTTTGTTGGTGATGCAAAAATAAAAATGTTTTGGAAGGTGCTCTCAGAAATATGCAGTAGCACACTAGTATAATTTCAGTAGGCAACTCATCGTCATCGTAAATCTCGTAAAAAGCAGCATTTTTTAAAGTAAGTGATTTATTTCCATTTTTAAATGCCTGATTTTTGCAGCGATTTTCAGTTTCTAAACTTTAAAATGCTATTTTTTATTGATTTTCCTTCCGCCATCTTGAATTTCCTGCTCCGGCGTTGCGTGTTGTGGTAGGGTTGCAACTCCGAAACATAACACGCAAAAACGCAACAAATTGGCGATTTTTCAAAATTTGGCGGAGAAGTGCCCGATTCGACAATGTCCCCCGTTGCAATTCCAATGAATCTCACGTTGAAATTCGAGTTATTCAATGTCCCCCGTTGAAATTCCAATGAATCTCACGTTGAAATTGTTAAATTTCGAGTTATTCAACCCACACACAGTTCTTGGCTCCGAATTCCATCGTCACTTTTCGGGGGGCATAATCCGTTTCCGACATTACTCTTCCCTCCCAGAAAATTCTCTGAACTTCGTAAAGAATGCTTTTTTTCTATCCCTCCAATTCCAGAGAAATCCAAAGTTGCACACATCTCTCCTCCCAGCAACCTTTAGAAAATAATAGAATGTATCAAAAATATTCACAACAATGAACGACATGCATTCAAAACAATTGGAATGACCATTTTTTTTTTGCAACAACATTCATAAAATACTTTATACATATATTTGTAAAGTGCTCGTCGAGCATCCGAAATGGAACATCTTCAAAGAAATAATAGAAAACTAAATATATCTTAACGAGGTGCACCTCTGACGAAGCGTTAGAAACATTTCTAAAAAAATATTTACGCTTCGTTTAGATTTTATTCATAAATCCACATATTGCTGGCGTTTGGATTCTTTAAACTCAATAAAATATTCTTACCTTTCATTTCAAGTGTAAATGGATGATTAAAAATAATGACGTTTGAAAGTAGAATTTACTTACAGGTAGCTTTGATTCCGAAAAGAGAAACCGCGCTCTTCAACAACCTCTCCTGACATGGACTTTCGCACTACAGACTCCGAGAAATGTCCCGCGCATATAACATTATGATTTCTGCGCATTTTGTCACCAATTATTTCAAACTGATTTGAAAAAGAATCGCGGGCGCTGTGTCAGCAAAAATTTGAAGTTGTATTGGAGAAGCATAACAAAATTGTTCATTCAATTATGATTGGCTTGCACGGTCAAACACGTGCGGATCCTCACAAAACTCGCTGTGCAGCTTTTCAGCACTAGATGGAAGCACTAATGAAAAATATTCCACTCGTTTTTTAATTTCATGGAATGCTTGCGAGAAAATCAAAGAGATTATTGAATAAGTTTGGTTCAGAGAAAAAAAAACGCTGTAGGATAAGTGGAAAAAATGCATATTTTGTTACAAATTGCGCACAATTTTATCGGCAGTAGGATAACTAAAAATAAAAAAAGATAATTTAGAAATATTTATCGTTCAGAAGTATTCCTTTATTATTTTATTATTTAAAAATATATATATATATATATATATATATATATATATATATTACTACATATTTCTATTTACTTCCTTTGTCGTTTAAGCAACAAAATTTTTCCTAAAAATACCAGGTATTACGAATACTTTTTTAAAAATAATCATTATTAATTGCTTTTGTTTCAAAATTGAAATTAAGATAGATTATGGAAGGTGTTGGGAGGTCTCCTTTGAAAAAGAAAGTTTAACGATATAAAAACTTTTACACTATTTATTTGAGTGTAAGGTTATTCGAATTAATGTAAAATTTCATTGAAAGATATATGAATTTGAATGTGTTTCTGGAAATGATACATGTACCTGAATAGAAATGAGCAATTATATAAATGAATTGATTTTTAAGAAAATATAAAATTATATTATTTTAATTTAACAGACTCAATATCGTTTTTTATTTACCTACAAATCACTTATCTGAGAAAAAAAGATTACTGCAACGAAACACATGCTAATTTTGTCACTAGTTGAAAGTACATTTTTTCCAGAAATCACAACAATTATAAAAATCTCTGATGTCTCAAGAACTGTGTTTTTGCTATAAAAAAATCCATTATATTTTATGCTTCCTCTTGTTTATTGACGAAATAAATTACTAAGTAAGAAATTTAAACATTTTATAATAAATAATACAATCCTCATATAAAAAAAGTTTTGTAATTTACAGCACTACTACGCAATGTTGCACTTCTGAAACAAACAAAAAAAATGACTGAAATTCAATTTAAAACTGCTTGATTTTTTTTTCATATTTCCCCCTGTTATTATTACTTGAGTACTAGCTGATTTAATATTTTCATAGAAATTTAAAAAATTGCGAAGTTAAGGACTAACTTTAATTGTTCATTTTATCTACCATAGATAGCACCACAAAGCGGAGTCATTAAATCCCATTTGATTGATCGAAGTAAGCGAGTTCATTTGAAAGGTGACGCCGAGCGCACAGCAGTAATATTTTTTCCTTCAAATAACAAACCCTCTCTCAGCGAGCAGGTTGAAGAAACGAAATCCTTTCAATTTTCGCGTGTTGTCCCGCGGACCGGTGCTTCAGAATTACGGTCCTGTGTGTTAATCACGGAGTTCTATCCTGTGGCATAGCTAGTCCTAAGTGTATTAAAAATTTCTTAGGTGCCCCTTTAAATTTTCGAGATTTTTTTTTTTTTTTTTTTTTTTGCTTACATGTCTCATTGATACGGGGGTAGCTACGCCCCTGGTTCTATCCCTAAATGGAAATATATATTCGCATTAGAAGTATTAAAATAGAATTACATCAAGTTCGAAAAGAGTCAATATGGCGAAGACAAAAAAATTTGCGTCACAATTCGATTGTTCGTAAGAAAAGACATTTGGAGGAGCCGCATTTAACGGAGAGAAAGAGCGGAAGAATTTTCATCCGGATCGGGTGCAGGCACGCTCTCTTATGGGTCGAGCGACCGGATCGAGAAACAGGATTTAAAACCCAAAAAGAGAGGAAAAAGAATCTTAATTTAAAATAAGTTTTGAGACAAATTTGCACGAATCCCTCGAGAGAAAAAATTAAATGGAAGGTACGATTGTTAGGGAAATAGCATCGCTAAATTCGGGCAAACCAGATTGCAACTTAAACTCGACGAGTATTTTGACTGAAACCGAAACAAATGAAAGAAGGAAATGGCAGTTATCATTATCGAACCTGATTTCAGTGTTGAAGGATGAAAAATTGAATTTCAATATATATATATATATATATATATGTATATCTATATAAATAAAAATGTAATGTGTGTTTGTTCAAAGCCGGTAATCTCTGAAACTATTGGACCATTTCCTCTGAAATTTTGACATAACGTTGCATTTGAATCCGGACGGGTTCTTACGTACTTATTTTTTCGTAATTCTTTCTAAATTTTTTAAAATTTAATTTTTAAGTGATGATCCAGTGTTATGACGTCATATAATGTCACGTTTTTCACTAAGTGGAAAATTTACACTTTACACGCAGTTTTTCATGATTATTACATATTTTTACTATAGTTATGTTCATCGTTTGGAATATTTATCCAATTTTTCTGTTCTTTGATATTTAATTAGGATAATTTTTCGAATAAATAATTTTTTAATGATTATTCTTTGTTGTTTTGGCAACATTTAGATAATTATCGCGGGATGTTTATCTGTGCGATTTTGCTTACAAATTATAACTTACATTTTCAGTATCTTCTCGGAGAATTTCTTTCTTTCTTTAGAATGCGAAGATTATAATTTTTACAAACCAAACTTCTTACTGATATGGGTATTTCAATTCTTATTACTGCAATTAACGTTAGTATAGTACAACTCGCCACTTTGGCAATCCCCATTTTGTATGCGTTGAATTGGCAATCATGTGCTTCATTTCGTATAATGTCACCAATAGGTTGCGATAATACGCAAGTACCTTTAATTCTGTACATTACTATAACATTAGACTGGCCGCAACACCAATTGGGCGGGATTTCAAAATCATGCCAAAAACGAGTAGCCTACCAATATGAAATTAATATTATCTTAGCCTGTTTTATTTTTCTCTCCAGTAATCCTTAATTAATTCAATATATAATTTTTGTTTTTTTATATTTTAGTACTTACATTTTTTTTTGACGATTATGTGCTGCAAATATTTTTTTACACATTGTAGTGTCTTTGGCAAAATTAATCGGTGGTATTTTTCTTAAACATGTTTTTTTACTATTTTTGACAATTTTTTAAATTTCGTTTGATGTCTGTCTGAAATACGAATAGCTAAATAAATATTTTACAATATACATATTGTGTTTGTACAAAAATGTTTATATTGATTTGATCAAAATATTGAGCCTTCTTCTATTTTTGATATCTCTTCAAGATTTAATTTTATGTTATAACTAGCTATACCCAGTTAAATGTTGTTGTGTCTGAGTCCGCTTTAAGAGACTGGTGCACCATAAAGTATGTCACGAGGCTTACTTAAGTAATAATACATAAGAATTAAAACAAATAAAAGAAACGGTACTTACGTATTATTGCAACAATCACCAACTCTGTTAATAACTTGCCAAGTTGGCATCCTTGATTCTTATGTGTTGTACATGCTGAATTGGCAAATAGGTGCTTCATTTCATATGTCACCAATAAGTTGCGATAATACGCAAACACCAAATAATATTTCAAAGTACATAATTAAGTTCATAAAATGATCAAAAACATATTATTGGGGGGCAGTCATTTACAGAAAAGGAATTACTACATTAATTTGAATCAAAAAGCTTTCTTGAGCAAATAAAATATACCCAAATTTGATGAAATGGCTCTGCTCCGGAGTCCATGAGGGCAAAGGTTTAATTGTTTATCGCATTGCTATTGAGCTGTGACTTTTACGATAGTGTCAATTTTGTGTGAGCATAGATTATTATTTCATTGTTCTTCATTTAGTTTTTAGTAGTTTTTTTTTCATTTCTCAGTCAAATTGGTGAGAATTCTGTTCTGTTAATTAATTTTCATTTGAAATCATAGTAAATTGACTTCTTTGGAGTGATTTGTTCAAGTGGAATGAAATATTACGCTTCCCGTTGCATCAGAGTTGAGCTATGTTGATTGATTTGCATTTGAATTTAAATATTTTGTTAGTATTTAAATTCCCCCCCCCTTTTAATGTTTTGCAAAAAAAAAAAATCTAACTGGGTGCAGAGCGCTGTCTTGATCCACTCCTGTAATAGGCGGGTAACTGAGACGTCATGTTCACGTGATCCGGAAGTCAGATAAATGCAGCCATTCCATTGCGCGATGCTTTTCCATTGTAACTTTTCGTCCAGATTCAAACATATTCTGGTGGCGCGTTTTCGACTTCGCTTGTCCTGTCTGTAAAATCGTAGCACGAAGAGTGCAAATGTCTTTTTTTCGCACTTAATGTTCCAAGTTTTTTTTTTTTTTTTTTTTTTGTAATTTTGAGAAATTCATCGCGTAAAATTGTCAAGAAAATGTGAAATAATACTAACTCTCAAACTCCTTGTTAACGGGTCCAAACAGAGAATAGTTCAAATTCGGTGACCACGCCAACCACTATTTTTTTTCACTGTAGAAAACAAAATAACCCATTTCAGTCGAAATTTTACCAGGAATCTAAATATGGTGTCCGTTTAGCGAAATTCCGGTAACTTTGTCTTTAAAATGAAAGACCTTCATTAAAAAATCGACCATGCCTTGCAAGAAAGCCAACTTACAGTCATTTCTAGAGGTACCTGAAGTATTTGGTAGAAATTGTTCTAGTTTTGCCAGTTAAAGGTTTGCAACTCCCAAATACATGTAAATCACACAAGATTTGAAAATCTTTTTTTTTTAATTTTTTGTTAAGGGATCGCCGTGTCTGATATGCAGCCTCCCATTCAAGAAAGCCGCACCAATAGATCGGTACTTCTTCACCCCCAAAACTGACCCTAGTGACCCATTTCACTCGAAATTTTACCTGGAATCTAAATATTAAGTATCACAAAAAACATAGAAATATGTAGCAGGATGCTCGCCATTAAAATTGCAGCACTGGAAACTATAGAAAATAATTTTATTTGTCGTGGGTTTACGGCAGACAGGGAAAAAAATAATTTATCCGAAATTCGGGAGTGTATGGTCGCCAAAATTGCTACGCGCACTGCATCGGACTTTCACACAACTCCAACGGGAGGCATTCAAGTCTCGACAGATTTAACATGCCTTTTTCGAAAGGTGCAGGGTAAATTTATAACAGAAAATTTTTCAATTTTGATTTTAAAATTTTTTCTGTTATCTTTATTTTTTTAAACATGTTATCGTTCTAATTTGCCATCAGATGGCGACACGAACGGTTGCTTTTAGCACAGACGCTAGTCTTCGCGCGTTTCTGAACTTTTCCCTCGGTTCCCCCTCCCCCTCAGGGCGGGCACTAGCAGTTTCGCCGCTCCGGGCAAAGAGGTAAAATGCCGCCCGTTTATAACAAAAATTAATAGAGATAACTTAAACCCTTCCCACGATTAATGCTAAAATAAAACGTGAACAAAAAATTGCTATCATTAAGGTTGAAGTTTTGATTAACAAAAAAAAATTATTAATTTATATTTTTGGCGCTAAATTAAAAAAAATTAGGATTGCACAGAAAAAAAAGAGTCATTTCTAGTGTATAATTATAAAATACAGATATAAAAAAAATACTAAAACAAATTATAGAACCACTAAATATTAAAACTTAATTACATATTAAAAATGCATTTAAACCGAGAGTTAAACTTAAAAGTGTTTTTTTCTCACTTTTAATTCTGATAATTTTTTTTTATAATTTCTTTAACATTAATTTCTTTAGCCCCAGTTCATGTTCAATTACTATTGTTGTCATGCCGTTTAGCCGATCCTCGGTAGTTGTGGAGCGTAAAAAATTTGTATTAATTTTAATTTGGAGAAACTCCTTTCTCCACTTGCCATACTTATTGGGAGAGTAAGCAAAATCAATAAAAGTATACAAAGATTTGGAGAAAAATCTTGGTTCCATCTGAAATTTAAAACCTCTATTGGACATTCTTTTTTATTTAGCAAAGCCAAAGGCGCTACTATCTCGTCTGCCAGGTCCAGCGCGTTTATATTTAATGAATTCCCATTAGTTAACACTGTTTCTAGATCTTTACAATACTTTATATCGTCATTTTGAGGAGTATCTTTTAAATCACAAATATAAATAATGAATGAACTCAAAAGCTCATTAATGTTTTGCAGTTATAATGAACTACTATCGTCCCTTATAAGCGACTAAAGAAATTATTCTTATATGAGAGGCAAATTATATATATTTTTTTCATTTGAACAACAATTTCAATCGAAAATGTGTTAGGACGATTACGGTACATTCAAGCTACAAAAACACACATACTTAAATATGTTAATCAACATGAAAATATGATATGAAACTGGTGACATTTATATTTATGCATGAAAAAAGTAAAATAAATAAAATAGAACAAGCACACACAAATGCAGCTAAATAAATTTTTTTTCACTTTATCTTAAGCAATGATTAAAATTCCTGGGCATTAAACCTTAAAAATTCAAAAAAGAATTTGAAAATGAAAATTTTGTTACCTTTATCGTTGCACGACTTTATCTTTTATGCATACGCACAGGAAGCTAAAAGAATTAGTTCGGAAGTCAAATTAACTCAAGATTCCCTTAGTTTTCTTCGAAAAAGGTCTTTTCTCGGGGTCATTCTGCCCCTTTCATTTCATTCATAAAATTTGACCATGCTTTTCATCACCTTTGTTTAGACTAGTCTCTGCCTAAATCTATCTCTTTCAATAGTAGCCGACTTCTGGCATCTACTCTATTAAAATTCGTAGATAAACAAACGTATCTACGTAGGTATGGGATGTCGCCCAATTTCTCACGAACCACAAGACGCAGAAACTAGCGGAAGGTACCAAAATTCACTCTGAATAGTCATCGAGCCACAAGTTCATTCGTAAGGTTGGTGGAAGGGGAAGAGAGTTGGGAGGCCTCTGACCACCTCCGGATGTTCTCCCTCAAAACTGGGGTGGAACCAAGCCAAATTGTATTGTCACTTGCATGATGCTCAAGCTACTGCGAACAACAAGCATACATCTTATCCCTATGCCACGATGAATTTTGTGGGCACTGTCAGGCAAGTGGCATTAGAAACAACAAGAATCTTTATAATTTTTTTATTATAAAAAAAACCTCAAATGCAAATGTTTGAACAAAATATGTTCTTTCTCTTCTCTTTCTTTTAAATCACACTGAGCCGCAGCAACGCGTGGCAGGTTGCTGCTAGTATATATATATATATATATATATATATATATATATATATATATAAATAAATAATATATTTATGTTTACGAACTTTTAAGTATTTTAAAAGTCAAAATATTTGAAATTTTCACACACACAAGGACACCGCTTACAAGCATAATAAATTCCCACTTAAAAATAGCTTAAAACAGTGTTTCTAATAAATTACGAAGGGGGCGCGAGCATATCGAAAATAAAAGATTTAAAAAAATTTATTTAAAACAAAATTAGTACATTATAAACACCGCACATTCAAGAAAAACAAAATTAGTACATTATACCAACACCGTGCAAAGGATTCCTGTGCTTTACGAAGGAAAACATTTTACCACTACGATAGTAAAAGTTGATTTTGTTACGCGAGCATTTTCACTTCGCGGATTAAAAGCTTCAATAGAAGAAGGGAAAAAAAAAACCAACGGGACCTGTATAGCGAACATTTTCACTTCGCCGAGGGAAGTCAATCAACTGCCTGAGAGAAAACCAGTTTCTCTACTCGTTTCTTCTCAGTTCTTTAATTCGGACTGCTACGAACTACGGAAACCTTTTAAAAATTATTTTATTTTCAATATTTAATCATGTGTTTAATGTGTTTTTCGAGTGGAATTGTAAGACTTGTGCAGTGAAAAGAATTTGAGAGAAAGTAGTGATAACATTCAAAATCAGTAAAAACTACGAACGGATGATAAAAAGATTTTGAAAAAGTTAGTAAATTGTATTTTTTTCATCAAGTATTGTAGGCTTCGTTACCTTTTTGGGTGCTATTTTTAGGACACAAGGTTTTGTGCATAGATAATGTACAACCACGCAAATAGTTTTCACAATACTTGGGAATTCCTTTCCTTTTGTATAAAAGACGATTACAATTTTTAATCAAGAAACAATGTTGTTCATACAGTAATACGTTTACTATTTTTTGTGTGAAATTGTTTTTCTCGTGTAAATCGGAAAAACTTCTTCATTGAAACTATATACATTAATATGTAATTGATTGAATTTTTCGAATTTTTTATTTGACTTACTTCTACAGGGAAATTTAAAAAGTCATATTTTAAGCGACATAAAAATTGTAAATTTAGATTATCTTAATGTTTAAGCAACTAAAACTAACCAAGGATTAAACTAAAATATGCTTACCGTCTTTACTGGCCATCTTTTAAAGAGGAAAGTGAGAGATGCTAAGCAAGTCGATTGTTAAAATACGTTTCGATTGCACTATTTATACTAATTTTTAGGTAGTTTTGCCTTGAAATACTTATCTTATTTTCCTGTATATAATTTTTATTAAAAGGACTCATTTAAATTTCTTTAGTCAGTTGTTTAGATGATCTTTTGTCAAGGATACATTTAAATTAGATGTTAACCTTGTTTTTTAATCGTGTTTATGTTTTTTAAATAACCTTAACCAAGAATGCATTTAAATTAGATAATATGTATAAAGAAAAGATTAAGTCCAGAGGGGTTATAAACAAATTAGCTTTTATTTCGATTCTTAGGTACATGTTACACAAATCATATATTTTTTTTTTTAATATTTGGCAATACACATAACATAGAATACAAAATTTCATCAGTAAAATAATTACTGATTAAAAATATTATTAGAGTTACACAAATGATAGTTGGTAAAATACATCAAACAATAATAACATAGTTAGAATACAAAAACTCAATAAATGGTTATACAAACTGTAATGTTAGTTCAAGAAATATTGTAACATTTTTTCAAAATATAACTTGAAATTTACAAAAACACGTCACATTTTGGTTACAGTATATGAAATAATTTTACAAGTTCATCATTTGTTATCAGTTTAAAATAGCGAAAATGGTTACAGATTAAGTAATATTATTACAGTTACACAAATGATACTTGGTAAAATACATCAAGCAATAATAACATAGTTAGAACACAAAAACTCATCAATAAATGGTTATAAAAAAGTAACATTATTTCAAGAAATATTGTAACATTTTTTTTTCAAAATATAACTCGAAATTTACAAAAACACACGTCACATTTTGGTTACAGTATATGAAATAATTTTACAAGTTCATCATTTGTTAGCAGTTTAAAATAGCCAAATTGCAGCTGAAAACGTGGACAATCACCTTCATCTGAAGTGATATCTCTTGCTTCAAGAACACAATCTAATAGATTTACAAACAGGTGCTTGTTGGGAGAAAACACTTTAAATTTGTCATTTGGATCAGTTCGATGTAGTTGACAAAAACCAAAGCATTCTTCTTGTGCATCATTGTGAATGTATTGCACAATTTCACTGTTGTTTAATATCTTAAAATAGACAATTCTCTTATCGCTAATATCTTTACGTAATACAACATTCTGAACACAATCAATTATATTTAAAAATAAGGATGGGTGGATGTAGAGAAATTCTCCAGGTTAACAGCTATCGCAAACCAGATAACCAAATTTCTCCATTGTCAGTTCTCTTTTAAACTTGAGTCTAATCTGGTTCTGCTTTTATACACTGGTCGACAGAGGTTGGCAGTACTGAAGAGATAGAGGTCGGGGAACTTGAACTAGTTTAAAATACCTTTGCACAAAATTTTGAACAAGTCGTTCATTAGCGCAGTGATTTCCATTGCGCAATCGGTTGATTGGTAGCCCTCGAGAAATATGCCACAAAAAATATAGGCAGAAGAGACCACATGTCATTGTGTTTGGATGTTGCAGAATATTTTCGTTCCATTCGAAACTGGTTGAGTTTTCAATTATAAATTGCTCAATATCATACTACCCCGCGCTTGTGTCGTTACAGATCCCCGTCGCCATATCGCCGATCCAGTCAGTCGCCAGGCCGTAGGAGCGAGGAAAACTAAAGAGAGCGACCTTCCAAGGAGGTGAGGCCGCGTGTACTGGAAATCCTCCGTCGACCGCCAAGATGACTGGTAACCAACTAGACGTAATAATAGATAAGAAGCCGATACGTGCTCTCGTAGATTCTGGGGCATCGTTTTCTGTCATATCCAATAAGTATCGCCGATTTTTAAAGAAAGTTCTGTTTGTTGATGCCAAGAGCGTTATGCTGAAAGTTGCGGATGGAAATTTTGTTCGGCCGATAGGGAAATGTGTTTTACGTGTCCGTATAAACAATCGAGAACTGCCTTTTGAATTTATTGTTTTATCACATTGTAGCCATGACGTCATCCTAGGATGGGACTTTTTAGAGGCGTCTCAAGCCGTTATAGACTGTGGACAAAATGAACTTGTTCTAGAAGACATCTGTCGAGACTCCACAGCGCCTGACGCCTGGAATTTGTATGCCACCAGGGACTATACACTTAAGCCGCATTCTTTAACTAGAATAACAGTATCAGGATATCAAACCCGAGGAGACATAAATGTAGTTCTAGACGGCAGCAAACATTTGCTCTTCGAGAAAAATATTGCTACACCGTCCATGGTATCCACATATCGTAACGGAAAAGTGATGTCTGGGTTACCAACCTGCAGTTCCGAAACCAAATCATCCCTAGAGGAATGTGCATAGGCCAAGCTGAACCACTAAATGAAGGGCATCTATGTGTTATTTCCGACACATCGGGTTGCTTGATGACCAGCAAGAAACTTCGGAGTCACAGATGAATTGTTCGTTAATGATGTCACCCGGAGTTAAGTGACGAACAGAGAAAAACAAGCTATCCGAACTACTCCGGAAATTTTCTGGGCTTTTCACGAAGACCGACAAGTCGACAGCCGCGAAGACGAATGTGAAACACAGGATTTTTACTGGTGATCATGCTCCAATCAACCAACGAGCCTACAGAGTCTCGCCGACTGAAAGACGCATCATTCATGAAGAGGTTCAGAAAATGCTTGATGAAGGTATCGTCCAACCCTTTGAAAGTCCTTGGTCATCACCCATTGTGCTCGTAAGAAAAAAGACGGTAGTTGGCGTTTTTGCGTCGATCATCGCAAGCTGAATAGCGTCACGAAAAAGACGTTTATCCTCTGCCTCGTATTGACGATACGCTCGACTGTCTGAAAGGTGCCATGTTCTTTTCTTCCATGGATCTCCGATCTGGTTATTGGCAAATAGAAATAGACGAAGCGGATCGTGAAAAGACGGCATTTATTACCCCGAAGGCTTATACGAGTTTAAAGTCATGCCGTTTGGTCTCTGTAATGCACCTGCGACCTTCGAGAGAATGATGGACAATTTGCTACGCCATTTTAAATGGACTATGTGTCTTTGTTACCTAGATGACATAATAGTGTTCTCAGAAACTTTTGAAGACCATCTTATACGATTAAGACTTGTTCTAAAATGTCTTCAGGAAGCTGGTCTTAAATTAAATTCAAAGAAGTGTCTTTTGCTGCCCAAGAAGTAAAGATTCTGGGCCATCTTGTATCTAGTAATGGCGTTCGTCCCGATCCCGACAAAATAAAAGCCGTAAGAAATTTTCCCACTCCAAAGAATATACATGACATACGAAGTTTTCTTGGCCTTTGTTCATATTTTAGAAGATTTATTAAAGGTTTCTGTTATCTCGCCGAACCTTTGCAGTCGTTGCTGAAAAGTGGCGTGGAGTTTCATTGGGGTCCTGAAGAGGTGGAAGCATTTAACAGTCTTAAGAAAGCACTTACTTCGGATCCAGTATTGGGGATGTACGACGAAAGAGCTTCTACAGAAATCCATACTGATGCAAGCGGGTACGGTATCGGAGCTGTCCTAGTACAAATTCAGAATAATGTCGAGAAAGTTATAGCATACGCTTCTAGAACTCTGACAAAAGCCGAAAAGAATTATTCCACCACAGAAAGGGAATGTCTTGCCATCGTATGGGCTACCAACAAATTTCGGCCGTACATATTCGGAAAACACTTTACTGTTGTAACTGACCATCATTCCTTGTGCTGGCTCATGAATTTAAAGGATCCTTCAGGAAGGCTTGCCAGATGGGCCCTCCGACTTCAAGAGCATGATTTTGACGTAAAATACAAAACCGGTAAGAAGCATAGTGACGCCGACGCTCTTTCGAGAAATCCAGTGGAAGAGGAAACGGAAACATCAGACAAATTTTTAGCAGTCACGACGAGTATGAACCTTGCGATGGAACAGAAAAAGGATCAAGACCTTGCGAAATTAAAACTTTTGAGCAACTCATCCAAAAACGAAGAATTCAGATTTATCGACGGTATCCTTTGCAAGAAGAATTTTGATCCAGATGGAAAGTTGTGGTTGCCAGTCATTCCTAAACATCTACGAGCAGACATACTAAGGCACTTTCATGACGCCCCCACCGCAGGACACCTTTGGTTTCGCGAAAACTTATGACAGGATACGCAAGAGATTTTACTGGCCGGGAATGTACCGAAATGTCGTTCGGTATGTCATGCATTGTCGGGAGTGCCAAAGGAGAAAGTCCGTTCCTCAACGACCACCTGGACGTTTAGTTCCCATCCCTCCAGCTATAGCTCCTTTCCATCGCATTGGAATTGATCTCCTTGGGAGATTTCCAAAGTCTGCTCATGCAAACAAATGGATAATAGTCTGCACGGATTACTCAACACGATATGCAATAACAAAAGCCTTGCCGACAGCCGAAGTCGACGAAATAGAGAAATTCTTACTTGAAGAAATTGTCCTCAGGCATGGAGCTCCTCGAGTAATTATCACAGATCGTGGAGCCGTCTTTCGATCCAGACTTGTTTCCTCTCTCGTCGACTTGTGTAACATTGATCATCGTTTCACAACGGCGTATCATCCCCAAACAAATGGACTGACGGAGCGCTTCAATAAGACCTTGGCCGACATGTTGTCAATGTATGTGGATGTAGAGCAGAAAAATTGGGATGAAATTCTACCATTTGTGACCTTCGCTTATAATACCGCTAAACAAGAGACCACAGGTTTTACGCCGTTCTATTTACTTCATGGTCGTGAAGCGGAAACGACACTAGATACAATGCTACCATTCTGTCCTAACGATTTTGATGACAATAACATCACCAAGATAGCAGCCAGAGCCGAAGAATCACGACAGCTAGCCCGAGTGCACACTCTGAGAGCTCAAGACAAAGATCGTCGACGTTACGATTCCAAACACCAAATGGTATCCTACGCTCCCGGAGATCTCGTATGGGTTTATACTCCAGTGAGAAAAGTCGGTCTCTCCGAAAAACTCTTAAGAAGGTATTTCGGACCGTATCAGGTGCTACGCCGTTTATCAGCCGTGACTTACGAAGTACAAGATTTTGATCCTGCTTCACGAAAAAGAAAACTAAGAGAAGTTGTCCATGTACTGCGTATGAAACCGTACCATGATCCCGCCGAGCAAATCGAAACCGAGGATATTCCTCCCAAAGAATCATACAAAGGACCCATCACTCGTTCTAGAATAAAGACCCTTGAACAAAATGACAGCGGGCGCTGTCTTCTTTTTCGAGGGGAGCAATGCCACACGCATAATTTGCTACAAGTCCCGATAGCCGAGTTGGCAGAGCGTTGGACTGAACTTCGTCAGGTCTCGGGTTCGAATCCCGGCCCCGGCAGATTTATCCAAAAGACTGGAATTTTGTTTCCGTTTTTAATGTATTGTTTCTCTAGGTTCTAGATGAATCCAGATCATTCTTTAGAGTGCATACTGGTTATTTCTCGAATATTCCGAAGTGTATAAAAGCAGAGTTCATCGCCAGTTGGGCATGTTCTCAGTCCAGTGTTGTATCGAGCTCCCAGCGTTAGAATAAATCTAATTGTTTGTTTAATTGAACTGTGTACTTCTTTCGAACTCCGTGACAATACTGTGGTCGTGTTCCATATGAACAGAAAAAAACACAATGGTTGTCTTGTCTAAAATATATAGCTTGCCAATGTCGACCCTTGAAATGAGCAGGATCTGTATTCACAATGAAGGAGTGATAACGTTTCCTTTGTTTCGGAAGTTTATCACTAGAATAGACCCCCGAGAAACCATACCGTAGTCTGGAGTCTGAAAGAGATAACCTATTCAAAACAAGTGAATCCATGAGCTGGCTTTTAATAATCTATGAATACGTTTCGGCTTTTATCGATTTCTATAAGCGAGGGCATTTCCATGTAAGCAATCAACGTAGCTGTTTCGGGGAGCTCTGCATCAAATTTTAAGTGAATCGAAATATCTCCACTTCGTGTCACATTTCCAAATGGTTCACTAGCTGACTTGTCTTGTGTGAGATCAAAAACGTACAGGCATATGTTCTCTTTGTAATCGTCGTATGAAACATTCGTTTTGTGTTGTGCTAAATCGGTGAATAAACTTAAATAGTTTCTCGCATACAAATCTTTTGCATAGTCAGGTGTGTAAGCAGTAGTGGGTATCTGTATACCATTTTCACTGAGCGAAATATGGTTTAAATTATAATGTTTAAAATTGAATGGATTTTTTTTTCATATTTCCATTAAATGCAGAATTCGAAATTAGACCTAAAATTATCCTTGAAGGCAATACGCCATTTACTCCATTAGGGATTATTACACTCTTCAGACCGGAGCTCACTGTGAAAGTTTTCACTTCAATTCGTGTAAAAGGCATTTGTATGAGCGACTGTTCAAGTGCCTTTTCATGCGCCACCAGAATTGAACTTGAAATTTCACATTTTCTGACATATATACTTATATTTTCTATTTGGAGACGATAGTCCCCTGTAGCAGCTAATAAGGAAAATTCATTTTTGGCCTTAATTAATCGAATTCTGATTGATGTGCCATTTATTAAAAGCTTAGATTGAGTTCCAATATCGGTGTGAAGAATACCGCACATGTCAAAAACTTTACCATTTTTCACACGGTCCCATCTCTTTCTTAGTCCTTTATTAAGCCCCGCATCTGTAAGGGTGACATCGTCAAATTTTCCAGCAGTGTCTTTTACAAATAGTCCGGCACTCAATAAATTTTTTGAGACGATTCAGAATGAAATAACATACTTTGAATGTACGCTTTGTAAGCATAATTGTTTTCCGACGAAATTTGACGATCGTTGAGCGAAATGTGACATTCTGCAAACATAGTATTCAATAGATAGTTAATAGGTCCACATTTGTCATCATTCTGAAATGCTTCCCCGTTTCCTTTTAAAATTCGTGCTTGAACATGTAGAAAAAGGTGTGAAAGATCGAAGTAAGATTCGCCTAAACCTGATATGAGGAATTCAATAGTGTTGTTGTCAGATATGGATGCAACAGGATGAATTTCCACAAACGATGATCGATCTATTGCCAATTGTATTGGAGATGATGTAAACAAATCTAATTCACTTTTGGTGCAGTAACACTTTTCCATTTTTTCACAGATCAGTAAACACGTCTTTCTCGCAAGACTTTTTCTCTTGGTCTGTCGCCGTGAACTCTGTTTCTTTCTTTTAACACCTCCTCCACCTTTCAATTTGCGAAGTATATCCTTTTTAATCTCTTCACCAACTTGCCGCAATTGATATTTTGAAGCTTCTTTAAAGGATTTTCCTTGCGACATATCTTCCAATACATTCTGACCTGTGCTCAGTAAATGTTTTCCCAAATATTTACCGGCTTTCATCATAATCGGCATTGCATATCTCCTAAGATTACTAAATAGCCCATAACCTCTTTGTATAGGATAATTTGAAGCAAAGTAAGAGCCACTTCCTATTTGTTGTTTACAATAGTATCCAATACAATCATTCGGATCTAATCTTTGCCCACGTTTCTCCATGGCTGACAGTTTTGAATATAACAATAAAAACTCTTTGTAGGTTGTTTTATGCAGTTTTCCTTCGAAACGACAAGACAAGGTTTGTTTTGCCTGATATGAATTTAATGGGCGTGCCACTACTTGTTACTAATTCAATTTCAATTGTATCGAAATAGTTCTTCCTGATGGGGAAATATAACGGGACAGTAAACTGTTTTGCGATTTGCTCCTTATATTCGTTGGCAATTGGTATTATTTTTAAGATAGATGCTGATACATCTCCAACCAATGAAGGAGCAATAATATCACAATACACATACACCTCCGTAATTCCTGCTCGCAATTCTAAAATATAATCCGACGTATAATTTCCTTCTGTGAAAGTATTCATACGAAATCCTAGCATATTTGACAACTTTTCTCCGAAAGTTACTTTAGTATGAAGCGGCACACTCATTGCGACTTTAGAATCTACCAACTCTCTCAAAACAATATACTTAAATTCCTTAAACAAAGCATCTGCGTGTTGGTACATACCACTCCGAATTTTCAGCTTATAAATTTTTCGTGCTTCTTGAATGAGAGGAAAATTTTCGTATTCGATAAGATGAAATTTCTCTCCATCCAACTTCCGTGTAATTTCGGAAAAGTCAAATCGAATGGGAAAAATAGCATGGTGAATGTTGTGCGATTCGGTTTTTATATTTAATGCGTCCATCAGTAGGGGACAAGAATTGCGATTCATTCTTAGTTCAATATTGGAATTCAAGGTAACAATAACTTTATTTCTCTGCTTTTTAAAACAGCGGATACATCTCCTGTTTCATAGATTATTTTCTCAGTAATTTGATCAAATATGTCGCTCGAATTCAAATCTTTAAGTGAAATTTCATATATTTTCTTAGTCAATGGACTTTTGAGCGCAACTCGAATTTCTTGATTTTTAAAAAAATTAGCATTTGGAGCGCTATAATTGCGTGTGATTGATGCTCCAGCTGGATAACCAGGTACTACATAATCTTTGTTAGGATTTAATTTTAAAAGACGTAGAAATTTATTTGCCTTTTCGTCTGTTATAGTCAATTCCCAATAGGGGTTAATATTGATTTTTATTTTCGTTTTGTTTTCAATAAGCGAAAAAAGTAATTGGAGGGTCTTTTATCAGTTTTTTCACATTAGCATTAACACCTTCTGTAAACTCTTGATAATCCTCGTTGTAGAGGGGGATAACAAATTCAGGCGTCAATGATGTGCTCTCTACATTTTCAATGGTTTCTATCGAATAAGAATCGTTGTAATCAGGATGAATGGTAAAATACTTTCCGGGAATTGTTACTTCGCTCAAGCAACATTCCCATTCTCCGTTTAAAGTTATTGGATAAGCCAATTTTGTTCGGAAGTGATCTGGAGTGTTATTGGGGAAATAATTCATACTCGCATTAGAAGGTAGCAAAATATGAAAATCATTCGTGTTCTGATTCATTATGAGATGTGATTTGATCGGCTCTTATCCAAGAATTTTGAGAATCTGGAAATCCGACCCACTTAACAAATAACTTACGAGAAGCACCTTTGCCTTTAGTCCGAATGATTTTTTCAATTGCCCAATAGTCATTCGTTGATTTGTCTATTTTTTGTAACTCCTCGTTATAAAAACGACCCTCAATTTCATTAGAATTAAAATCTTGTAATGTATAAGTTGGAGGAATTGTTGGATATCTTTTGTAAATGCGAAATGTTTCTTCAGTCCAACCGGGTAAATAGCCTTTGCGAAAAGTTTTGCGAGCTTTCGATAATCTGACTATATCTCCTGCCGTAAAACTGAATTGTGGATCTACATTAGAATGATATAAACGTTTATATAATTCA
Organism: Trichonephila clavipes; assembly: GCA_019973935.1. Classification (NCBI taxonomy): domain Eukaryota; kingdom Metazoa; phylum Arthropoda; class Arachnida; order Araneae; family Nephilidae; genus Trichonephila; species Trichonephila clavipes. Next base: position 51,644 of record BMAU01000929.1, read on the forward strand.
GGTTCGTCATCTGTTGTCAATTTGGTAGGTTCAAAACCATGTGCGCGATGGATGGAATGATTGTATGAATGTACTAGTTCTGGTAAAATGTCATAATATTTATAGGAATTACGATAGGTAAAGGCTCTGTACATTCGTTCTCGTAAAGTTCTGTGCGCGCGCTCTAAAATCGCGCATTTCGTTTCGCTTTTTGTAGAATAGTGGTGAATTTTATATCGCTTTAACATAGCGCGTACAATTTTATTGTAAAACTCTGTTCCCTTATCAGTTTGAAAATTTTTGGGTTTTACTTTTTTAAATACTTTTTGCAATACTTGTTTTATTGTGCTGGCTTTTTTATCTTTAATTGAAAAGCTCTTAAATATCGTGACATCACATCAATAATGGTTAAAATATAGCGATATCCTTTGTTATAACGAGATAGTTTTTGCATGTCTAATAAATCACTCTGCCACAATTCATTTATTCCATATGCAATAGTTTTGCGTCTCTGAAACTTATAACGAACAGGTTTGTGTAATGTATAAACATCTTGCTGCGAAAGCCATTTTTGAACGTCATTTAGGTGAACTCCGCTTGCCTTTGACAAACGCTTCACGCCTCCGAAAGAAGACGGTTCCTTTGGATTAAAGTATAATTTTCTTAATCGGTCCAATTTTTCCATTTTTTAATTTCTGGCGAACGCGGGGTAATCTTTGTGAACGCAGGATTTGCATCTGAAAGAAGCAACTGTTCTCTTAATCTTTTATTGCCAATCCATTCCAAAGGAATATTCACATGACGTAATGCTGCGTAAAATTTTGCAAATCCTGTAGGAGGAGTTAAAACACGTTGATCATTTTTCATCATATAGGTAAAGAGATCTACTACATTGCTACGATATTCTGCTTTGCCATCTACTTCAAATTCGTTTTTATCATTGAATGTGTAGTTAGCATCTTTGAGTGTTTCTAAAATAGGCAATATATATTTTTTTCGTGTCTTGGGTATAGCATATCCTATATATTTTGCCAGAATGTTGATTCTTAATGGTACTTCGGATTTGTTTGTTAGTGGAAGCTCTGGTTCTGTCAATAATTCTGGAGGAATTTCAAATGGTTTCGGAGGTGGAGGAGGTTGCATCACTCTCTGATACTTTGGTATCAAATCCGATAACAGTTTAGCTTTTATGTCATCAGGTGTCTCTTTCTCATGCAACAAACTCGAAATATTATTTTCTATTCGAACTTCTGGTTGGGTTTCTGCAAAGTAACGTGATATTAACCCTTTCGGGACTAAACCCATCTCTTGAGCCATGTTTCTTATATGCGTTTGCCGATCGCTTTTCCAGCGATTCCTCCTAAAAGAGACAAAACACCTGGTAAAATTAAAGGAAGGAAACCCCCGACTTGTCTATTGGTAGTAAACAGCTTACGTTTGCGAGAAATAGGTACGCTCCTATTGGCTAATAATCGTATCACTCTTTTGTAACTACACAATTTTTTGATCTTTTTGTTGGTATGTTACCAGATAATAAATTGTCACAAATTTCACAGAGAGTTTTTATTTGATCATCTGTTGCACTCTTTAAAATCGCTTTTCGTTGAGCAGGACTTGCAGCAGCTAGCACATGCAGCAAATGAACATGTCGGCTAACTCGATTCATTTTTCTTTTGGAACAAATACCCAATTAATCATTCCCCGATCGGGAAATAAAGACTTACGGAGACGTTGTACTTCTGGCGATCTTGGATGAACATCGACAAGCAAATAACTAAATGGTTCTTCAGTTGCTTTTTTATATGAATCCATGAAAAATTTACCGCGCCCCGGAAATGCTTGTCGACCAAAACACGCAGCTTGTGATACATCTCGATTATTACGAAATAAAATTATGTAATGTGCGTTAAGGCTAATATCTCTCATAGATTTCACTCTCGGAAAAAGATTTTGTGTTATAAGTATTATGCTGTATTTCTTATGATGCGATCCCATAGTAAACATTTGGGAAATTTCGCTTGTTACATCATTCATCATATCATCCAGTACAATCAAATCGCAATTTTCTTCTTCTGCTTCTGAAGGCAGTCCTGAAACAAATTTAAAATTTTTCTCGTTCAGAAACCAATTTTGCGCGTATTTGAAACACCAGACAATATTTTTCATGGGAACTTCGTACACTTGTTCAGATATGAGTTTCTGCACCAAACTCGTTTTCCCACTTTGGGAAGGCCCCGAGATAATTAAATTTGACGGGTGATGTAATTTTATCATTTTCAGCAGATTTCACAAACTTTTTTAAATTCTTTTGCTGTTAACTGTACGCCAGTGTTTCTCAAACTGTGGGGCGCGCCCCCCTGGGGGGGCGCGGTAACCCTGTGAGGGGGGCGCGAGCATATTGAAAATAAAAGGTTTAAAAAATAATTTTTTGGAATGAAGTAAAACAAGATGCTTTCTGACATAATAAAAATATACATTTACACTGATATAATTTATTTTTATCATCTGGTGATCATCAAAAATAAAAGATTCCACTTCAAACGTTCATTAGCCATCTTTGATCCTATAACCAAATTAAACAAATATTTTGTTTGCTGTGCGGTCAATATGAGAACGATGAGAGATTTTTTTTTTACGTTTCTTTTAACGATATCAAGCGATGAGAGATTTTTTATTACGTTTCTTTCAACCTAAAATATTACTTTAGCTGAACTTCGAACTTACTGGTATGGTTATCGCCGTCTTTCTTTTAGGGAAGTTGTAAATATATATAATATATTTCTGTTTCATCTTTTTTCCATGTGAAAGAGTTTTATGATATATGGATAAGCATGAGTATTCTGAAACATATAACGTTTTACACAATTATTTTTTAGAACATGCTACACTTTCCCCATGAACAATTTTGTAGTTTTGATTGCTGTGTTGTACGACTTATTATGGTTTATAAATGTAAATAAGCAGAATATTAAAAAAAATGGGCATCTGTGATCCGTATTAAAGGAAGTTGAAACTGATCAAGCAATTGAAGAACCTACTGAAATAATGTACATTAATCAAGATAGCGAAAGTAAATATCAGAAAAGCGTGAGACATGAAACGTTTGAGTTGATTTGAGTTTAGCTGGAAAATAACATTCCTCTGTTGTTAGCGAAAAGTGTCTGTGTTTTATGTCCTTTATTAAGGGCATTATTTATTTGGAACATTTTCCTTAGTTTTATTGGATTTGTTCTCAAATTTTCTGAGAAAAATTGAAAAGTCCTTGAAAGTAGGTAAGTATATTTTCTCTTAATTAAATTATTCACTGGAATTGTGGTTTTTATAGTGTATAGTAAAAATAACTATAAAATAAATTATAGTTTTAAAACAAACTAAAAAACACTCTTTTATAGTGAATCGAACTAAAAAGCAGGCAATATTTTATATATATATATATATATATATATTACTTAAAAGTAAGATATACAAAATTTAATACTTATCTAGTTAATTTGTACGGTTTATAATTATGATCGTATTGTAGCTTTAGCGTCAAAGTGCATTATTATTGCATTCAGTACATTATTAATGTATAAGGGGGGCGCGATAAAAATTGTGATTGAAAAGGGGGCGCCAGTAGTGAAAGTTTGAGAACCACCGCTGTACGCCAATTGGTTTTGGTTTCAACTGTTCAGATGTATTTTGCGGTGACCAGAAATAACGAATATCGAATACTTTTTCTCTGTTTTTATAACAAATATGGAGGAATATTTTCCTACCGATATGTTTTGAAAATACACACTGTGTTCCAGTAATATTCACTTCTACCGCTGTTGGTGTGTATACTTGCAAATAATTTATGAATACTACAAGCTGAATAACGATAACAAACCACAGGATAGCAAGGTGTAAATAGTTATGTTTTGTACATCTGTCCATCTTTAGAAGGTTAAATGTTTACTCAACACATTGAACATCTGTTCGAGAATGAAAGTTTTTTTCTCAGGATTTCTATTTATAAGATGTTCTGAAAATGATAATAAAAATCCTACTTTAATCATAGTCATTCCATCGTGGAAGAGAGATTCTGAAATTTCCGTAAATAATTCTTCATTTATTTGAATATTTTGTGACAGGTGTGATAATGCAGTCCTATAACTTTTGTTTATATCATCCATTTTACGTTTTTGAGCTTTCTTGTATTACCAGATTCGAACACTGAGAAAGAATAAAAAAGGCTCGGATACACAGATGTGCTATGGCTTGTTTGACGTCTGTGCAACCGAGTCTCTGTTATTTAAGGCCTCTGGACTCTTAAGTTGTAAATTTTTTTCAACTCTATCATGAAAAGTACTTCAAAGCAATTCATGTACGTTCTTTCAAGTTTCCTAAGTAGCATAATACTTTTCATAATACAACCCCTGCGCAAACAGTAAAACATGTTTTTTAAATCATTACCTTCAATTTTAAAATACTAACCAAGCGAAAAAGTAATCACATCATTTAAATTCAGCGTGAACAATAAAAAGAGGATCAAGGAACAGTGTGGGTTTTTACAATTCGGTGAACGCCACGAGGAAAAAAACTTTTCTTGTTTCGAGAACCAGTCATAATTGGAAAGATCATCGATTAATATTCAGTAAATTGCTTAGTAATCACATCATTTAAATTCAGCGTGAACAATAAAAAGTAGATCAAGGAACAGCGTGTGTTTACAATTTGGTCTACGCGAGGGAAAAAAAAAAAAACTTTTCTTGTTTCGAGAACCAGTCATAAATGTGAAGGTCATCGATTAATATTCAGTAAATTGCCTACAATAGGTTTTTCTTCTCAGTTCGTCAGCATGAATTCAGGAAAAGACAGGATGAAAAAAAAGGGGTAAGTTGGTTTTTTTCCTTCTTCTATTGAAGCTTTTAATCGGCGAAGTGAAAATGCTCACGTAACAAAGTCAACTTTTACTATCGTAGTGGTAAAATGTTTTCCTTCGTAAAGCACAGGAATCCTTTGCACGGTGTTGGTATAATGTACTAATTTTTTGTTTTTTCTTGAATGTGCGGTGTTTATAATGTACTAATTTTGTTTTTCTTGAATGTGTGAATGTGTCTCCATGTAACGCACAGGGAATCCTTTGCACGGTGTTGGTATAATGTACTAATTTTGTTTTTCTTGAATGTGCGGTGTTTATAATGTACTAATTTTGTTTTTCTTGAATGTGTGAATGTGTCTCCATGTAACGCACAGGAATCCTTTGCACGGTGTTGGTATAATGTACTAATTTTGTTTTTCTTGAATGTGCGGTGTTTATAATGTACTAATTTTGTTTTTCTTGAATGTGTGAATGTGTCTCCATGTAACGCACAGGAATCCTTTGCACGGTGTTGGTATAATGTACTAATTTTGTTTTTCTTGAATGTGTCTCCAAATGTTCGAGTTTTTTATATCGGCAAAGTGAAAATGTTCGCGAAATTATACAGGAGCCATCATTTCCTACTACTTACACATTTACACGGAAATAATAAATATATATATATATATATTATCTGCGATTTTACATCAAAAATAAAATCTACTTCAAAACCTCATTTCTTTAGCAATCTTTGATACTATAACTAAATAAAAAACGTTTTATTCGATTTGCTGTAATCCCATGATAAGAGATTTTTTCAAAGTGGAAATACTACTCTTTCAGAGGAAAGACAAAACCCAGACCCATAATCAAAAAAATTTTTAGGAGAATATAAAAAATTCATCACTGTTATATATTATTGCCATCAGCTGTAGGCAGCAGAATGTATTTGCTGCGGTTTGACCTTCGAGCTTACTTGTACGGTTAGTTACGTCCCTGCTCTTATGTATTTCTTTTTTCATTTAGGGAAGTTTGAAGGATTACTAAGCCAAGCATAATGAAAAAAACGTTTTACATCATTTTTTAGAACATCCATATTGTAATAAATACACTTTTAATCCGGGAGCGGTCACGCCGAGCACACAGAGTGCACGAAATCGGCAATTCTGGCAAAACTGTTTAATTGTTACCAATGGCCCTGACACTATCCTCCTGTTTGACAATCTTAACGTGAACTAAAATATATTTGTCACATATCTCCCTCTTTTTTGGGAGTGACAAACGTTTTTTTTACGATCTTAAGGTACTTGTTTTGTCTGAGTTCCCGGTGTGATAACTTTTTTTCCGAAATTTTTTCTGTGTCCTTGAAAGTAGGTGAGTATATTTTCTCATAATTAAATTATTCACTGGAATTACGATTTTTATTGTGTACTATAAAAATAAATATAAAAAAAGGATTGGGGTGATTCATTAACCCGCTCGACCATTAGTATCGAGTGCGCGTCTGCTCCAGGATTAAAACATGTGAAAGAGTCTTTTCGTTTTAAGAATATTAAAAATAATACAATTATTCTTCATCAGAATTTTTTTTTATTGTTCATTATTCAACATCAATTCTAAATGCTAATTCTTTGAGGCTTAGAATTACAGTTCACTTAAAACTAATTATAATTTGAGCAATCATTTAAAAAAAATCATTTTACATTTTTGTAAACATTGTCGCACACTTGGCTTTACTCTCCTTACAATTAAGCGATTATATCAATAATGTTTTATTTTCTTATAAATGAACTTGTGCAAAGAGCGGGTACTTCAGCCGGTATACATTTAATGTATCAGTGCTGCACAGAGTATTTTATAACTAATTAATTAATACTAAATTAAGAACAAGTTTAATAAGTATTAGCGACTTCCATGGGCTTGTCTTACAGAGCAAAGTTTTTCAAAGGAATGCTTATGAATAGAAATTGACCCTCTGAGTTCTTTTTCTACATTTAACTGATATTTATATTTTGTCTTCTAAGCAACCACCGCATTTTGCAATATGTTCCAATTTAAAAATTAGAGAAAGGAAAAATAACATAATAATTATCCTATTACTTTTTTTTTGCTTAAAAGTAATATACACAAAATTTAATACTTATGTCATGAATTTGTACGGTTTATAATAAAGATTGTTGTTTTAGCGTCAAAGTGCACTATGATTGCATTCAGTATAATATTAATGTATAAGGGGGGCGCGATAAAAATTGTGATTGAAAAGGGGGGCGCCAGTATTGAAAGTTTGAGAAGCACTGGCTTAAAACGTAAACAAAATAACTTTTTTATAATAAATGTACACACATACAAAGTGCTATAATAGAATTGTTTGCCCTTTGTCGAAATATGTATGAAAATGCGGGCGGGCGCGAAAACTCACTCTTGACAAGCTTTCACACGCTTTTTACCGTGACTACAAAAGGAAAAAAGGTAGTTCTATTGTTTTATTTTTGGAATAATTGCATTTCAGATCGGTTGCTAGTGAATTAGAGTACGTTATAATACAATTACTGTTTACTGGGTCTTTTTTAAACTTGTGTTATAAAAGTAAGGTGAGTAGAATAATTAAAAAACATTCAATTTTTCTAAAGAAATATTTAAAGAGCTTCCTACAGGATGTTTCTTTTTAAACGAAGTTTTTTCATGTATTTTAATTGACTTCAAAAAAGGAGGAGGTTATCAATTCGATCTTTTTTTTTTTTTAATGTTTGTTCGGCGATTACTTCGACATATCTCAAACGATTTGAATGATTTGTTTTGTTTGATAGGGTATGTTACCGGATTGGTACCATTGTTAAAAAGGTGGTTTAAAATGTCATCCCCTAATTTTGGGGGTAAAATTTAGGGCTTGATAAGAAATAAGATTTTCCGAAAATAATTAAAATTATATATGAATAAAGCCACTGGGAATCCAAATATAAAATGCAAAATCAAAACTTTTAAAACACCTACTCTTTTCAACTTTGGGGTTAATATTAAAGGGTGGTAAAAAATTAAAGTTTTCCGATTAAATAGGAAGGACTTTACTTTCCAAAGGTCTACTTTCCATTAAAAAAAAACACAAGGCATCCGATTTTAAAAATATATGAATTTACTGTACGTTACTTCTGGGAAGTCACTTAAAAATAATTTTATCCAGTTTATTGCTTTTTTTAAGACAGTTCTATTTATTTAAAACTTTTATAAAAATGGTTTTTGAAAAACATCCAATTGAGAATAGATTAATCCATTGATATAACCCAGTGATCTTCAAACTGTATTCCACAGAACCCTGGGGTTCCACGAATCAAAATAAAAATTCGAAGAAAAAATATTAAAAATGTGTATGCAAAATATTCCCATTTTCTATGGTAGCCTAGAATATTTTTGTTAAACGAGTATTCATTAGTATTTAAAGTCGTGTTTCCAAACGCTAGTCCAGTGTTTCTCAAACTGTGGGGCGCGCCCCCTGGGGGGCGCGATAAACCTATAAAGGGGGCGCGAGCATATCGAAAATAAAATATTTAAAAAAATTTATTTACTAGAAAGAAGTAAAACAAAATATTTTCTGACAAAATAAAAAATATACACATTTACATATATATATATATATATATATATATATATATATATATATATATATATATATATATATATATATTATCTGCGATTTTACATAATCAAAAATAAAAAAGCTTCTACTTAAAAACCTCCTTTTTTAGCTATCTTTGATACTATAACCAAATAAAAAAAAACGTTTTATTCGATTTGCTGTAATCCCATGATGAGAGATTTTTTTATTACGTTTTCTTTTCAAAGGGAAAATGCAACTCTTTCCGAGGAAAGACAAAACCCAGACCCATGATGATAAAAAATTTTAGGAAGATAAAAAGTTCATCACTGTTATATATTATTGCCATCAGCTGTAGGCAGCAGAATGTATTTGCTGCGGTTTGACCTTCGAGCTTATTTGTACGGTTAGTTACGTCCCTGCTCTTATGTATTTGTTTTTTCATTTAGGGAAGTTTGAAGGATTACTAAGCCAAGCATCATGAAAAACGTTTTACATCATTTTTTTAGAACTTCCATATTGTAATAAATACACTTTTAATCCGAGAGTGGTCAAGCCGAGCACAGAATACACGAAATCGGTAATTCTGGCAAAACTGTTTAATTGTTACCAATGGCCCTGACACTATCCTCCTGTTTGACAACCTTACTGTGAACTAAAATATATTTGTCACATATCTCCCTCTTTTATGGGAGTGACAGACGTTTTTTTACGATCTTAAGGTACTTGTTTTGTCTGAATTCCCAGTGTGATAACTTTTTTCCGGGATATTTTCTGTGTGAGTATATTTTCTCTTCATTAAATTATTCACTGGAATTACGATTTTTATTGCATACTATTAAAAATAATTATAAAAAAAGGATTGGGGTGACTCACAATAACCCCGCTCGACCATTAGTATCGGGTGCGCACCCCTGCTCCAGGATTAAAACATGTTGAAGTCTTTTCGCTTTAAATATTAAAAATAATACAATTATTCTTCTTTAGAATTTTTTTTATTGTTCATTATTCAACATCACAATTCTAAATGCTAATTCTTTGAGGCTTAAAATTACAGTTCGCTTAAAACTAATTATAATTTGAGCAATCATTTAAAAAAAATCATTTTACTTTTTTGTAAACATTGTCACGCACTTGGCTTTACTCTCCTTACAATTAAGCAATTATATCAATAATATTTTATTTTTTTATAAATGACTTGTGCAAAGAGCGGGCACTTCAGCCGGTATACTTTTAATGTATCAGTGCTGCACAAGAGTATTTTATAACTAATTAATTAATACTAAATTAAGAACAAGTTTAATAAGTATTAGCGACTTCCATGGGCTTGTCTTACAGAGCAAAGTTTTTCAAAGGAATGCTTATGATTAGAAATTGACCCTCTGAATTCTTTTTCTACATTTAGCTGATAGCTATATTTTGTCTTCTAAGCAGCCACCGCATTTTGCAATACGTTCCAATTTAAAAATTAGAGAAAGAAAAAATAATATAATAATTATCCTATTACTTAATTTTTTTTTTGCTTAAAAGTAACATATACAAAATTTAATACTTATGTCATGAATTTGTACGGTTTATAATAAAGATTGTAGCTTTAGCGTCAAGTTGCAGTATTATTGCATTTAGTACATTATTAATGTATAGGGGGGGGCGCGATAAAAATTGTGATTGAAAAGGGGGGCGCCAGTATTGAAAGTTTGAGAAGCACTGCGCTAGTCCCATGGGGGAAGGGAAAGGAAGTGATAAAGAAGAATTTCGGCATCCGGTTTCCTTCTCTTTCAACCCTACAACTTTTACAGCTTTGTACTAGCTGCATGGCCCGGCGTTGCACGGGTTGCCTCTTCTTTTATAAATTTTCCCTTTCTTTTACAAAATCAGAACTTCTAATACTCATTTTCAAAATGACTTCCTCCCTCTACCGCTTAGCCCGACATTGCTCGGGCTTTCTCTTTTCCTCGTGACACAAGCATTTCTGTGTGTGTGTTTGTACGTGCACAATGTGAGTGATTTCTAAAATTATGTCAAAATTTTTCCCTTTTTCGAAATTTGTTCCATTCCACTTATTTTCTTAAGCAGACGATGTACTTTTTAATTAACAGAGAATTAATTCCGTAATGAAATAATAGAAATTATCCTTTTAAAAAACATGTATATGTTTATTAAAATCAAAATTCTATACGTAATAAAAAAAGAAAAATTAACAGATATCTATTGAAATGATCGCTTTTTTCTGAACGTTTAATTAAGCATATAAATATGTAAGTTAGAAAAAACAGTAAGGGGGAAGGCCTATATATATACATGTACTGAAAAAAAAAACATTAAAAAAAACGATCTGATAAAAATATTTTTGGTATTTTTTTTTTAAAAAGTAGCGTGATGCGAAATGGAAAGTCTCTTTCTCTTCAGTTTCGAACCCTGGGAACCACCGTTTTATAAATCAGTGCTTTAAACAGCTGAACTAGGCTTACTCTGGAGAAAAGCATTGAATTGACCGTAAAAATAAAGGTAAATTTTTTTCAATACGCCATTTCGTTATTCGTTAAAGTAAAAGATTTTTCTTTCGGGCTTCATTTTTAAGTTAATGCTTTCAAACTTATATATCGATTGAAAACAACGGTAATTTTTAAACAAAAAACTTTTTTTAAAAAAGTAATGTTTACATAATTATCACAAAAGGGGAAAAATTGAAAAACACGTTTTTTTTAACCATAATTTTTAAGATATTTTATCAATCTTTGTAAAGGTTACGTATAATATTGTTCTACACGCCGAAAGAAAGAAAAACATGAACTTTTTTTAGTGTAAATTTTTTTTTTCATTAACGCGAAAGAAAGTTAACGCGGAACAAATTATAGTTCGTATTCAAAAAAAGGAACCGATTTCGACTCATTTTAAGAAAATCGTAAGAAATACAAAATATAATTATTTTATAAAATAAATAAATGATCTTTACGAATCTGTAATTATTTTTGTGTGAGTTTCATGAAAAAAATTAGATTGTGTTTTAAAAACCTCTGAAAAAAAAGAAGTTCCGAAAATATTTAAAAAAAATTGTAAAATAATTAAATTGAAAAAAAGATATTTATATAATTTTATTATATTAAATTTTAAATAAATTTATTTACATGCAAAGATTCGTTGTTTTGTAAAAACAGAATTTTTAAGGCGAAGTAAATGAAATTTTTCTCTGCAGATGGCGTCACGTGCATTTTAATACGTTTTAAGGTTTTTAATTAATATCTTTTTAACTAATAGGAATATCGGAGTATAAATGATTAAACCGGATTTCTGGGATCATTCAGGAAATTTTGGTACTTTCCGCTAGTTTCTGCGTCTTGTGGTTCATGAGAAATTGGGCAACATATATCCCATACCTACGTAGATACGTTTGTTTACCTACGAATTTTAATAGAGTAGATCAGTGCTTCTCAAACTTTCAATACTGGCGCACCCCTTTTCAATCACAATTTTTATCGCGCCCCTTATACATAATAATTTACTGAATGCAATAATAATGCACTTTTACGATAAAGCAACAATATTTATTATAAACCGTACAAATTCATGACATAAGTATTAAATTTTGTATATGTTACTTTTAAGCAAAAAAAAGTTAAGTAATAGGATAATTACAAAGTTATTTTTCCTTTCTCTGATTTTTAAATTGGAACATATTACAAAATGCGGTGGTTGCTTAGAAGACAAAATATAGATATCAGCTAAATATAGAAAATGAACTCAAAGGATCAATTTCTTATCTTTAAACTCCTTTCAAAAACTTTGCTCTGTAAGACAAGCCCATGGAAGTAGCTAATAATTATTAAACTTGTTCTTAATTTAGTATTAATTAATTAGTCATAAAATATTCTGTGCACCACTCATACATTAAAAGCAGTGTTTCTCAAACTTTCAATACTGGCGACCCAATTTTCAATCATAATTTTTGTCTCGCCCCCCTGTACAACAATAATGTATTTACTGCAATAAAAATGCACTTTGAGAGAGAGACGCTAAAGTTACAATACGATCTTAATTATAAACCGTACAAATTAATACGATAAGTATATTAAATTTTGTGTAGATGTAACTTTTAAGAAATATATATAATTTAAGAAAATTACTTAAAATATATATTACTTAGAATTATGTTATTTTTCTTTGTCTAATTTTTAAATTGGAACAGATCGCAAAATGATGTATTTAATTAAAGATTTATTTCCTTCAGCATTCATTTCTCAAAGTACAAATGTCATTAGAAAAATAGTCTAGTCAATGTCGCTCTCTATCATATCCATCACATCTGGCATTATAGGGTACGTTTGCGTGAGTCTGGGCAACCTATCGGACGTCTGCGCAAAACATGTAAAAATGCTTTTCCTCGTACAATTCCAGTCAGTTTTGGTCGACTCGATACTCCTATAGCTACCGAATCTAGCTTGGATGTACATTTTAAATTTTCACGTTAATTGTAATTCACGGTAATTAAGTATTTACGGCAGTAGATTAAAACAATATCATACATACATTTTTAAGTCGTAAGCAAACATTCGACCATAATAAAGAATCAACAAGTACACAGACGAACGAGCATGGTTCCGAAAATTAAATCAAGGCGCTCTTCTCAAAAATTCTTAAATTTTGGATTTACCACTACTGAAGTAAATGATGGAAAAAAAGCCCCAGCTCGATATGTGTTAAAACTTACAAATCTGTAGAACAACATGTGAAAGTTGTTTTTAAAACACGTAAAATCATTTAGCTATGTTGGCAAAGAATTTTAAAAAGTATTTTCTGGATGAGAACAGCTTGGTAGCAAGTTACGAGTGGATTAGGGATCTATTTCAAGATACTCCAGAAGGGCTCTCAACTTCCGAAGAAGAAATCTTCATAGATTTCACATCCAGTGAAAAATTAAAAGGTAATTTTGTAATAAATCGCTAATTGAATTTGGGGTAGAGGTGGATGAGGAATTATCTGTACTAAAAACAAAAGCACTTCGTATACTATTACCATTTTCAACATCCTACCTTTTTCAATCCGGATTTTCTGCAGTGGATGCCTTGAAGACAAAATATAGATCTCAGCTAAATATAGAAAAATAACTCTTTAAGACAAGCCCGTGGAAGTCCCTAATAATTATTAAACTTGTTCTTAATTTAGTAATAAGATTGATTGATTGAATATTAACGTCGCATTGTTCAGCTGCACGAGGGCTTTTGACGACGGACCACGTAATTTTGAACCATGGTCAAGTGACGTGGATGACACCTGAGCTGGCACCCCTCTCTCCTAACTACCACACCACACCAACGGGAAAACGTTTCAACTCTCAACAGATTTAACGTGCATCGCTGCCCTACACGGCGGGTCTTTAGTGGTACTGGGCTCGAACTCGTGACAAGGCAAGCCACGATCCGATACCTATACCACTCGGCTACCGCGGTAAAATTCAGTAATAAGAAATTATTTATAAAATACCTTCTTCAGTACTGATACATCAAACGTATACTGGCTGAAACACCGACTCTTCGCACGAGTTCATTTTTTAAAAATAAAACATTCTTCATATAATAGCTGAACTGTAAGGAGAGTAAAACTGTGTGCACGACATTGTATACAAAAATGTAAAATGATTTTTTTTTTAGATAAATGCTATAATTGTAAATAACTGTTTAAAAGAACTGTAATTTTAAACCTCACACAATTAGCATTTAGAATTAATGTTAAATTATGAAAAAGAATATAAAATTCCGATGAAGAATAATTGTGTTACTTTTTAACATTTAATGTGAGAAGACTTCAAAATGTTTTACCCCGGGAGCAGGCGCGTACTCGATACTAACATTAATGGTAGTGCGGGGGGACTCAGTCACCCCAATCATTTGCTTAGAATTATTTTTACTGTACACGATACAAATCGAAATTCTAGTGAATATTTTAATTTATAGAAAGCATACTTACCTTCTTTCAAGGACTATTCAATTCTTTGATGATTTGAGAAAAAATCCAATAAAACTGAACTAAAATGATTCAAAAGTACAAGACCATAATAAAGGACGCAAATCAGACACTTTTCAATTATCCTACAGAAATGTTAAACCAATAAATTATTTTCCAAATATCGCAAAACTCAATTATATACAATTTCCCTAAGCGAAAAGCAAACGCATAAAAGATGGGAGGGAACTACTATTGATAATAACCATACCATAAGATTGAAGGTCAATCAAATGATTAGCGAACGTACAATGCAGCCTGGCTGAAAAGTGAATCATGATTTCCTTTTCTTTTTCTACAACTGATGTACAGTATTTCAATAATAATTACAGTGGTGAATTGTTTATCTTCTTAGAATTTTTCTCAGGGTCTGGGTTTCGTTTTTTCTTTTAACGAGTAATATTTTATGTTAAAACGTAATTATAAAATCTCTCATTGAGGAAATACAGCAAATAAAACAAAATGTTTTTTTTTCTCTTTAATTTGGTTTTGGGATCAAAGATAGCTATTTGATGACGGAAAAAAGCCAGATAATAAACATAAATTATGTCAGTGTTGTTGTGTGTATTTTTTTTTATTATGGAAGAAAGCATTTTGTTTTACTTCTCTTTCTGGTTATTTTTTTTAAAAAAAATCTTTAAATTTTCGATACGCTCGTGCCCCCCTTGTAGGGTCATCGCGCCCCCCAGGGGGGCGCGCCCCACACTTTGAGAAACACTGGAGTAGATACCAGAAGTCGGCTACTATTGAAAGAGATAGATTTTGGCAGAGACTAGTCTCAACAAAGGTGATGAAAAGCATGGTCAAATTTTATGAATGAAATGAAAGGGGTAGAATGACCCCGAGAAAAGACCTTTTTCGAAGAAAACTAAGAGAATCTTGAGTTAATTTGACTTCCGAACTAATTCTTTTAGTTTCCTGTGCTTATGCAGAAAAAAAAAGTCGTGCAACAATAAAGATAACAAAATTTTCATTTTCAAATTCATTTTTGAATTTTTAAGGTTTAATGCCCAAGAATTTTAATCATTGCTTAAGATAAAGTGAAAAAAAATTTATTTAGCTGCATTTGTGTGTGCTTGTTCTATTTTATTTATTTTACTTTTTTCGTGCATAAATATAAATGTCACCAGTTTCATATCATATTTTCATGTTGATTAACATATTTAAGTAAGTGTGTTTTTGTAGCTTGAATGTACCGTAATCGTCCTAACACATTTTCGATTGACATTGTTGTTCAAATGAAAAAAAATATATATAATTTGCCTCTCATATAAGAATAATTTCTTTAGTCGCTTATAAGGGACGATAGTAGTTCATTATAAATGCAAAACATTAATGAGCTTTTGAGTTCATTCATTATTTATATTTGTGATTTAAAAGATACTCCTCAAAATGACGTTATAAAGTGTATTGTAAAGATCTAGAAACAGTGTTAACTAATGCGAATTCATTAAATATAAACCCGCTGGACCTGGCAGACGAGATAGTAGTGCCTTTGGCTTTGCTAAATAAAAAAGAATGTCCAATAGAGATTTTAAAATTCAGATGGAACCAGGATTTTTCTCCAAGTCTTTGTATACTTTTATTGACTTTGCTTACTCTCCCAATAAGTGTGGCAAGTGGAGAAAGGAGTTTCTCCAAATTAAATTTAATACAAATTTTTTACGCTCCACAACTACCGAGGATCGGCTAAATGGCATGACAACAATAGTAATTCAACGTGAACTGGGGCTAAAGAAATTGATGTTAAAGAAATTATAAAAAAATTATCAGAATTAAAAGTGAGAAAAAAACACTTTTAAGTTTGACTCTCGGTTTAAATGTATTTTTAATATGTAATTAAGTTTTAATATTTAGTGGTTCTATAATTTGTTTTAGTATTTTTTTACATCTGTATTTAATAATTATACACTAGAAATTACTCTTTTTTTTTCTGTGCAATCCTAATTTTTTTTTTAATTTAGTGCCAAAAATATAAATGAATAATTTTTTTTTGTTAATCAAAACTTCAACATTAATGATAGCAATTTTTTGTTCACGTTTTATTTTAGCATTAATCGTGGGAAGGGTTTAAGTTATCTCTATTAATTTTTGTTATAAACGGGCGGCATTTTACCTCTTTGCCCGGAGCGGCGAAACTGCTAGCGCCCGCCCTGAGGGGGAGGGGGAACCGAGGGAAAAGTTGAGAAACGCGCGAAGACTAGCGTCTGTGCTAAAATCAACCGTTCGTGTCGCCATCTGATGGCAAATTAGAACGATAAAATGTTTAAAAAAATAAAGATAACAGAAAAAGATTTTAAAATCAAAATTGAAAATTTTTCTGTTATAAATTTACCCTGCACCTTTCGAAAAAGGCATGTTAAATCTGTCGAGACTTGAATGCCTCCCGTTGGAGTTGTGTGAAAGTCCGATGCAGTGCGCGTAGCAATTTTAGCGACCGTACACTCCCGAATTTCAGATAAATTATTTTTTTCCCTGTCTGCCGTAAACCCACGACAAATAAAATTATTTTCTATAGTTTCCAGTGCTGCAATTTTAATGGCGAGCATCCTGCTACATATTTCTGTTTTTTGTGATACTTAATATTTAGCTTCCAGGTAAAATTTCGAGTGAAATGGGTCACTAGGGTCAGTTTTGGGGGTGAAGAAGTACCGATCTATTGGTGCGGCTTTCTTGAATGGGAGGCTGCATATCAGACACGGCGATCCCTTAACAAAAAATTAAAAAAAAGGATTTTCAAATCTTGTGTGATATACACGTATTTGGGAGCGGCAAACCTTTAACTGGCAAAACTAGAACAATTTCTACCAAATACTTCAGGTACCTCTAGAAATGACTGTAAGTTGGCTTTCCTGCAAGGCATGGTCGGTTTTTTAATGAAGGTCTTTCATTTTAAAGACAAAGTTACCGGAATTTCGCTAAACGGACACCATATTTAGATTCCTGGTAAAATTTCGACTGAAATGGGTTAATTTGTTTTCTACAGTGAAAAAAAAATAGTGGTTGGCGTGGTCACCGAATCAGACTATTGAAAAAAGGGACGAATTTGAACTATTCTCTGTTTGGACCCGTTAACAAGGGGTTTGAGAGTTAGTATTATTTCACACTTTCTTGACATTTTTACGCGATGAATTTCTCAAAAATTAAAAATAAAAACTTGGAACATTAAGTGCGAAAAAAAGATTTTTGCACTCTTCGTGCTACGATTTTACAGACAGCACAAGCGAAGTCGAAAACGCGCCATCTGAAAAGGAGAAGAGGTGGGGGGAGAGAAAAGGAATCATCTCGAAACCATCGGAATGTTTGAATCTGGACCAAAAGTTACAATGGAAAAGCATCGCGCAATGGAATGGCAGCATTTATCTGACTTCCGGATCACGTGAACATGACGTCACTTTTACCCGCCTATTTCAGGAGTGGATCAAGTCATTGGTCTATGCGGATAAGCCACAAGCGCTTGACCATTTGGAAGACAACATTCGCCGTGTTATTGCCGATATACAGCCACAAATGTTGGAAAAAGTCATCAAAAATTGGACGTCCAGATTGGACTACATCCGAGCCAGCCGTGGCAGTCATATGCCAGAAATATATATATATATATATATATATATGGGAACATTTTCATGATCCCCTCCAATTATGTTTGACTCAGATATCTACAAGAAATACCTCGTCATAAAAAAATGCATGCAGAATATAACTTTTGATGATACCTCATCTTCTGATTCATTAAGAGTAATCCTATTTGATCCTATATTTATATGGTTATAGGATCAAAGATAACTAATGAGCATTTGAAGTAGAATCTTTTATTTTTTGATGACGTATATCGCCAGATGATATACATAAATAACATCAGCGTAAATTTGTATTTTTTTATTATGTCAGAAAGTATTTTGTTTTACTTCATTCCAGTAAATTAAATTGTAACCTTTTATTCTCGATATGCGCGCCCCCCTGGGGGGCGTGCCCCAGTTTGAGAAGACAGCGCTCTGCACCCAGTTAGATTTTTTTAATGCAGTGCTATCGCCATCTGTTGTCCAAAATATTATTTATTTTTCTGAATATATCTTAATGATTACTTATCAAACTTCAGTTTAATTTGCAATTTATTTAGCTAATGAAAAAAATTTATTGTATTATAAAATAAATATGATTTAAAAAGCCAAGTTTTTTTAAATTATGTAAATTTTATTAAAATATCTACACTTTTGCTTTGCATAAAGAATCTGTTTTAATTTTTCATATTTAGTGTTTTGTTTGTTCAGAACTGTTTATGGTAATTTTATCAAAGTTAGGGCTTAAATTTCTGTTGTATAGATAACTTTTTAATTTAAACTAATGTTATAATTTCCGATAAGTCCTCATGTAAAGATAGTTAACATTGTTTATCAAAAAGGTTTTCACTCAAACTATCGATGTAATTGAATGCACAACAAAGTTATTTTCTGATGCACTTTAAAATTCAGTGTTAATGCAATTTCTGTCGTGTGGCATCATGATTTTTCTTTCTAAAAATCTGTTCTTCATATAGATTTTTGAAGATTTTGTGCATATGCATATATTTTGTTTTTATTTGTTATATATGCATATATTTTGCATTTGTTACATATGCATATATTTTGCATTTGTTAATATGCATATATTTTGCATTTGTTACATATGCATATATTTCTATGACATTTCCTTTGATTGAAAAAAAAGGTTATTTCTCTTCTTCCTTCACATGCAAATACCATGTTCTCATCATTACAGGAAACATGTAACATTTTTTGAAATATATGTTCTATTTATACCATTTGTGATCCAAAAATTTTTGTAGAAAAAAGATGCAGCTTGATAGGATATTTTCTCATATTTTTCTTTGGATTTCTTTACAATTCAGTGTTGGTGGGATTTTACGTCTCATGTCATCACGGTTCTACTTTGCCTCTGATAATATGTTTCTCCTTTAATTTTATGATGAACATGTGCTTTATACATATCTTACTGCCCATACATGTTTCAATTATCTCTGTAGTTATTTACCATTGTATTTTCTCATTTGTTTGCTCTTTGCAACAGAATTGCAATGATTTTATATTGAAATATTGCAAATAAATATTGTTTAAAAAATTAATTTTTTATCAACAAAGCTTATTTCACTCATTATGTTCATTATGTTTTTTACAACATAGGTCTGTTTTAGAGCTTTTTCTTTTATTTTGGTTCTTACTAATTTAATTTTATCACTATTGTATTACATTTAAATTTTATATTAAATGTAATATAGATGTTAGATAGTAGTACATCCATTCCTCATACAATATTAAATTAATGTTACGGAAAATTTAATTAAATTACAATGTAGGCTTATTTTATCTATTTTTTTAAAATTTTAGTTTGTACTAATTTACTTTTTTTCCAGTTGAAGTCTTCCTAATATATGTTAATTATGGTAATAATTTAGTAAAACGGTTTATCACATAATTAATTTTTTATTTGGTTTATCTTTTTCAGGTTATTTCACTCATAGTTGCCATAGCATAAACATATTTCTGTTATAATTTTTATTAATATTTTCATTCATTCATTTCTATTTACCTTTGAGGAATGTTAATTTCCTCTCTTACATCCAAACATATATTTTTATGAAATCATTCTTTTTGTAAGGCTAACTTGAAATTAAATTAAAATTATTTAGAATGTGGACACTCATTAAAAAATTACTTTTAATTTTTGTTTCGCAATGGCTCTACCCTCTTTAAAAATATTATGTTGCTATGAAAAGCTGAATTTTATTTATTTTAAAACTTGAAAAAGCCTGTGCACCACCCGGCCATGCAGCTAGTATAAAATAAATATGACTGAAAAAGTCAAATTTTTTTGAATTATGTAAATTTCATTCAAATATCTACACTTTTGCTTCGCATAAAGAAAAAATAAAGCATAAAATATTAGAAATATAACCTTAATTTATATTTAACATGCAAATTAATTCACCTAGATTTAGATTATATTTTTTTTCTCAAAAGAATTAGGCAATATGTCAACTTATCAAGTAATTTTTTAAAAGTATCCTTTAAGAATAACACTTAAGGATACTTTAAAAAAATATATTATATATTAATACATATAGTAATACAATATAATATACATACATAACTATTTTCTTTTCAACACACACATAATGATATATTGAGATAAAATATAATCACCAAATTATCATATTTTAATTGCGTATTTATGCCAGTAGTTAAATGTGTATGACTTGAAGGAATAATGAATCACAAAAATGTAAATAAATTAATATTATTTATTAACTAAACTAAGCACAGGAACCGCCAGTTAGGAATTATTTATTTTGAGTGTAATAAGTATGGTCAAAATCTGTATTGATGGATGTAATTTCTTGTGAATTTAACAGTAATCCTTCTTTAATATTGTTTACTTCTTCAGTAGTTGGATTTTTGAGTGTACTGGCAGTGAATCTTTTTCTTCGTGTAGAGAAATATCCAAGTTGTTTTTCAATCTTTTTTATATTTACACAGTCGAGGATTCCATCATTTTAATTCTTTTATTATTGTGCTCTTTTTTGTTATAGAAAATATTTAATATACTATCTAGGTTCCTGTGAATTTTATTATTATCTTCTGGTGTACACTCGTGTTCATCAAGAAGAGCAAGAATGCTTTCAATTTTTCTTTTTTTATTATTCACGCCCATCATTATTAGCAGATTTAGAGCTACATGGTAAAACATCAAATGTTTCTTTTAAAATATCATTTTGATTTAAATTTTCTTGTATTTCTTCATTACGTGTATCATCATTTAAAAACCTTTGGGCAACTTTATGAATGTGCTTGCAAATATTTCCTCTTATTAAACTGTCTACACCAGTGCATGTATAGGAATGTGAATACAAATTTTGCAATCAGTACATTTAATGTTACATAATCTATGACATTCTTCTTCTTTCTTGCATATTAAATAGTTGGAATGATTAGATTCAATTTTCCACTTGATGTCTGCTAATTTTTCAATTTTGTTGCTTTGAATCTCTAGACTTAATCTGTGGCTATTCACAATTATTGATAGTTTATCAGAGGAAATGGTTTTTTTTGTTGTAATTTTTATTAAACATTGAAATATTAAGTCTCTTACAAGTTTTAAGAGACCATCTATTGCAACATCTAATCTCTTGACATGTTTTCCATCAAAATAATGGTACTTAATTTTTTTCATGAAGGGACTCCAAATACATGTTTGTAAAGGGTGAGAATAAATCACTTGACAGCTGTTAAATCGGTCGCCATCTTGGAAAGTAATGCCAACTTAAACTTCTATACCTGGAAAAAAACACTCTGTGTTTATGCCCAGACCCTTTCTGTAACAATACGCCCATTTTTTAGGTCTCTGAGCATAATTTTGCTGGAAATATTTCCCAAATTTAGAAGTATCTGGGTCATTTAATAAGTCTTCTATGAATTGCTTCATTAGGTTAGAAAATGTTTCTAAACATAGTTCATCTTTCACTGCCTTTAATGCTTTATTAACAATTTTTCTCTTTTCAGGAATTTTAATTTTGTTTAAATTTTGGTTTCAGTTTCTTGTGACATTCCATGCACACAATAAGACATTTTTAACTGTACCCCTCACATAACTCCAAGCATTATAAAATGCTGGAGCATCATCAGTCATAAATGTTTTAGTTTCGATTTTACCCACAGCATTTTTAATGGCACTAAAATAAATCCTGAATACTTCTTCGGTACTTCTGTTCGAAAAACAAAATGCCGCTGGTATTCCATTTTTATGTTCATGCACTACAAGAGAACTTAGTATAAATTGAAATCATAGCTGTTCAGGCAATGTGTTCCATCAAAACATATTTTGTCCTTTTCGTATTTTTTAATCATTTCTTTCTGAAAATCTGTCATGATTACGAGGACAAAATCTTCATCTTTTAAACAATAGTCATTCCCTGATTGTCCCTGCTCTTTGAAATAAACAATACAATTTTCTCCATTATTTTTCATTTCTTCAGCCCATAGCTTGACACTCACTGCATCAATTTCATGCCTTTTAACATAATCATTAATATTGAAGTCTCTTTTAATATTATGGATATTTCCTGAAAATAAATAAACAAAACGAACAATAGTAACTAATAATAATAAAATTAAAAATAATGAAACTCTAATATAAATAAAATACTATACCAGCAATAGCTGTCCTATTGGACTCTGATAACCGTAAGTACTCCAATGGAGTAACTTCATGGACAGACTGACGCCAGTCAGTAATCACGTGATTCCAACGTCAATAAACAGCACGTGCGATTTCATACCGTTTTAACACGAAAATAAAAAATGTCAGCAATTCTTGCCACATATAACTCAAGACTTTTTTCTTCCAAACTCAATATTCCATCTCCTTATCTATTGACATCGAAAGTTCCAGAACTTTCCATAATTAAAATTACAGTTAATTTTATAAATAAAAGCACGCGCGTGCGCATTAATATAAAGCATTAATAAAAGCATTAGTATAAAGCACGAGAGAAATAAAGAATGACCATTTGTTACATCCTCCCCCTCTGGTTTCGACGGCGTCCCGACGAGGAACCAGGAGTCTATGGGACCTTTGCTGGACGGCCGCGTTTACGAAGAGGAATAAGGGGTTTTACTTAGTCATTATTACAAGGATTTAAAGCAGAGGTGTGGTAAACACCAAGAGGTACTCCCGGATTATCAAGACTAGCAATCTCGTAAGATGATGGTGATCTTTGTGTAAAAATCAAGCAGGGACCGTCTCTGCGTGGCATTAGTTTTAAACATCTTCCTTGCGCAGCGTTGCTCAGCGGATGTGATGCTACAAAGACATGTTCTCCAGGTTGATATGTTGAAGCAGCTTTTCTCTTTTTATCAGCGTAAAACTTCCAACTATCCTGTTGCTCTTCAACCACCTCTCTCATCTGAGTGGAAAACTTAGCAAATTTCTTGAGATAGGGAGTTATCTCTGGCACAAAATTATCGTTCTGGATGACGACTCGGATATCATTAACAACTTCACTTGGAGAGCGTAACTCTCTACCAAAATTCAGAAAGGCTGCCGTCTGTCCTGTCGTTTCGCATTTGGCTGTGTTGAGAGCAAAGCGGATGGAGGGTAGCTTCTCTGACAAACAGTCATGCTTGTCTTGGACGAGAATTGCCAGCCGTGGTTTCAGATCCCTATTCTTTCGTTCAATTGGGTTAGCTTGTGGATGGTATACAGGGATCAGGGATTGAGGGATGTTTAATAGGTAGCATATTTGTTGCATCACTGCAGACACAAACTGGGTTCCATTGTCACTGATAATGCGGCGAGGAATGCCATACCTCAGTAGAACCTCTTCAATCAAGGTAATGGCACATTCTTTAGCTGTGGCATTGGGTAGTGCAAACAGTTCGACCTCAGTTGGTAAACAAACAGTTGGTACAATCCTCAATGATTAGGATCCATCTTTACTTTCAGGTAGGGGCCTGAAGAGATCAATGGCCAAGGTTTCAAAACGTTGGGCTGGCACAGGTGTCTGTAACAGCCCGGAAGGCTTCTGATTTGAAGCTTTGTATTTAATGCAGTCAGGACAGTTACTTACAGGAGACATTCTGTATGGGGGTACAGAGATAGGAGTACTATTTCCCGTGTTAATGCGGTGCTCCAAGATATTTGTTGCTTCTCCCCCTGGTTCGAAGACATTTTGGAAGGATTCCAACAGGAGGTTAAGTTTCTCCTTCTGGGCAGAGGTCAAACTTTCACCTTCCCCTTCTCTTAATAGGCAGGTGTTGCTGCACATCTTCTCAACTATGGACGGGGTGCTCAATTCTTCACCAAATGGATACTTGTGGGTAGGATTGTCCCAGAAGTACCAACAAGTATTCTTCACATCTAGAACCAAACCAGCAGAACTAAGAAAATCTGTTCCTAGAAGTGTTCTATTTCCCTTTGCCTTTGGGAGAATTATGAATTTGGTCAAGACTGATCTCCCCTCAATTTCTACCATTACTTGGGTTGTGAAGGCCTCACCTGTGGTCTGTTGACCATCTGCTAAGCTCATTGCTAATGTGGTTTCCTGGAAAAGGAGTCCCTTATCCTTAAATATCTTGACATCCTTTCCCCAGCAATTGAATGTGAAGATCCTGTGTCTGCACATACACGTCCTTTTATTCCACAGAAAGTTATGTCGATTAGGGTTAATCGAGGGCTTCTGGTCTGAGCTGTGTAAGCATTGATGTGCTTGGTTGCTACGTCTGTTCTTTGTGAGGCGTTGAGGTTGCAGGTGGGGCACCTAGATTTTATCACTCCTTGTTTAACACAGCCATAGCATCTGAGAGGGGATCTCTCATTTTGTACCTGATGGGAATATTCTCTTTTGGAAGGGCGTTCAGGTTTCCTGAATGATTCCTGTCTTCCATCATTTACGGTTTCACTTGCCTTCACGTGTCTCCTAGGTCCACTGGGTAGGGAACGTCGGATGTTGTCAAAAGCTTTCAGCTTATCTGCTAACATTTCTGGGGAGATAAGTTCTTCTCAGATATCCAGGTAATGTTCCTTAAACTCTAGAGAGCATCTCTTTTTCATTTGATCGGCAGTCATCAAATTCTTCAATCCGTCAAATGAATCGATTTTAAGCTTATTGAGCCATCCTTCAAAATATGCTCGGATTTCAAAATAATAATCCTTCCACGTCCCATTTGGGCTTTTTCTGTGACGTGAAAACAGCTCCCTGAATTTTTCTGCGGTTAATTTGAACCGTTGCAGAAGCATTCCTCGAATGATGGAGTAATCCTTGCATTTCTCCTCAGGCTCACGGTCAATGAGGGAGGTTACATCACTAGGTAGGGCACCAATGAGATAGGGTACACACAGATCTTCACCAAGATCTAATAGCTTCATTTGCCGTTCGAATAAGGTGAGGAACAGGTCCATGTTATCAACTTCAGGATTGAATGTTGGTAGCAATTTTTTTAATTCAATTTTTGTTGGGGGTAGGGTTTGTGGACCTACGACTCTTTGAGTCTCATTTTGCAATCGTATTTTCTGCAGCTCAAATTCACGCAGTGTTTGCTCTTTTTGTTTGTTTTTCTCGTCTATCCTATTTGATACGATTCCCTCAAAGATACATTTCACAAATTCAGGGTCTTCCTTATAAGCATCATTTGTTAAAATTTTTGTCCTTAATTCAATTATTTCTAGCTCTTCCCCCTTCGACTAACATTCATCTAACTCAATAGCAAGCTTAATGAGATCAGCTTTTTTCCCTTTTCCCAGAAATGACATGACTGAGAAATTTAAGAGTTGCAAATAAATAAAATAAGTAACTATGGTCCAGGCCTTATTGTCCACCAAAGCTCTTACAGATATGGGAATACACTTTAAAATATGGCTAGCCTTAAAACCTTATAAATTATTATGCACTTCAAAAACAATTAAAATAGGTAAATAAATTAGTAACATATTCAAAATACCAACAAGGAACATTAATTCAAATAATAAAATAATATAAAGAAAATTTAGGAATCATCAGTTGTAATGATACAAAAATTCAATGCAATGAAAATACTAAACAAAACTAAAATAATCAGGCATGTAATGCTACCTAAATTCAATAGGAAATCAGTAAAATATCAAGCAAAATAGTAATTATTAATGTGCAATTCACAAAATATTAATCAGGAAACGTTATCTCACAAGAAATAAATTAATATGCAGCAAAATTAAGAATTATCATTGCATAAGAATACCAAAAATCAATGAAATAAATGATAAAATTATCCCTAGCACTAACACACTGTAGCAGGATTGCTATCACTTGTATAGGAAAAATGCACAAAACACTATTGCAAAAACTTTTAACAGGAAATAGATGTTTTTTTTTTTTTTTTCCTTTTCTTCAGACAATTGAAGTCAGGATGATTCACTTTCTCTCTCAATTTCCAGGGATTTTCTCTTGCTTTAGAAGGATTGTGGCGCAATACCAGTAATTTTTCTTTCCGGGACAGTAAGGTTTACAGAGCCGGTTAAATTTTCATTTTTCTGCGGCGTTTCGTCACAGCGTCTACGGGATCGTAGTTCTTTGACCACGGTTGTGGGCGCCAGTTTTAACACGAAAATAAAAAAAAATGTCAACAACTCTTGCCACATTCAACTCAAGACTTTATTCTACAAACTGAATATTCCATCTTTTTATCTATTGCCATTGAAAGTTCCAGAACTTTCGATAATTAAAATTACAGTTAATTTTTATAAATAAAAGCCCGCGCGTGCGCGCGCGCGAGCATTAATATAAAGCATTAATATAAAGCACGAGAGAAATAAAGAATTACCATTTGTTACAATTTTTAATTAATTATAATAATGTATAATCAATAATATAAAATAAAAGGAAATGGAGAATGTGTGCTTGCTTTATCTCAAAATGTAAAATTTAGATATTCTTAGATCGTTAAAGAATTATTCTAAAATAGTTTAAAACTTTGAAGCTCTATCTTTTTTTAAATTAAAATATCTACTTTGAGACACTTGTATACGGCTTTTCAATCAAGAAGAAAATTACGTGAAATATGTGTTTTGTTTAAAAGTTGTACGTATTTGCAACATATGTATTCCAATGGACATCGTCAAAAATCAACTATGATTCTTAGGAAACTGCACTGTTAATGATTTTATAATTGTTTTTCTCTTTTAGAATATATTTGCAGAAAACATGGTACTCTTAATCCATTCTGTTTTGATATATTAGAATTCATAATACTTAACGAATCCTTAGAATAAGTCTAAATTTTATTTACAAGTATTTTTCAAAAATTAAAATTATATTTTCCTTTATCTAATTCTTCCTATATATACTGAAAATTATGATAAAACATTTACTGTGGCAAATAAATGAGATGAACAGCAGGTAGGTGTTTCGCATTATGCTATAAAATGTGAATATTCTAAGGCTATAAATGTTGGCACATGATAAATAGTGCCACATTGTAGTCCCTTCATGTTTTTTTTATTGAAAAATAATCACGATTAGGGGTTCCATCATGTAACAGAGCTGATACGCATTAAGTCAAAATCCTTACGTTGTCATGGTGTGGAAATTAGAAGTGGGGGCTCTAGCTCGGCTATCGTTCTCGTTACTTGATCGTCATTTAAATTACGAGGTCCGTCTTATTACTTTGTTCCTAATGGAACTCGCAAATGAAATATTAATAACTAGCTGGTATACCCATTCTTCGCACGGGTGAATTGAAAAATTAAACAACTCAGATTGAAGGAAAAAGAAGTTTTTAATGAGTTAATTTTATGTGAATTGCAAATTAAACAAAAAAAAAAAAGCTTTTTGCATATCTCAGCTAAAAAAAAAAAAAAAAAAAAAAAAAAAAAAAAAACACCTTTGTTAAATTTTAAGTATGAAGATCTAATAGCTGATAAAAAGGATTTTTTTTTATTTATAATTCCTCGTAACACTCTTGAGGGTCGATTTTTCAAAATACCTCCTTAAGTTGATCTCTGCTCAGCAAAAGTAACACATTGTTAAAAGTTTTGCGTAATGAACGCTTAAAGTAGTGTAAATAATTTATATCTGAAAGTGTAATACATTAATATTACTTTCTGTAGTATTTATTTTATTTTAAAATTGTAATATTCGCAAGCAACGCCGTTTCTTAAATTATAATGGCGATTCAATGAAAAACATAGCGAAATGTTAACGATAGAGTCAAGTTGGCAAATGCTTAGCTATTTTCGTAGCTCGAGCTTTATTAGAGCTTTGTAAGACCCGCCGTGTAGGGTAGCGATGCACGTTAATACTTTACCCAACCGCATTCATTTACTGCAGTTTTTTCATACAATTTTTTTTGGATCACTACATTTAAAATTAAGGGATATACATAAACAAAATACTCCACTTTGGAAAATTTAATCCGTTAGAGCTAATAAATTAATTAAAGATATTCCACTGTAAAATTAATTATGTACACCGTTCACTTAAAATAAGTAGTGAAATCATTTTCCAAGATCTTCACTAACATACAAAAACATAAGAAACTTAAATTTTGACATAAACTATTTTTTCGGGACAAAAATAATAATCTCTGCAATCCGCTGAAAACGGCGTCAGCTGAAAACGCAATATCTGCTACAAAACTATTCGGCTTCCCCGCTAAAATACTCATCATAGAACCCGTGCTGCCATATATCTTGGAAGAGAGGATTTCAAAGAATATTCCTGCTAAGTATTGGTAGAATATTTCTTCTAAGTTGGTGTGATGTGGTAGTTAGGAGAAAGGGGTGCCAGCTCAGGTGTCGTCCACGTCACTTGACCATGGTTCAAAACTACGTGATACGTTGCCAAAATCCCTCGTGTAGCTGAACAGTGGGATGTTAATATTCACTCACTCACACACTCCAAAAAATACAGTACAGTAGTTATAATTATTTTTATACTTAAAAACGCAATATCTGCCTATTCAATTAAAATTATAGCGTTATAATTAACTACTAACCACAAACAAATTTTGAAAATTTGTCCAAATGATGCACTGTGAAAGAGAAAGTTTATTTACTTTAAGTACCAGAACCGATAAAAGCATTTATTTTAAAAAAAGATCAATTTCTTACTACTAACTGTGCATAATAAAATCATAAAGAAAAACATTAAAATAAAGAGAGATTTATAACAACCTCTCCCTTCAAAACTTATTTTTATTCTGAAATAAAAAAAAAAAATAGGCATTATTCTGATCACACGAATTAATTAGAAGTGAGCCCCTTGCGTAGCCAAAAGAAAAAGAGTTTTTCACAAACAAAAGATAGATATATGCTGTGCTGGGCTTTTTTGCAGCGCAAGCCAGATTTGCTTGCTGATGCCAGAATTTTTTCCTACTTACTTGACAAATATCGTTATATTTTGGACACTTTTTACAAATTTTTATAAATTATAGCCTATGCTATAAATTATAGCCTATGTGTTATTCTGATGTATAAGCTATATTACTGTAAAGTTTCTTTAAAATCCATTTGGTTGTTTTTGCGAGAAAGACCCACAAACATCCTCACAAACTTTCACATTTATAATATATATTAGATTTATCAATTTACCTACGTGTTCCTAAAAATAAATTCTTTAAATACACATAAGAAATTTAAGATTAAATTTTTTTCAACAGTAATAAATTGTTTTCATTTGTAAAAAAGAGGAAATGCTTTTGAATGTTAGAATACTTGATAGTAAAGTACAAACAATAAGCTGGTATCAAAGACAAAATATTATGACTACAAACATTTCTAATTTGCCAAGGAGCTTCATGTATCTCGTTAATCTTGTTTACATAAAAAGATTATATTATTATTCTTTGTACTGAATTGTTTCTTTTGCGAGTAATGACAAAATACTGGGATTCTTAATTTTTTTCGACTTTTGTACAAAAAGAGTTATATTCTTAGCCTTTGGATAATCCTTACTTTTTATTCAAAAATTTCAAAAGAATTGCATAATTCCTAAATTCTAAGATTACTGCTCTGATTTTTGTGCGATGATGAACTGATTTTGTGCGTAAGGTAGAGCCAAAACATTCCTACGAAGACAACTCCTTCGATCAACATTCAAAACAATTACAAAAACATTTCCTTCTCAACGCACTGACTCCTCAATCGAGTTGCAGATAACTGTGACAACAATTTTTCTTTACTTTTTTCAAAACGAAGAAAGACTTTAGCTTCAAATATCACCCCCCCTCCTCTTCGTTTGAACAGGTCCTTAAAGTGACCGGGTAAGTAGAAGAGGGGCTTTTTTGGAGGGCTTTGTCGGCATTATCCTATGTCCGACAATTTAACAGAAAAGGAAATTCCCTTTCCAAAGATTTATTAAGGCAATAAGAGGAAGAATAGTTTTCCGGCTATTTGAAAGTAACCTTAGAAGATTTACAAGAAGGCAGATGTACATTTCTAGGTTTTCTTACACCAAATAGGCATATGATAATCAACAATGACCAAAAACTGAAGAATCAACGGGGAGAAGCATTTTTTGTTGATATAAAAGAATTTACGACTTGCTTTCCATATTCATTTACAAGAACCATCTTATTCTGTATTCAGAGTTTCAAACGTTCAATAGCCTTAGAGCGCCCCCGAACACTCCTTTCTTTATACTATTGTACATAAAATGCGTGACTCACGAATAAATAGGCAAAAAAAAAAAAAAAAGAGAACGAACATATTATTTTAATTTAGATGTAACTATATCTGTTAGACTATGTTCTGATTATATTTATTTTTTCAGATATTTTGGATTGGATAATTTTTTTATAAAAAAAATTATCCAATACTGTAGAACTTTCTAAGTTTGAAAGTCCCCATTTTCCTTTTCTTAGAGGAACTTGTGTTTGGAAATCGCGTGTGATAATTACTACTGATTTCAGTTCAAAAAATTTCTTTTCCTTTTAAAGGAGACATTTCCTACGAATTTACACCACATTCCACCAAGATTTCTTTTTCAGTATTATTAAAGGCATTGAATGAAATAGTATAAAACATTGATTATTATATAAAACACTAATCACAATGTAAACTATTGCACAAAAAAGGAAACGCTTATTTCATTTCAGTCAAAGGTATAATAACCTAAAGCAAATTTAAATTAATTTTTATCAGGGTAAAATTTATTTATATTTTGATTTTCAGTAAATGTTTTAAAATGTTGAAAGTGTTATAGATTTATTTTTATTCTGTTAAACGCAGTAATTTCGTACATACAAATTCAAATTATCGTGTTAACTCTTAAATTAATTAATTTTGAAAAACAAATTATAATATACTTATTTGAACATTTAGATACATACAATGAATTTAAAAAAGGGAAAGAAAAAGCAAAATTTCTGCCTGTCTCTCTGTGTCATAATGTAAAATCTCAAATCGATAATGGGCTATTTTATAATCATATAGTACTCTGAAGCTCTGTATCTTTTTATAATGGAAAATATTTGCTTTAAGACACATGCATAATTCTTTAACAAATAACAAAATTACGTTAACTATATGTGAGTTTAAAAAATCTTATAACTATTGAACATCTGTGTACCAATAGACATGTAAATATTCAACTAAGCTATATTGTGGTTAATCAATTTACAATTGCTTCTCTGAGAAATAATTAGTTATTTATATAACACTCTGTTAAGAATGTTTGTATACTTTCTTTCTTAAAAGAATAAAGCATTGATAAATGTAATTTTTTTATTGCCTCGATAATTCATTCTGCTTGATGCATTAGATTTCATAATAATTATTGAGCTTTAAGATTAAGTTTAGATTTTTACACCAAGCATTTTTCAAGGATTAAAATTATATGATAATGTTCATCTTTGATCTAATTGTTCCTATGTATGCTGAAAATTATCACAATCGATTAACAATGACATTTAAATGTGATAAATGGCAGGAATGTGGCATTAACTTAATACTACACTGGTGTGCAAAAATTAAGGACGAGGCGGTTTTTTCAATATAACTTTGTACAAAAGCTTTCCAAATCAACACATTTAATACCGTAAGATCCCCAATACGTAAGGACATGTGTAATGTAAGCAACACTTACTAAAAGAGAAATCAGAGGGATAAAAAGAAGCTTTATTGAAAAAGTAGCATGGAGCGCAATGCGACTGAAGGCCGAAACATCCTTGTGATGGGTGTCCAGCAAGAAACATCCGGTCTTTAGTAGGGGATATGATCTCCCCTAACTGCTAGGCAGGTTTCACAGCGTCTGCCCATGCTGAGAATGAGAGTGTCAATGAGTTGTTGAGGCATTGCTGCCCATTCGTCTTGCAGCGCCAATCAAAGCTCCCGAATCGTTACTGGTGGTAAGGTACGAGCTGCTAAGCGTCTGCCTAGAAAATCCCATACATGCTCGATGGGATTGAGATCCGGAGATCATGCTGGCCAATCCATACGTTCAATATCCTCACTCACTAAGAGCTGTTCGGCAGCTACTGTGCGATGACATGGTGCATTGTCGTCCATGAAAAGGAACTGCAGACCCATAGCGCCTCTAAAAAGACGCACATATGGAAGAAGAATCTCGTTACAATAACGGGTCCCGTTGACTGAACCTGCGTCGAAGATGTGAAGGTCTGTACGACTACCAAGTATTATGCCTCCCCAAACGAGAACACCGCGACCTCCATACCTGTCCCTTTCAATGATGTTCAAGGTTCCTTGATAGTTTGCTACTCAAACTGAATTGTCTCATCTGTAAAAGTACTCGTCCCCATTCATTGTCTCTCCAATTCCGGTGTTGAAACGATGGGCAGGCGTTAAAGGTACACACCGTACAGGGCGTCGTGCAAACAGACCACCACCGTGCAGTCTTCTGGCCACGGTAAAACGCGATATCGGTCGTCCATTCCGAAATTTCTCTGCAGCCATGACCACACCCCCGGATAGCTCTGTAGTTTGAAATTGTCCAAAGTCGTGAAACGATGCTGTGAGCAATTCCGAACTCTGCAGCCACACTTGTCACACTGATTCCAACTTCCCAATGCTCGGGTAAAAGCATCCAGATGTCGTCTAACAGATTGATCATTCGCCATTTCTCGCTGAGGCAGCAACTCGGTGTGATTTTAACTGCTATACGGCGTGCAATCTCTTTGCCAGAAATACTGATCTTACACCGACAACATGCTTTATACTACTCAAACACTCCCCCATTACGTCTACCCGCATATCTGCGCATGTGCTACCGTACATCACCTTACTTAATCTCCTGATTGGTCTTTCTGTCCGCTCTGCCTCTTCGTTCAGCTGATATGCTAATTTTTCTACTTCGTCCTTAATTTTTGCACACCAGTGTATATCTCAAAATCATAAATAAATTTCACTTGTTAAACAGTATCACATTGTAGATTCCACATGTTTTTGCAGCTGTGGTAGCCGAGTGATCACAATTGAGGATTCCATCATCTAGCAGGGCTCTTAATACACGTTAACTTTCTAAAGGCTTAAAGTACTTTCATTGCCGTCATAACATAATCGACTGGGTTCCAGGTCAGATATCATCCTCGTTACTTGATTGTTATTCAAATAATGAGGTCCGTCTCATTGCGATATCCCTCATGTTTCCTCTGAATGAGACAATAATAAACTTATATGTTCTTAAAAATAAATCCTTTAAAAACACAAATGAATAAATGTAAAATTTATATTTTTTCCAGCTGTAATATACTGCTTTTGTTAGCTTAAAATATCAAGTCCTTTGAATTTTTAGAAAAATTCTTGATTAGTAAAACACAAACAATTAGTTGACATAAGACAAAATTATGACTACACATATCTTTAAATCAGCAAGGAGAAAAGCATTCGTGTATCTTGGTAAACTTATTTATATAAGGAAAAAACTATTCTTATTCGTATTTAATTGTTCTTTTATGACTAATTACAATACATTTATTTCTTACTTTTTCATCTTTCATATAAAAAGGTTATTTTATTAGTTTTATGGATAGAAGTTAAACTTGTTAGCTTCTTATTTTTGTTACAATAAATTATAATTTTTTTGATGTATCAGTTAGTATAGCATTGCTGAAATTCTAAGATAAATGCTCTGATCTCTGTGTGATAAAAATAAATAAACTTCAAAAATATTTTATGAAATATAATGCACGCGTCATTCTAATTCTAAACACAATCTTCCCTTTTAGGACGTATGGTAATACAATAGTTTCCAAATGTGCAGCTCAGAAAAAAAATTAGCCCCAGTCCAAAAATAAATCGAAAAATTCACAATAATCGAATTTTCTTTATTAACATAGTGTATGGTCGTCAGATGGTAGCGTGAAAAAAATACATCACAGCAAGGTTGTGGAAGTAAAAAATACTTTAAATTTTTTTCTCCAATAGGAAAATTGATATTAGTTAGATTAAGAAGTTGATAATTACCGTGCCTAGCCAGTATGGTTGACCCGTTTTGCAGTCGCTTACTCCACAGCTTGTCTCCGTCCGGTCTGCAAGGCGTTGTTTCTCATTCGCGTTTTGGATTCTTGGACAGCATCACGGATCAAAACTCTGGGATTCTCCTCTCCGCTTCCTCAAAACGACCAGCCCTTCTCTTTTCCCAGCTCTTTTCTCTTCTTTTCCTCGTTCTCTCTTTCTTTTTTCTCCGGTCTAGGCGGGCTTCACTCTCTCTCTCCCCGACTCTCTTTCAGTCTCTTTCCGTCTCCTCTCTCTCTCCGTCCGTTCTCTCTCCCGGACTCTCTTGTCCCTTTTTCCTCGACCTCTCCTTTCGGGTCACCTCTTCTCTTTTTCTCTCCAAAAGAACCCTTTTAAACACCAGGGGTGTGTTCACAACACGCCCCTCGCTCCTTATTATTCGCAGGTCACCAAAGTCTCTCTTGACCTCCTCCTTCTTCTTATTGGCGCATAACACGCCAAAACACACCCGAGCCGTCTGGTCCAAGGCGCCGTAGTTCCTTGTCCACATCTGGACACACTTGTCCAACGCCAAAACACACCCGAGCCGTCTGGCCCAAGGCGCCATAGTTCTTTGTCCACATCTGGACACACTTGTCCATCACGCCACCTGTTTCTAGTATTCCATTCACAAAACCCTAGAAAAGATGACATGATTATTTTGAGATAGGCTTCGCCTATTGTCAATGGGGCGCCGGCTCTACTTTACTATTATGGCGACCCGTCTGTCTGACTTCACTCCCTGAGTTCAGACAATAAACAATGGCCCCATGAACACGTGCACTGGTCACTCCACAGCTGTTTGATCATAAAAATCCAGGGACAATCGATGGGTGTCGTTCTTGTCCTTGACCAGCTGGTGAAACCATAACCTATTGTGAATCGGAAGATGGGAATTCACACCCATCGAAGATGTCACAATAGCAAT
This sequence comes from Trichonephila clavipes, assembly GCA_019973935.1. Lineage (NCBI taxonomy): Eukaryota > Metazoa > Arthropoda > Arachnida > Araneae > Nephilidae > Trichonephila > Trichonephila clavipes. Next base: position 86,942 of record BMAU01000929.1, read on the forward strand.
TAAAATCATTACATTTGAAAATCAATGTAAGATCAATCCCCTCTCCGAATAATTTACACTCAAAATGTGTAAAAGGCCTCCACAGGTATCTGCCGTATGCAAAATCTTAATAAGTTTTTGGAAATTATAATTTAATGGCTAATTTTTATTTTTGCTCGAAAACGTATAATTTTATGTCATATTTTCGTATTAATTTTCGAGCAGTAGCTTTACAGGAGGAAACATACTTTAGGAAAGGAGAAAATTGATGTGCTTCGAGTGACACAACACCGATCAGCAGTGGCACACAAAGGGGGGAGGTCCGGAACCCCCCAAAGCCCTTGATATTTTTTCCGATTGATTATAATTATAAGTATATAGTACGTAAAATTTAATTAATTACTTGTTATTAATGATTAATTTTATTAATTAATGCTAATTATTTATTCAAAAATTAGTTTTTTACAGTGAATTGTTCCCGAAAATCGACAAAATCAAAAGGAGCATGATACAAGAATGGTGAACTTTCGACCCCGGACCCCCCTGAAAAATTCCTGTGTGCACTACTGCAGATCAGTAAATACTTCTTAAGATGAATCCAAATTCCAATAATGACCATTTCTTCATCATACTTGCCTGTTATAAAAACAAACTATTCTCTATAATAAATCACTGGTGAAGGGATTCAAGTGGTACTCTATTTCAGGACTTTTGATTTAAACCCTGAATGAAGATTTATATGTGTGAGCATGTTAGAAGAGAAAACCTCTAAAATAATTGCAAAAATTGAGAATTATGTGAATAAATGTGTCGATGATAACTTGGACGAATAATATGGATGTGATGTGGAAGTTAGAACAGTGAGGTGTTTCTTATACAATAGCCACGAATCTCTTTATTTATAGTATTTTACTAACGATAGAAAATAAAAATATAAGTATGAGTTTATTTATATAGTTAAGTTTATAATAGCTAAAACGTTTGCAGTAAATTTAATTCTAAAATTTAAAAGGAAACAGCGCATTAGACGAATTTTTTTTATAAATGTGAATAAATGAGTCTTTCACACATATATATATATATATATACACAAACAAATCACTAATTACAAAAATGAAAGTAAGCTAATAATTTAAAATATCACTTGCCTGTACAAATTCATTCTGATATAAGAACGAATTCATTTACCTTTAAAATGTACATTAATATTAACAATAAATATATATTTAAAAAAAAAATATACACATTTTCTTTTTTATAAGGCACTTCTTTTTTCTTACATAAGGATAAAACTCGAAACATGTAATTCATTTTCAAAGTATTATTAATCACTGTAAATGGATTATTAAAAACTTATATAACAATTTTTTTATTTGTAATTGAGAGTTCCTCATTTACTAAGCTCAAATATATATTTCTTCTACAAAATTGAATCCATTAAAAATATTTTGATTTACGTGAATGAAATTTAAGAACAGATTTTTATTTTTACAGTGAAAATTTCATACGCAAGGGAATTATACTCAAGACACGGAAGAAAAAACTGCCTGAAAAACAAACTCCCAAATGGGGATAAAACTTTTATGTTTCAATGAACCACTAGGTCATAGAAAAATGCTATAACGCCTAACCAGGCAACCCAGAATAAAATTTTCATTGAACTTCTCCCAATGACAAGCAACCTCTTTTCCTTTGACCGTGCCGAAGAGGAATGCCCGAGGTGTGAGGAACTCAAAAAGTGCTCTGTATTTAACGTTACACCATATTCAGTGGTTGACGGAATCACGTGATCATGACGTCACATGAATTTAGTCCATTGAGTTTCATGATTTTGATGCTTCGGGAAGTAATGCACTACTACATTTTCAGTACTCTAACTTTTATTACTGCTGGGCAACTAATTCCAATTTTGGCAGAGCCCTGAGTCTTTAAATTCCTGAGACCTTTCCCTTGTGGTTTGTATATCCCACTTCGACAACAGTGATAATTCATCACTATTTCTCCATTTTTAAGTGTTTTACAACCTCGCTGTCTAACATATTTTGACCTAGACTTGTTTTCTTCTTCTTTCCATGTAACAAATTCTATAATTTAAATTAAAAGGTTTACATTTACTAATATAAAATTATGTAAATTTCAGTAGAAAACATTTATACGTAAATGTATAAAATTCAATCTATTACAATGAAAATTTATAAACTAAATGTTTTTTTAAATGCAACTATTCATACCACTGAAAGTATTGAATTCCTTCCAAAATCTCGTCATTTATATCACACTGTTGGTGATCACGAATATTTTTTAAATGCCTTTTCAAACAGAAAGGGCGAGTGAAGACTTCATTACAAAATGAGCAGATTAAATCTCTGCCATGCACATTCATTTCAGATAACAATAATTATGCAAAAATTGATTACAGAAAACGAAAAAACAGATTGACTATTTAAAATAACAAGAAAGATAACAAAACAATTAACCAAATAAAGCAAAAAAAAACAAGAAACCAAAAGTAAAATTTTTTAAAAATTTAAGTAAAATGTAAAAGCACTTCCGCAAAAATCGTTCGACTAATCCAGGGATACAAAAATAGCAAGGCAATCAATTATTTTAGTTTCCATATTTCGTAACAGATATAGCAATAGCACTGCTTTAAAAAAAAATATCTTACTGGGTGCAGAGCGCTGTCTTGATCCACTCCTGTCTTTATCCACTCCTCCAATTTCAAACAACACAGCCATCATGTTGATGCTTCCATTAAGTGCAGTTTGAAGGCAAATGGTTGCACTATCCCTTTTAGAAAAAAAAAAGATGCCTAGTTCACAATCCTTCTTCTAATTTCTGTTCAGATATGAAATCTATACTTGCTGTTTTTAATCAAGAAAGCACCCTGTCCTTCCGTGGGTCGAAGGATACTTTAACAAAATGTAAGTGTTTAAAAAAAAATGTTTTCTATTTTGAAATAAAATAACTCATACAGCCTAAAATGTTAGTTAACCGAAAATTTGTTTATGTTTGTTTACACCGAAAGGTACTTTAACTAAATATGTAAGAAGTAAATCTCTGTGCATTCAGTAGCGCACACAGGAATTTTTCAAGGGGGGGGGGGTGAGGGGTCCCGGTTCGAAAGTTCTCCATTCTTGTATAATGCTCCTTTTGATTTTGTCGATTTTCGGGAACAAAACACAGTAAATAACTAATTATTAAATAAATAAGTAGCATTAATTAATAAAATTCTCTTGCAGGTAACATTATGACTGTAGAAGAGACCTGTTCCATTTAAAGAAGCTAAAGAATCAATCTTGGCTAAAATACATTCTAGTACTAACTGTAAGCTGATTCATTTGTGCATATTTTGTGTATTATCAAAAATGTTCTTTTAGTGAGATTTGCACTTGGATGACGAGTACTATCTTTTATTTTTGTTGTTATAATTATTTCAGCAAACATTTCAATATGTACAAGTACTTATATATGTTGATGTAAAGAGGGAATGATTGCACCATGTGATGTAGGAATTCATCAATTATTGTGATGCCTTGAGCTGCCTGGATTGGGTGTTCTATCATATGTCTTGTTGTTAAAATTATTTCAGCAAACATTTCAATATGTACATGTACTTATATATGTTGATGTAAAGAGGGAATGATTGCACCATGTGATGTAGGAATTCATCAATTATTGTGATGCCTTGAGCTGCCTGGATTGGGTGTTCTATCATATGTCATCTTCTTTTAGCTAAGAAAACAGCTACATTTAAGAAACATACAAACTGAATGGGACCTTGTGTTATAAAAAAATGGTCCAAGAATGATGTGCCATAACTGGCTTCAGGATACCATTATGATATCATTAAGTTGTTCAAATTGTATTTAGGATGACTAAAGGGGGACCATTGGTCATAAGGGTGCTCAGTAGACGTAACAGCTGTATGTCTATAAAAAGAAGGCTGATTGGGATTACTAATTTCATTCACAGATCAGATGGTCACCCCTAAGATTGAAGCTGATGCTTTTTTTGGTCTTCCAGAGTCTTCATTATGATTATGAGTTCCTTGCATGAACAATTTTTGCCAGCATCTTTACCTAATTGTTTCCGTACAATGCAAGTGATAAGTGATGCATTTTTGCTTAGTATGTCCTAGCTAGCTAGGCAAACATGCTTGAAGTCATTCAGTTGGCTTAGGTTTAAATCTTGTTTCTTCATATTTTATCTATTAAATAATTTGATTAAAATTGAATTCTATAACATTTCGAAAAGTATTATAAATATCAGAATTATATTTCTTGAGAAATGTGTTACAAATTTTTCTTTTTAATTGGTAAATTGATTGCTTTTATCCTTTTATACATTTTTTAAAATCAGTTGGTTCACAAAAGTATCAGCTTAAACGAGCGATTTTAAAAACTACCGACTAACAATTCATTTAGGGATAAGTAATATTCATATAACAATTCATTTAAAATGCTCAAGAAATTTATGAAGAGCAACAAGTATAACTTATAATTAAGAAAATATATTGAGACATAACTGCTACATAATCAAACGACTATATCTTGTTTCACTAAAAGATGTAGGTCGTATCATTTAAATATAATCTTATGTTTTTTTAGATAAAGCTGTATCTCTTTAAAGACTGTACTTTTGAAATATTTATTTTACACCATTAGAATTTAAATAATTATTTGATTTAAAAATTTGTAGTAAACTAGGAACAAATCCTTTATAAATTTTGATTTCAAATACTATATATTTTTACTTGGAAAATGGCTTATTTCTTTTGTCTCTTAGCATACATATAATTCCTTTTTTTTTAAGAACTGAATATGTTCCATGATTTCACAAACTTGTTTTGTGGAGATTCAGTTTACCGGCATAAATGCAATGGTTGCCAAAATTGTGGATATTTTTTGAAATTTTTATATTTTTACAACTTGGTATATTTAGGAAATAAACTGTTTTTTGTGCAATGCAAATATTTATGTATTTGTTAAAAAAATTTTAATGTTGAAACAAACAAGAAACAATTCAAATTCCTTTAGTTTTTAAAAAAATGCATTTAATTTATTATGAAAAAGAAATACAAGTTTGAATGTTACAATTATAATGATCAGAATGCAAACTTAAGATAATTACTGTCATTGTTCTGAGAAAGTATGAATTATGAGCATTGTGTAATGTACAGATTGAAATTTGTTTTCTGAAATTCATTTCTATGTTTCATTTAGGTTTTGCATTGAAGTGTGGTTTAGTTTGCTGTATGAATTAACTTGATAGTTTACCCTTTTTTAGAATGCCAGTTGCACAAATGTCAAGGCTCTTACTTGTGTTATGTTTGTGGACATGTGTATATATATATATACAGGTAGTGTAGAACATAACTACAGGTTACATAGAACTGCTCAATGTCAGCAATTATATTAGTCCAATCTTGGAGTCAAAACTGCTTCTATAATTGAACTGGCTAGGAAATATCTTTGATTTGAACCCAAATAAAAATCTTTAGCAGCATTTAAAAAAAGCGTACCACAAATATACAAATAAATTCCTTATCAAATAAAAGATAATTGAGATAAAATTGTATATTGGTACCATGAAATAACTGAGCAAGAAATTATAAATGTTTTTAATACAATAAGATGTTGTTGTGATGTTATAATAAAAAAAAGATATATTATTAAATACTGCAAATATATGCAATTTATGATGTAACTCTTTTAAAATATTTAAGCTTGACTTAAATGTTAAATGTATTTGAGTTCCATTTTTTTTGTTTCAACTCAACATTAATTTTACTTGCAACAGAGGTAATTTTCTATTAGCATACAAAGTGTAGAAATTCCTAAAAATGTATTTTCAAGGCTTACCATAGTTTGATATTATTAATTGATAGAGAACACATTATAAATGAGGGTAAAATCCTAGGAGAGCCCACACCCTTGGCGACAAACCGAAAAAAGCGCCAAGCCAGAACAAGATGGCGCCAAGCCCAACCGACAATGTTGGCAAGGGAATATAGCGGGATAAGGTGGATGCGTAATGAAAATATATGTAAACAATACAGAAATTAAACATTTAAGATTAAAAATATAAAAACAGCACTTACTTTCTTACTGCTGATCTTTTCCGAGTGGAGGGTACAGCGTAACAGCAGATTTTAAAAAAGCCTTAAAGGTCTCATCGTTAAGCGAATGATCGTGTGAGCACCGCCATATTTTTTATGCGAGGTAATGGTGGAACATACATTCGGCGTGGCTGGTACGATTTTGAAGAAAGCGTTTTATTGCCGACCATGTTACATCATGCCGATCATTACATTTAGGACATTCATAACTCGAAGCAATCAATCAATCCTTCCTTCATACATCATTCAATCAATCCTTCCTACATACACCATTCAATCAATTCTTTCTTACCTTTCACATTCAACAAAGTAAAAAATTCTAAAGTATATTCCCTCACACACGCAGCCAGCTCAGAGCCCAACAACAAAATGAAATTCGAATTGCACGCCCACAAAATACAAAAATGCTAGAAATAGTTAGGGTTGCCATATGCAGTGTTTAAAAGTAGGGTTACCAAGATGGCGCAATTATCGCTAACCAAAGTAATTCGCGCCAAGGGTGTGAGCTCTCCTAGCAGTGAACCTAAATGAGAATTTATTTCATTCATTGTGTATTTATTTGAAAATGACACAGTGCTTTATTTTCCAAAATTTAATATGTTAAAGTAGCAATGCTAGACAATTTTAGTAAGAATGAATTTAAGAAATGTAATTTTGGATGACATTTGTGTAATATGTTACATTATATGAGTGTTATAAAAACTGTAAAAGAAATAATCCACACATTTAATTATTTTTCTCTTTAGGAAGCAATTGCTGAAAAAGAAGGGTAAGAAATAAGTTCAAGTTGTCTTATTGACGCAGATTGTTAACAGTGAATGGGACTTTGTTTTTTTTGAAAAAATAGATGAATTTACAATTTTACATAAAAGATCTTGGGAAAAGAGAGATTTTTGGTTACTGCAATAAGATGTCCTGATGTAAAGCTTTAAAAAGTTACCCAAGACACAGGTACTTTTTTTTTTTTTTTTAAGATTGAATATTTAAATTTTATTTGAATAAGAGTTGACAAGGCATAAGAATTTAGTAAATATGCTCTTGTGATGAGTTATATGCTTTTGAAAAGTTAAAACTATTTTTTTAATTTTTTATATTTGAACTCAATAAACTATTTACTAAAAGAACATTTTTAGAAATTGCATTTAAGTACCGTATTTTCCTGTATATAATCCGCGGATTATGTGTTAAAAAAGTTTCAAATTTTGTTGTGCGGATTATACGCCGCCGCGGATTATCTGAGAAAAACATTCTCCATCAGAAAAGTTAACAAAATTTTGAAAGAAATGCTGTTTATGTTTTATAAAATAAATAATAGATGGCGCTTTCACGACTTGGCTGACGTATTACGGTCATAATTAGTGTTTGTCCAATTACTTTCAATAACGAATTCGGTTCCTTGGAAGGAAATAGCTGTTACAAGTCGCTGGCGTCATTTACAACTTTGTCTTGACTAGAGGTGTTGCATCCTTTGAAAGTTTTTTTATCATGATGAAGGGTGTTAGCTATACTGCAGACTTCAAATTAAACGCTGTAAAGAAGTCGGAATCGAGAAGCTGCAAGATTTTTCAACGTTGACGAATCGAATATTCGTTTGTGGAGAAGGAACAAAACTTCGAAAATTGCGATAGACGTAAAAGGGCCGATCGTGGTGGAAAACCTCACTGGCCAGAATTAGAGGCAGAAATAAATAAATGGATTTTAAAAGAAAGGGACGATGGGAAAGCTGTCTCGACAGTTAGCATCAGAATGAAAGCCCGAGTTATTGCACGCGAAATGGTCGTTCAACGGTCGGACAGAAATTACCTGATGACTGGGAAAAACAATTGGACGACTTTTTGACATTTTGCAAGCAAATTATTGTTGAAAATAATTTTACAGAGGATTTGATTTTTAATATATATGGACGAAGTTCCATTATCATTTGTTATTCCACCAACCAAACCGTCGACGTTCAAGGAGCAAGATTATTTGCCGCCAAAACTGCCGCGGATTATACGGATTATACGAACTATTTTTTTTTTTTTTTTTTTTACTCGAAAAAAGGGCTCTGCGGATAATACGCCGCTGCGGATTATATACAGGAAAATACGGTATTAAAATTGGAATGGAATTAATTCCTTACTGAAAAAAATTATCATTACTTAAATTATTTCTTAAAATTTACCAATCCAATTAAAATATTTATCCTTAACAATGAAGAAAGATGCATGTCAAGAAAAGTATCGTATTTTGAGCATCATTTGACTTAATTGAAGTAAAAATAAGTACCGTATAATCCGGCGTAAAGCGTGCACCTAGATTTTCAATCTGAATTTTTTATTTTTTAGGTATATTTGCTGTATAATGCGCACCCCCTTTTTTATGAAGAAATCTGAAAAATTAGTATACATTGCTCCTATGTATTAAAGTCATTTTAAAACTATCGTTTTTGAGGTATTATCCTAAACTTTTGAAAAAATAGTATACTTCTAGAAATAAAACTCTTTCAGTTCATAAGGCAAGTAATTTATTTTAAATAAACAGTTTTTCGATTCATATAGATGTAAAAAAAATTTTATGCTCATCTCTTTTGTTATTTTTAAAACTATTGTTTTTAAACCTGGCCTGTATGATGCGCACCCTTAAGTTTCGATCTTATTTTTTGTGTTAAAAGTGCATGTTATATGCCAGATTTTATGGTATTTAATTTTGAATTTTTACTGTGGGATCATTTCTTGTTTTTCTGAATTTCTTCCCAAAAGTCCCAGGTATGTCAGTTATTAACATGGGATTTCTCACATCTGTTTTTGCTCTATTAGTTGCGGGTTTATGAGAACACCTCAAACTTTTAATGCATTTATTTAATTATGAAAAAAAATTTTAAGTCAATTATGATACATATTTATAAAGTATGAATAAAATTACTAAATTTGTTGCATATCAGTGAGACTAAGATTGGTATAAACTAAACCTACAATAGTCTTTTTGGTATTCTGAGAGGCTTTGCTTTTTGCTGGGGTGTACAGAACACCCTGCATACCTGATTTCAAGGTGAATGGAATAACATTTGAGATGATATATTTTTAAAAATTTTCAATGATGTTTAATTCTTGATACACGTAAATATTTTCTGAGTGTGTTCAAGGTTTTTAATTATAGAATTTTAATATCATTAATATTTTCAACATATATTCTAAACTTAATATTTAGCATATATATCTTCATATAATATTTTCCCTCTTTCTTTTCAGAAATAATGTTATAATGAAAATAAAGATAATGCTATTAGAGCAGTACCTTTCAGTAATTTTATTTAATAATTAAAAATGTGTGTGTGGATAAATACTCTAATTGCTATTTAGATGCTAACAGTTACATGCTTTTGTTTTGATAGATATTTTATGTTTTTAATTATTTATTAAAAAAAAATTTAATATAAAGTTTAGACATAAATTGTAAACGTAACATATTATACCTGAAGATTGGTTGAAAAAGAAAATAGATTCTACATATGAGAATACAATATTGCTTTTGTCATATTTTTTCTGCACTCTGTAAAAAAAACTCAACTCAATGGCGCAACAGCCCATGTGGGCCAAGGCCTACTGTGCCAATCTTGGCTTTTGTGACCTTGGGCACTGAGGTGCATGAGCAGATGTTCCAGTCAAGTGGTCAGTCTGACAAAACCCCGCCCTACAGTATTTAGATCCTAAACAAGTTTGGTACTAATTTATTGACCCTGCTGAAGGGATGCAAGGCTGATCCGACCTTGCCCAGCCCGGGGTTTTGAACCTCGGACCTGTAATATGTAAATGCGATGTGCTGCCACTCGCCATCCCACTCTACAGTGTAATTTAAAACAGTTTTAATTCTATTTAATTTAACAAAAAAGGAAAAGTGTTTATTTTGTTAGTAAGAAGGCATTAGTTTGAAGTTATTATCTTAAAGCTTAAAAATCCAATTAAAATTAATCTGTTAAGATATAAAAAGATGATATAAATTCTTTAGTTGATGAAATACTTTGTAAAATATTTAAGTTCATTATTAAATTGATCAATTTTTTCCCTGTATAAAATGTGCTCAATTTTTTTATACCAGTGATGTTATGATATATATATGAAATGCTTCCTCCAAAAAGTTTTGTATTTTGTAAATTATGGCGTAGTCATGCCAAAAAAGATGAGAAAGCTTGATGGTTGATTCATCTTGTATTATTTTATGTAGGGCATATTAACAAATACGGATAACATATAACACATACACAAAGCTTCTCTATTTATAACATACACATGAACAGTTTACTTGGTGTTCACAAAGCAGCTTAAATCTTCCTGAATATTCTAGTCTTTATACAAAATGGTGCCAACTGAGAGTATATAACTCCTAATTTAATTATTACATGAAGGGCAAAGTTTTGGAGGACTCAGGATCATTGTAGATTAAAAAGCCGTCAAGGGAAGAGTAATGTGAATTATTACATAAATATATATACCAGAAGTGGAGAACCTTTTTACCATTAAATACCGCACGTAAATTAAGTAATAATAAAGAAGGCCACTCAGGTTGATGTACCTATAAATGCAACTTTCATGGAAATTATCGTTTTTGTATACATTTAACAATTTGGCGCATTATGTAGAAATATGAGTTAAAAACAAATTTGTTTACTTATTATTTGACATAAAAATTTATAATGTAAAATATTTTTGTATTTGCATAAGAGTAAAAACTTGTTATAACATTAATAATTGGTTATTATTTTTTTATAAAATTATTAACTTCATGTTCAACAGTTGTAACTTTTTATATTACACTGTTGGTATTTTTATTTATGTAAGCAAACACACATATATTTGGATCAAGCTTCATAACCTGATGCCTTAATTGATTCTTTAAATAAGCATGTGTTGCACTAGGTGGCATTCTAACATTTGAAATGTGCATTTGGACTATTCCCTTGAGCAGTTATTGAAACATACATTCGTTCATGCTCTTCCTTATTTAATTCCATTGATTTGCAAAATGTTGTAATTTTTGTAACTATATAATAATTAATGCAAGTGCTAGCTTTTATTTAAGGCCACCCAAGAAACTAATGGAAGCCACAGGTTTCCCACCTCTGATAGGTACACACATTGTTTGTAAACAAACAAGCAAGTTGCACACTAGGTTGCCTTGAAAAATGTTTTGTTTCTTTTTTTGATATCTGCTGAAAAAGCTACATTTTGTTTTGTTAAACAATGTTGCTTTTGGTCACACATGGAGAATGGAAACATTTTGCTATTTTGTGTCAATTTTTCACCATTACTTAATTTATCATTATCATAACTCTATTGTTCAGAATGAAACATTTGAGGTATGAGAAGTGAGAAAAAAAGAAAGAAAAAATATTAAAACCTGTAAATTTAAAATATTTCTTTGACAAAAAGGTAAAAACATTTGTAAAATTACCAAATATTTTGTAATTTCATTTAACTTTACTTTCTCACTTGTTACTCGCAAAACTGAAGCATATTTTCCATTTCAAGCATTTTTGTATGTGAACCTGTTGTTAAGAGTATATATAGTTTTTAAAATTATCCATCATTTTTATTCAAACTAGTATACTTTAGAGTATGATTTTTGTGAACATCTCTGCATTATTGATCTTGATGAAAAGATTGTCCTAATAATGCTTTTTCTTGCTTTAGTATCATTTACTTCTTGAAATACATTGGTTACTGCTAAACATTCTACTGCTTAGATGTGACAGGAAAGCTTTGGAAATCATATCTGAGTCGTTCATCCCCCTAAATAATTAAAGTTTTTGCCATTTTTCTAAAAAAAAGTTTTGAGTGGGAAAATTTAAAAAATATACAAAATTTAAGGTTTTTTTTTTATTTAAAATAATTTAAATATGTTATAAACAATTACATAATTTACAAAAAAAAAAAATGTTACACTATTGTGCTGCAAATTCTTTTATTTGCCTATCACGTTTCAAGTCTTTGATGAGATCAGTATTAATATACAAAGAAGTAATAAATAATCAAGCCTAGTATTTATCATTGTTCTATATTTGTTTTCTATGTAGGGCATTTTAGAGAACACATGCTCCACTTCACAACTAGTAATAGGGAGCGTTAGAAAAATGGTATACAAATTTGGAAAAACATCAACAAGTTTCTTTTAAAAAATTACATTGAAAATATCAGTACAAATATAGGACTCTAGCTCAGTTTGTTTTGGATAAGTTTTGAATTGAACACCTTCATTTACTAAATGTTGGTCTAAGTCATCTGATTAGTAAACAATAATAGTGCTCCAGGTCAACGCTCTTTTTACTTTGATCTTGCAAATCCATTAAAAATTTTAACTTCTTACTATATTCTTTTATTTAAATCAAGGATTAGCTTGCTTAATGCAACACACACAATAAGCATGTCTCTTTTAAATTTTTCTATCCCATACACAGCTTTTTCTGTGGATTTATCTGTAAATTTTGAAATAACCCATCTCTTGTTCATTTCGCTATGTTCTGCTTCTATACTAGGACTTAATTTTTTGGCTGCATCTTGATACTCCTTTAGTGGTTCATGTCCTGCATTGCTTATAAACGTTTTAAATGACATAATTAACTTATACCCTTCACACAGATGTCCAAATCAGGAGCCTGTAATTTTTTGTTAACTGAATTAAATCTTTGTAAAATTTCTTCCCAAAATATAATTAAAATGGCAGTTTCAAATTTTGTTAATTTATTAAATAAATTTACTGCCTCTTTTCTAAAATCAATTTCCTCATTTCATTGTCACTAAATGTCTTAAGAATATTCATATTACCATAATGATCTTTTAAGGCTTCAACAGCATCATAAAGACAAGATCATTTGGTCTGACAAACTTTTTAAGGTAAATTTCTGTTTAATTTCACGATTTAGAAATAACCAGCAATGGGTCGAAGCAGAAAATAAAACTTATATTTGTTGCAATAAACAGATGTTTTCAAATTTTTCATCTCGTAGACCCTTTGCTATGTTTTTCGGTTTGGGGGTCACCCCTGCTTACCTAATATAGAACTTTTATAAATTATCAACTTAAATGTCTTTTTGACTGCTGTTATAGAACTACTTACTTTTGAAGATACTTAAATCTGAAAGATTTAAATGTCTAACTGTAGGGAAGTATAGTGTTTAAAACACATGATAATGAAATTAAAATTTAATTGACACAAATTGAGCAAATTTTTTTAAGTGAAGGATGAACCTGGTGCTTCAATAACTAATTTTCAACATTTGGCATCAATCTCGTCAGGTATAACCCAAAATCTCCTCGGTTTTTATAGTATCCAGTCTTTTTCTTTCTTTTATTTTAGAGCTTAGTAACCACACTGAAACTCCTTTTCACTTGGTAAAGCAATTAAATACTCCATAATTCAGGATAAATAGCAGGCAAGTCTTTTTAAAGCCAAAAATTCTGACCCGTTTTTAAACTTTACTTTAAGATCTCAATTACTGCTCATTTCGATCAGTTCTTCAAACCCCGTACTGGACAATTTTGACTCAGCCCTTCGTCCTTTCGCAGGTTGATAAATGAGTACCAAGCTGGCTTGGGAACGAAACACTGGGGGCTTTGCCTCAGACTGACCGCATGACAGGAACATCTGCTCATGCACCTCAGTGTCCAAGGTCATGAAAACTGAGATGGGCACTGTAGGCTTTGGCCCTCATGGTCTCGTGCACCATCGAGTTTCATTTGCTGTAAAAGTGCTCATAATATTTTAAAAATTGAAATTTTTTTAAGTCATTTTATAAAATTATATTTATAAAAACAGAAATAGATTTCTTAAATTTACCCTTCAGTATGTTTAAATTTTACTGTATGACGTATAACTAGGTTAAGTAAATTGAGTGGGAGTGCAATGTTTGTGTGTGTGTGTGGATCCGAAGAATTTCTTTCTTTTGCTTTTCACCCTGTTTGAGTTAGGAAACAAAGTTTATTTTTATTATTGCAAGAAAAAATAGAGGCTAGTAAATCGGTTTAATTTGTCCGTTTTACTGTTTCTTTGAAAACCAGAAAATATTCATGTTTAGTTTTTTGCGTTACAATATAAGAGGTTAAATGGACTAAAAATTATCTATAAAACGGAAGTTAAAATATATAAATTTTAAATTTTATAAAGCCTTTTTAATGACATGGAAAAAAATATTAGTTTTAGTAAACAGAAAACATGAGATTTAAATTTAGTTAGGTTAGAAACATTTATCTTTGAAATAAAACTAAATAAATTTTTTATTTCTCTTCAACAAAAAATGCATTACTTGAGTGGCCATTTGAGATCATGCAGCAAATTGTTTAGCTGCTTAAATTTAACTTCAAACTGTTGAAAATTTTGCAAAATGTATCAGCTGTGAAATACTATGATCCATAATTCCCCAATACTACGTTTTGTATATATTAAAAGGAGAATTTTCGACAACATCAGCATTGTGTTCTTCATGCATCAGTGGAAAATATTACAATTTAAAAATTTCGGTGTGTAATGTTGTGCAAAGATTATTTCATTGTAATAATACTGAAAGTTATTCAATATTATTTAAAAAATACTACAAACTGATACACAGAGCTATTTAGATAAAATAATTGAAAAAGGACTGACTTCCTGGAAGTTTAGAAAATAAATTATATTCCTAATAGATGTAATTAAAAAAGTAATTTAAATATCACCATTCACACAACTAGGCAACAAACAGAATTAAAAATAAAAGCTGTCACTAGCAGTCAAATTTGCTGGAAGTTTTCTAGAAGATTACACAATAAAATTGGGCAACAAATTTTGAAAAAGTCTTTGCTTTCATGGTGAATATAATCAATTCATAAAGAATTAATAGTGCAGAACACAAAAATTACAGTGAGAAAAAGCTGATTTGGCTACATTTTTTTGTAATTAGTATGCATTGTTTAGAAAGTATATGTGTATGTATATCACAATGCATGTTAGGAATATATTAATCTGTTTTGGACTTTTAATTTTTTCTATCTATTCCTTACAATGGATGCGAGAAGCATCTCTGACGAGTGTTCAACGGTAATGAGCTAAAATTTCCATTCACTAATTACTCTGGTATTGTTATTCTATGCTCAGGAATTACCATGATGAAAATATTTGTGGTGCTCATTACTGTCCTATCCCCAAACCTCAGTGAAGAAATTCAAGCGAGATTACTTAAAAGGGATCTTCAAGGACATAGTGCAGCCAAAATCCTGATACAAGACCAATGTTTCCTCAACCAAATCCTTGTAGTTTTCATCTTTGTCATTTGCTGGAAAGTTTATTGGTATTTAATTGAACCTAAGAACCTGTAAAGAAGTTTCCGAAACTTGGGATCTTTGAAAAGCTTTTTACTGAGGCTTTACAAAATTTATTTTTATTCTTTGCTGTACTTGGTTGAGGAAATTTTTTGTGAAATGTTGGTCCATTCTCATCTATGGCTTTTAGAGAATTTTTTGCAAGGCCAAGTTTGATGCATGAAAAAGAAATGATGATTTTATGTGGTTTTTCTTAGATGAATTTCTCAAGTGTTAAAGGATGCTCTCTGAGTCCAATTTTTCTTGATGCAGGGCAAAACAATTGCTCTGCTGTTCCACACAGAAAGAAAATAACAATAAATTGTTTATTTTATCTGCAAGCCCTTCAACAATGACGCTACCTTCAGGTCAACAGATATGGGCCAACTTTATTACCATAGTAAATGATCTCCAAAATCTATTTTTCATTGCGGTAAGTTTGTTTAATGTGTTGTGGCTAATGCCACCTGTCTGGCGTCTGAACGAGGCTCACGAAATTCATCGTGGCAAGGGTCAAGAAGTACGCCTGTCCTTGATCTTGAGCACCATACAGGTGACAGTACAATTTAGCTCGGCGAAATTCTCTGAAGGGAGGATAGATGGTGACACCACCTATCTCCACCTCCACAATTTATACAAGGAATTGAAGGGGAGGGAAATATTCTCCAGCCCCCTAGACTCGTGATTCAGCACACAAGACTTTCAGACCCACTGATTTAACGAGCGTGTACTCTGAGGGTATTTGGTGGCATTGGGCATCGAATCTAGGCCTTACGGTCTGGAGTCCGATGCTCTAACCACTAGGCTACCCACGGTCTTTAATGTAGACAGCAGGTACGACAGGTATGGATGGTAACTTGTTCCCATTATTGAGCAAAACCATTTTCAAAATTTCTCAGTTTCGTAATATCTACAAACTTCCTCCATTTTCATTGGGCTAATGTGCAGTACAAAATTCTTTTAGAAAGTCGTCACTGTCAGTGGTAGAACACAAGACCTTCTACTTATTTTGTGGAAGAATTCAAAGAGCAGATGACGTGTGTGAATCAAAAGTCACCTGGATATTTTCTTCGAGAGGATTCCATTTTTAAAGTCTTAAGATAGATAGATACCTTTACTTTATTTTTGGGCAAACCCAAATCTCGAACAAGATAATTCAGTTCAACTGAAGTAATTTTATCTGTAGAACTTTTTATCGAAACATGAAAAGTCATCACCATGCTCAAGATTTACACCATGTTGACCTTGAAGCTTGAGTTGAATAATGTGACGCATCAAGATCCCTCTCATCTGTTATGCTAAAATAATCAGTGGGAGGCCCAGGAATTGTGAGTCCTTCGCCATGTCAGATGTTTAGTCGCATAGTAGATGATATGTGAGGACAGAGGTGGGGAACTCGACCTCTATAAATTTCTTGTGCAGCCGTCGTAAAAGTTAACACTTTTATGAATTACTAGCTGGTATACCCGTTCTTCGCGCGAGCGAACTGAAAAATTAAACAACACAGATTGAAGGATAAAGAAGTTTTTAATGAGTTAATTTTACGTGAATTGCAAATTAAACAAAAAAGGCTTTTTGCATATCTCAGCTAAACAAAAAAAAGAAAGAAAAACACCTTTGTTAAATTTTAAGTATGTAGATCGGGTGTGGGCAGACTTTTCCAGTGTACGGGCTACATCTAATTTTTTCAAGGTCTTGCAGTCCACCCAGTGGCGTAGGTATAGTGAGTTACAAGAAAGTATACAATGCAGTCAGACTTTTATTTTACGAATCTCTCTATTTAGCGAACTTTTTCCTGGAACCAAGAACACCATTTAACGATTTTCTTTGTAAAATAACCTTCAAATAGTAAAGTGCATTTTCTATTTAACAAAATTTTCTCTTTCGATTTGAATTTAGTCCTCTGAATTTTTTAAAATAACGTATTTACTCGAATCTAAGCTGCACTTCCCCCCCAATATTAATGCGACTGAAAATCGGGTGGGACTTAGAATTGAAGGGAAAAATAATTTGTTGGATGGTGCATTTAGAGCAATTACAGCTTCGTTACATGCATTTGTAAGTACATAATAATGATAAAATAACTGGCTATTCACTTCTTATTAGTTTAACTTTTAAATTTATTTTAATATCGTAAAACTGTATACCGATAATCCATTTTAGACTATTTTTCAACTTTCACAAAATCTTGTTGAGAATTTGGGGCGCAGCTTGGAATGGATGGTGGCTTAGATTCGAATAAATATAGTATTTCTGGACCTTCGTATGATGAAATGATTATTAGGTCTTAATGAAGAAGGGCACCCCAAAATGTCTTGGCGGTCGATCGCGATTGACTTAATGTCCACACCCCGGATGTAGATCTAATATCTGATAAAAAGGATTTTTTTTTTGTTTATAATTCCCCATAACACTCTTGAGGGTCGATTTTTGAAAACACCTCCCTAAGCTGATCTCTGCTCAGCAAAAGTAACACATTGTTAAAAGTGTTGCATAATGGATGCTTAAAATAGTGTAAATAATTTATATCTGAAAGTGTAATACATTAATATTACTTTCTGTTGTATTTATTTTATGTTAAAATTGTAATATTCACAAGCAATGCCATTTCTTAAATTATAATGGCTATAATGGAGATTCAATGAAAAATACAGCGAAATGATAACGATAGTCAAACTGGCAAATGTCTAGCTACTTTCATAGCTCGAGCTTTATTAGAGCTTTGTAAGACCCGCCGTGTAGAGGGGTGATGCAAGTTAATGCTTTAACTACCGAATTATGATTTACTGCAGTTTTTTTCATGCAATTTTTATTTTTTGGATCACTACATTGAAAATTAAGGAATATACATAAACAAAATACTCCACTTTGGGAAATTTAATCCGTTAGTGATAATAAATTAATTAAAGATAATCCACTGTAAAATTAATTATATACACCGTTCATTTAAAATAAATAGTTAAATCGTTTTCTAAAGTCTTCATTAACATACAAAAACATAAGACACTTAAATTTTGACAAACTATTTTTTCGGGACAAAAATAATAATCTTTGCAGTCAGCTGAAAACGCATATCTGCTGCAAAACTGTTCGTCTTCCCCGCTAAAATACTCATCATAAAACCCGTGCTGCCATATATCTTGTAAGAGTGGATTTCAAAGAATATTTCTGCTAAGTATTTGTAGAATATTCCTTGTAAGTTGGCGTGGTGTGGTAGTTAGGAGAAAGGGGTGCCAGCTCAGGTGTCATCCACGTCATTTGACCATGGTTCAAAATTACGTTGTCTGTTGCCAAAATCCCTCGTGTAGCTGAACAGTGCGACGTTAATATTCACTCACTCCAAAAAATACAGTACAGTAGTTATAATTATTTTTATACTTAAAAATGCAGTATCTGCCTATTCAATTAAAATTATAGCGTTATAATTAACTACTAACCACAAACAAACTATGGAAATATGTCCAAATGATGTAGTGTGAAAGACCAAGTTTATCTACTGTAAGTACCAGAAACAATAAAAGTATTTATTTTGAAAATAGATCAATTTCTTAATACCAAATATGCATAATAAAATCATTTAAAAAAACATTCAAATAAAGAGAGATTTTTAACAACCTCTCCTTTCAAAACTTAGTTTGATTCTGAAATAAAAAAAATTGGGGATTATGCTGTTTACAGGAATTAATTAGAAGCCAGCGCCTTGTATAGACAAAACAAAAAGTTCTTTCACAAACAAAAGATAGATATATGCTGATGTGGGCTTTTTTGCAGCACACAACAGAATTGCTTGCAGATGGCAGAATTTTTTCCTACTTACTTGACAAATATTGTTATATTTTTGACACTTCTCACAATATCTTTATAAATTATAGCCTATGCTATAAATTATAGCCTATGTGTTATTCTGACGTATAAGCTATATTACTGTAAAGTTTCATTTAAATCCATTCAGTTACTTTTGCGTGAAAGACTCCCAAACATCCTCACAAACTTTCGCATTTATAATATATATCTAGATATAGATTGCACCAATTTTCAAATAAAGAACAGCATGAATGTATGTGTGTATTTTCCAATGGGGATTTTAAAATTATATTAGGAATTATTCCTATGTCAGTTATATTTTTCTATTATATTTCTTTATAATGTTAAAATTATTAAAAAAACAATTGTACTTTGATATCTTTCTTTGAAGTGGTACTCAAATATGTAGCTCATTAAATTTTAAATTTATTTATATGCTTCGATAAGTAAAAATACCGACATTGAAATTTTAAAATTATTGCAGTATCTATGAATTTTAATAATTTTACAAAAAAATATTTTATAAAATATTGTTACGAATTTAGTCTTATTCTAATTGTTTCTACTCATTTGTGTTCATTTCTACAGTTTAATTTGTCGTATCTAATGTGATTTCAACCCTGTTTACCTGTAATATCATTTCCACTGCATTGCACGGCCCCCATGCTTTAACATTGGTTTAAATGGTAAACTCGCCAAATATTGCAGTTGGCGACGGATTTGGCGACTTAATTTTTGGCGCCAAATGTGGGCGATAAGCTTGGCGACCATGGCAACCCTGCTCCTAATAACCCTGTCTGGCAACCCTATCGCGGTATTGTAACCCTATTGTATTGAATGTAGAAAGGAATTTCGTTGGTACTTTTTGTTTCATGAAGATTCCAAAAGAAAATCCAGGCACAATGAATACTCCAAGTCTAGTGGCTCAAAATTTATTGATGATTGATAGCCACACACACACACAAATACATATTAACGAAACTAACTATATACATTTAAATTTAAGTTAACACCATTTTGTTTTTCTCCTCGCGCCCGCTCATTCTCCCATCTCCTCTCGCTCCGCCATGTTGGTCCTCTCCTCTCCTTCTCGTTCAGCTCCAAGTCCGTGGAGAAAAAAAGAAAGAATTTCAACTTCTATAAAGAATTTCAACTTCCGGGCGAATCTTACATGCCCCACCAACAGAAGCACATGCGTCATCTTCAATGACCAGGTGCTACCAGAAAGGTTAGTCACACACACACATAACATCAAAACCTTAGTTAAAGAGAGAGTGCACTACCTTACGATGAATATCAAGCTACTCAATAACATTCTTTAATTAGTTCTAAGAGTACACAGGTAAAAATATGCTAAATACGTAAATAAGTCAATGATAGGCGGTTTCCTAGCAAACTATGGAAATTCCACTTTTAAATGAAAACTACATTTGACATATATGCATATACAACACTAACAAAAAAACAATAATAAGAATAAGTATACGCTATACTCCAAAACAGCTAATACATAAATCAATCAAAAATAAAGGTTTTCTAAATACACTATGAAAATTTCACTTTTAACCGAATATGACGGATTTACCATATATATGCATATACAACATTAAAACAAAACAGTAATAAGAATAAGGATACATTAGACTCTCTAAAACAGCTAATACATAAATCAATCAATAATAGACGTTTTCTAAATAAACTACAAAAATTTCACTTTTAACCGAATATGACGGTTATATGCATATACAATATTAACACCCAAAAAATATTATAAAGATACATTATGATTATGTCTCTGCTACTCCTCTTTCCTCGGTCCCAATATAAGCGATGCGAGGCTTTATCTCCCCGAATGGTCACTTTCGGTTTGGCACGTCGTTTTAAACAACGTTTCTGAAATTCTATTTCACTCTCCCTCAATTTACGTGCAACTCCCTTCTTCATCCACGTTGGGTCAACGATCTTAAAGTCTAGGTGTCGGGTTTCACCCTAATCTTCCCGTCTCGGTAGATATTATGTTGTGGGTGTCAATTTAAGTCGAACTCTTTTCCTGGTGCTTCTGATTTTCTCTCAATGATCGTCGTATCCTCACAGTACCATCTCGCTTGATAAAATCCGTCAGTTTCCACGCAAGTTTTCCTATTCCACTTTTGTCCTGCCAATATTCGCGTCTAAGACTCCAGTGCTGGGGTATGAGTACCATGTTGCTTGAGGCTTTTAAATTCACCTTTTGCTGTGATTCAGCAACTGTGATTCTGCTTAATTTTTTGAGCTTTCTCTCGGGCAATTTTGGCTTTTCTTCTTCAATTTCATCCTCATCAAAGTCAATTCGCTCTTTGCTAAGGATTACGAGATTAAGATCATCTTTATCCTTTATCACATCAACTGATATTTCTTCCTTTTCTTTCTCCACCACAACAGATTGTGCTACGGCATATTGATCCGCACTACGCGTCTGAACTTGTTCACCTTTAGGCACAAGAACCTTCTCGATTGCTTGGGTTACCTCCATATCTTCATCTGACAATTTTTCCTGCTCTTCATTTAACAATTGGTTTTGCTCGTTCATTCTTTTGCATCTTTCTTCTGGTAAACACTTCTGTTCTTCTTTCATGCTTGTTTTACGTTCCTCTTGAACATGCAGCATCTGCTCTTCCACAAGCCATCTTTTCTTTTTCTTCAATCTCATTTCTTCTTCCAAAGCTATTATTTCGTTCATTCTTCTTTCTTTTTCCATCTTCCGCTCATCCTCCACTGCTTTGGCTTCCTCATCAGCCTTGAGTCTATCCTCCACTTCAACCTTGAGTCTGGTCTCGCTGCTAAGGTTGGATCTCACTTCGTTTCTAATGTTGTCTCTATCTGGGGACACTTCTATGTCTAGGCATGCTATTGCTAAATGACCTTCTCCTTCCAGATCGACTAGTTTTTTCTGGGTTTCGAACTCCATTTCCATATCCCTCATCTTCTGCTCGAAATCGGCCCGTCTCTTCCTTTCCGCTTTTTCCATCTCTTCTTTTCTTTTCCTCTCAGCCAATTCCATCTCTTCTTTTCTTTTCCTCTCAGCCAATTCTATCTCTTCTTTCCTTTTCCTCTCATCCAATTCTATCTCTTTTCTTTTCCTCTCATCCAATTCTATCTTTTCTTTCCTCTCACGTTCCTCTATAATAGTGTTTAAAAATTCTCTACAAAACTCCTCGTCGAAGTATTCGCTATTCAAGATAACATCTCTCAACTCAAACACTCTCATCCCAAGGACATCTTCGACCCCCATTTCCGTAGCCATATATTGCAGGTCTACTTTTGATCCCTTTCCTAAAAATGCCATCTCGTCCCTTACTATAGTTATCCTAAATCAATCAATAACACTCTAAATTTCACAACACAACAGTATGCTTAATTAATCCAGGTGGGTCTTATTTTTTAAAAAAAAAAAAATAAATAAATGTTTTGTATTTCTTCCGCATAAAATTTGCAAATTAATACCTTGGATGATACATTTAGCACATATGATAGACCAAAATTCAATTCAACTAAGTGTTATTACAATAATAAGAAAGGTTTTCTGCTGCATGAAATAATATCTAAATTTTCGAAAATGTAATTTTAAAAAAATCATCATAAATCATAACAATAAAAAAAAAAATATCTGCGTTTATATCCTTTTCACAAAATAAAACCAAATAAAATAAAAGAAAATCAACCTTTTAGCCAAAATAAAAAATCATTAGTAATCATATTTGACATATCAGATACTTAAAAAAATATACTCATAAATACAAGTTCTACTTGGCAGACATAATATTCCTTAATGTATTCAAAAGAGAAAAGAAATACGTTATTACACTTTATTCTAAAAATAAAAAAAAATGCACACTTCAGCTTATGGCCTTGAGCACTCACTCACTTTTTTTTTTTCTTACTCAGCAATGGTTAAAATCGTATTTTCATAATGAGTCATATGCGTACAGAAAAGGAAATGAAAATATATGTTCAATTCTCTTTTTTTTTTAAAAAAAATATTATGCAATCCAGTGAAATAATGAATAAATCTTTCATCAATTAATGTACATTTCACATTAAAAACAACTATATATATATTCTTTACTTAGATATTCTGCTTAAATTACATTTGATTTCTATATGTAATTCAACAATATTTTAATACCATAAATCATTCATCAAGTTGAGGTATGAATTAAAACATACTTTCTTTCTTTTCTAGTCATTAATATACTCAAACTCAACAAAAATTTTATACTTTTCTCACAATTATATAAACTGATGTTCAACTAAAAATACAGTTGTATTCTAATGCTTTACAAAGTTTCAGATTTGCCACAAACAATACATGAACTGATGTTCAATAAAAAAAAGTAATATGTACCAATATTTCGTAACGTTTCTGGTGAAACACACTAATTATTTGAACTGGTGTTCAATAGAATTATATATCTAATTATTTTTTAAATGTTTCTGATGAAACACAATAATTATCTTTTACCTCTTGGAATAGATGATACCATTAATTAGAAAATGTTTTCTATGACAGAAAACTACATATTTCTCGCGGTGGTCATTTAATGATTATAATGACTCACACCAGACAATGTTTTCTCTGATGGAAAACTGAAATATTTCTCAACTTAAAACAAAAGAAAATGTTTTCTATGACAGAAAACCCATTCTTTTTCACAGTGACCATTTAATGATTCTAATGAGTCACGCCGAACGTCTTCTGACGGAAAACTAAAATATTTCTCGCGGTGATCATTTAATGATTATAATGACTCACCCGACTAATCTTTCTTACCCTGGGGGTTTCTAATGAATCAACATACATAAGTTAGACTGTAACTTATTTTACTTTTACTACAATAACATATCATCTATTCCAAACAACTACAGCTATTGATAATGCACTCTTTACATTACAATACATATAATAATAACTTTAATTTGTGAGTGTGGACCACCCTTTCTTACCTGGAGCTTCGATGAAATCTTTAAAATCCTACCGACTGCGCCAGAAAGGAATTTCGTAGGTACTTTTTGTTTCATGAAGATTCCAAAAGAAAATCCAGGCACAATGAATACTCCAAGTCTAGTGGCTCAAAATTTATTGATGATTGATAGCCACACACACACACAAATACATATTAACGAAACTAACTATATACATTTAAATTTAAGTTAACACCATTTTGTTTTTCTCCTCGCGCCCGCTCATTCTCCCATCTCCTCTCGCTCCGCCATGTTGGTCCTCTCCTCTCCTTCTCGTTCAGCTCCAAGTCTCTCTCTTCTCGATGGCCGCGCCACCTATAAAGAATTTCAACTTCCGGGCGAATCTTACAAATGTATTACTGTATTGAGCTGTTCTCGTACGCTCCGGATTTTTCTAGACCTTTCTATTTCTAGATTATTCTGGCAAGTGCAAGAGGTTTCTGACCGAAAGGTATAAAAGGGCCCGGGCCGGCTAGTCAGTTAGTCAGATCTCAGCTTTCATGCAAGTGATACCTCTCTGCTTGAGAGAGAGACGATTGCATAGTGCGTGTGTTATTGCTTTTATTGAGTTATTATTTTTGTGCTGAGTGTTTACTATTGCTTTTGTTAGTGTATTACATCTGTGTTATCAGTATTTTCATCGATTGTATGTGACTTTCTCGAACTGTTCTACAATTTGTGGAGGACTGTTTTGGCCAAGAATAAAATTGTTTTGGATCCCGCTCTTCGGCTTCAATCATTTCGAACCCCCGAAAACGCAACAATTGGTGTCAGAAGTGGGATTGAATGCCAACAACAAGAGCGATGGAGGCCCAGTTCCAGACTCTTCTAGAAAAATTGACTGAAATGAAATCGGACTTGACCGCCAGCATGAATGCCAATATGGGCGAAATGAAATCGGAGTTGACCGCTAGCATGAATGTCAATATGGGCG
>BMAU01000930.1:0-11823 GCA_019973935.1 Trichonephila clavipes
GTGGTATTCTCAATCGCAGTAATGGCATGTGGGTAACCCCGGTTGCCGATAATTCGCGGATAATTCCCATTTCTTATTCTCGAGACTGACGATTACCGAATCCGTGAGTTATGCGTGGGCAAGATGTTACAGTCGTTGTGATTGGACAATGATAATCACGTGACATATTGCTTACATTTTATATTGTATCTTGGCGCGTAATTCGGTCAGTTGTTTTTAACTACGTTTTTTTTTAAGTTTACTTTGCATTTTCTTTCTCTTGTTTTGCTATGTCGAAAGCAACTTTTCAGTTCAGGAGATGGAATTTACTGTTAAATCTTGTGCAGAGAAGTATAAATGTATCATAAGCTGCAAGAAATTACGAGATGCAGTTTTTAACAAGAAGAAAGGAGAAGCGTGGGATAGTTTGACGGTCAATTTCAATGCAGCCAGCCTATGTAAGCGAAGTCGACAGCAGCTTCAAAACAAATTTAAAAACATTAAAAGGAGTCGCAAAAGAAGCTCCGATAAAGAGTTGAAATTTTTAAAACTGGTGGGAGGAACCCTAATTTACTGTGTACATCGTTAGATGAACGACTCGGCTGCTATGGGTGCACTAAATCGAACCATTTGCCATGCAGATTCGATTGCGATTACGAATGTGAGACTGCTGTATCTTCGGGAACTCAGGGTAAAGTGTGAAATGGATTTTTTTATTATTTAGCCTTTAATTTAAATTTTTCTGTTTCATTCTGAATAGACTTTTCTGACAGTGATTTGTGTAAATTTTATTATATAAAGGAACTTGTTATGAACGTTTGGTTCTATAACATTTCAAAAAATAGAAAGTTGCTTCAAAGAATTCTAAGAGCACGTTTATTCCATTGAAGCAGCTGAGCTAGCACCAAAACATTGCAACAAGTCTAATCAAAATACTACCGACTGTTGCCAATCGAGGTAATCTGAAGAAGGTTACAAGAAATTTGTTTCCAGATTTACAAATATAAATATAAATACAGTTTGATTACATAAAATACAAAATAAAGTAAATTGCAAATGCCTAAATATAAAATTCATTTTAAAATTAATTATTTTTCAAATTATAATGTTCTATAATTTTTATTATATTTTTTCTTTGTTGAGTTTAATAATATTTGTCTCAACATTACTCCCCTACCAGTAACTGAATTACGAACTGGAAGTATGGCAGGAATAGTGTTAGATGTTAAACAAGAATTTTTCTTAAATATGCCTTTTTAAACAATACATTATGAATACACCAAATTAAATATTTGTACCAAATGTTACATACTTTTAGAAACAGTAATATTATATACAATGATAACTAGTTTGATGTTAGAGAAATGACATACATTTATAAATATTTGTAAAAATTAAGTAAACCAAAATATCATACACTTGATATAAGTAAATAGTTATAAGTTAGAGATAGATATAGGTTATTTACAGCGAGATATCAGTCCTGAAATCTTACAGGTTTTCTTTACCAATCTTCCATGTCTTGAAACAGTGGGCTTAACATCGGTTAAGAGGTTAGTGTCATTAGCTGCTGAATTCTCATCTGATTGCTTACAAGGAACTGTTGTTTTGTCAGAAATAGAGTCTGTCATTAATTTCAAAGCTCAAGTTGGTTTTAGTCTATCCACTGATATATTCACAGGTTTTATTTTTTATTGTCAGTGTGAAATATTTTTCATATCTTTCTTTTACTGAGGGATGGACCATCATATGGTGGCTCCAGGGCTTTCCTTACACGATCAACTGTCACAAATACATGAGTGCAGGATTTTAAGTCTTTATGAACAAAAATCTTTGATTTTTTGGAGGCGAAAGATTCTGTTGGCTTCAGCTCGTACATAAAGTCTGCAATGTAGTGACAAATGTTTCCAGGATCAATTTGAGTGGAGGGGTGGGTTAAAAAATTCACCTGACAGCAATCTGATATTAGAAGCCATAAACCATCTGAGCTATAGTATGATTGGTATCAGGTCTTAGAGCAGATTTTAGTCCTAATAAGATTGTTGGTAATGTCTCTGTCCATTTGATGTTGTTATGAGCTTTGATTGCCCCTTTCAAAGTTCTATGCAACCGTTCCACTTTCCCATTGCATTGAGGATGATAAAGTTGCATGAGCTACTTTAGCCTCACAAATAGCAGCTAAACTTCTAAACAACTGAGATTCAAATTGCCTTCCTTGATCTGTAATTATTTTCCCAGGTACTCCAAATCTGCAAACCCAGTGTTCGTAAAAGGCTTTGCTAGCTGTCTCTGTTTTACAATCAGGCCAAAGGGAACTGCTTCCATCCAACACGAGAAACGGTCTATCCAGGTCATGCCTTGCGATGGTGGAAGTGGACCAATTAAAGTCAATGTGTATCACACTAAATCTTGTATCAGGTACTTCATATTCTCAAATTTTGATTTTAGTATGTCTGTGGACTTTACATTTTTGACAGGGAATACATGTTCTTGCCCATTCTCTTATTCCTTGCTTCATATTTGGCCAGATAAATTTTTCAGTCATTAATTTAATAGTTGATCTAATCAGGGTGTGAAAAACCATGAATTTGTTGAAATATTTGTTTGCCAGAAACTGTTTTGGAATGTAGGGTCTTATATTGGATGTTGAAATATCACACCAGAGTGTTTTCCTGATGGTAATGTACATGATTTGAATTTTACTGAAGAGTTACTCCTCATTAACTGTTGCAATTCTGCATCTTGGGTTTGTTTATTCGCTATAGTATCATAGTCGATTATTGTAATGGCTTCGATTCTTGAAAATGCATCTGCTACTAAATTATCTTGTCCTTTTAATGTGACATATATTTGTTGAAAAGGTTGGGATATGTATTGTAGATGACGTAACTGTCTCAGGTGAGAGCTTTTTCCATTTTTTATGAAAGGCATATGTAATTGGCTTGTGATCTGTATAACAAAATTTTGTCCTTCGAGAAGATGTTTAAACTTTTTTGACAGAAAGATATATTCCTAATAATTCTCTATCACTAGGTACTGTAATTTTCTGTGCATCGGTTAATTTTTGAAAAAATGAAATCGGTTTCCAATTTCAGCTTCAAATTGCAGTAACACTGATCGATTTGCAAAGAGGTGGAAGCATCAGTAAATAAAGCCAATTGTAAATCAGTGTCGGGAAGAGCTTAATAAAGTAGCATTTGCAAGATCTTGTTTACATTTTCAAAATTTTCTTTAGCTTCTTCTGTCCAAGAAGAATTTTGTCTTGTCATTCTTTTTTGAACATTTTAAATACTCGTGAAGATTATAGCTTGAGATTTAGCAGCATCTTTTAAATATCTTCTATAAAGTTAATATGAGTCCAAGGAAAGTTCTCAAATCAGGAATTGTTTCAGGTAATTTGTATGACAAAACTGCATCTACTGCTCTCTGGGAAGTGGCTTAGATCCCTCTGGTGTTATCAAGTATCCTAGAATTCTGATGGGTTACTCCCAAAGTTGACTTGGAGATATTCACTCGAAGACCATGTTTTTGTAACCGGTCAAACACAAGTTTCAAATGAGCTTTATGTTCTTCAGTTTCGGAGGCTACTAGAATGTCATCGAGGTATGGGAAAAACAAATTCTAGTCCAAATAAAACTGGATTGATAAAGCGCTGAAAAGTAGATGGTGCATTTCTTAACCCAAAGCTCATAACATTAAACTCAAATAAGCCAAATGGCAGTTATTATGGCTGTCTTTTCACTTATCTTCTTCAGCAATGGGTATTTGAAAATATGCTTTGAAGAGATCAATTTTAGAAAAATATTCTTTTCCCTTCAAAATATGGTGAAAATCTTCAATACGTGGGATTGGATAACGGTCAGGAATGGTTTGAGCATTTAAAGCGTCGATAATCGCCACATGGTCTAACACTTCCATCTTTTTTATTCACAAGATGTAGTGGGCTTGCCCATGGTGATTTAGAAGGTCGAAGGATATCATTATCTAACATAAATTTAAATTCTTGCTTGGCTATTTCTAATTTTTAGAATCCAATTGACGAGCTTTTGAGTAAACCGGTGGGCCTTTGAGTAACAATATAGTGTTTAACATCATGTTTTTGTATTAGTAATTAATAAATTTGGTTTCATTAAATCTGGAAATTGTAATAATATATTAGAAAATTTTGATGTTTTTATCCATTATGTTAATTTTATTTTCTTGCAAAATAGAAGAAATCTCACCTGTAACATGAAGGGTTAGTTATTCCATCTATTAACTGCTTGTTTCGGATGTCAATTAACAAGTTAAATTTATTTAAAAATCGGCTCCAGATTCCTTTACTAACTTTGCGATATAAACGGAAATAAAAATTTTCGACGTAATCCCAAATCAATATTTGCCTTTTTAATTCCATAGGTTGGAATTTCTGTTCCATTGCTGTTAATAATTTGTAATCCGATGGTTGTATTATTTTAAGATGTGGCTGGTATTGTTGAACAATCCAGCTCCACTATCTACCAGGAAGTGCAAATTTGTCGTTCGATCTTTGACGAATAATCGAAATTTGCGACAGGCTTTATATAATCTTCTGCAGCACGGGAATTTGTCGCTAATATTACTGCAGAAGACTGAAGTTTTCCGTGTTCCTATTCCCATGCACAAGGCGGGCTGCACTTTTCAGGTTTGCATCGAGCACCGAAACGGAAGTGAAAATAGCAATATTTTCCTTTGGGGTCAGAAGCGTTTCCGAGAACGACTTCGGGATTTAGGACGAAAACTATTGCGTTCTTTTCGTTCTTGATTTGTGGAGAATGCTGAGTTGACATATTTGTTCCTCTAGGCTTTGAATTCTGTCGAGGAAAAGAAGCTGGTCTCTTGACGACGTTGCTTCACCACAGTCTAAAAGATTTTCCAGTTGCAAAAAATCTCTGTTCTGGAGTCATATCAGATATTTTATCAGCTATTACTGCCAATTTGCTTAAATTCTCATCACTGACAACCAAAATATTTTTTAATGGACTCAGGGAAGCTTTTCTAACCACAAAGTTTTTAATTAAATTATCCGAAATATCGCACGTTGCAACAGTTTTCAATTTCTGCAACAGCTGACTAGGCTTCGCATATCACCAAGTTCAATTCCAGTTAAGAGTCGTATTATGCGAAGATTTTCACTTTCTTTAAACAGACTGAGTAATCTGTTTTCGAGTCCGTGTACTTCGTATCGCTTTTGCTGTTGACAATGTCCCAAATATTCTCGACGTATTTTGGTTCTAATTGCGATACCAAATAATGGAATTTCGTTTCTTCTAAAGAAATTCTTGATATCTGGAGACTGAACTCTACTTGGTAAAACCAAATTTCTGGCCTGTCAGTCCAAAACGGCGGTATTTTATGCTGACGGCGCTCATTCAAATTCTTCGAATCTTCGTTAAGCATTACTTAACAACGGAATAATAATTATGATTAAATTTTTATGCAATATTTAAATAAAATTTTCCGGGTCACCAATTTATTATGAACGTTTGGTTCTATAACATTTAAAAAATAGAAGGGTGCTTCAAAGAATTCTAAAGGAGCACGTTTATTCCATTGAGCTTAGCTGAGCTAGCACCAAAAAACATTGCAACAAGTCTAATGAAAATATAACCGACTGTTTGCCAATCGGGTAATCTGAAGAAGGTTACAGAGATTGTTTCCAGATTTACAAATATAAATATAAGAAAATACAGTTTGATTACATAAAATACAAAATATAGTAAATTGCAAATGCCTAAATATAAAAATTCATTTTTAAAAATTAATTATTTTTCAAATTATAATGTTCTATAATTTTTTATTATATTTTCTTTGTTGAGAAAAGTTTTTACAGATAAGATTGACGATCATTTTCAGAAGGTAGCACTGCTCGCGCACCTCTCGCGTTCTCCTTCGCTGCTTCTCTCTTTCTCCCTAATTCTGCTCTAATGTCCAACAGTTTCAGTTTTTGTTTCGATTCAATGCGCCTGCGCGCGAAGACTGTGCTGCTTTTGGCTGCATGTCACAACGGCCATTCTGACCGCAATACGCTGTCCGCAGCGGTATTTCCATGGAGACCAGAGGAGAATCTGAAACATACAAAAAAAAAACGGAACAGACAAGGACTATACGACAATTATATAGAGATTTAACATATCAAAAATTTTTCTGAACAAGACAGTTTCTCCATCATGTGAAGGCACCTCTTCGACATCCGAAGGTTCCACAGGAAAACATTGTGTTTCACCGGCATGAGAACATCTTTTCAACAAGTTGATCTTTGGTTGAACGCATCGATATTTTCCTCTGTAGAGTTCTGGACGTCTGTTCAAAACGATTTCTTTTTTTTCTTTCGTTTCCACTGCCAGGGCTGAAAGATCCTCCGGAGCAACACAAACCGTCGTGATAATTACGTTCCATAGTGTGAAGGGGTAGGTGAGCGGGAGATGAATTCCACGGAACTCGTTTTCATGGCACCATTGGCTTTTTTTTACACAATACTATATCAGAACAATAATCAAAACAATTTTTATAATACCTTGTCGTAAACCAATCATCAATTTGATTGTTTACCTGTAATTTCTCAGAACAAGATAAACGTCTGGCTCTCTGACACACAGGAATATCATTTTTCAATTTAATATTCATTTTTTAACTTAGTACTCTTAATTTTATTACATTTATAATCCTTAATTAGAGAACTCAAATCATTTCCTAATATCAAAGTTCTTAACATATGGCAAATCATAACTACAGTTTTTTATCACATTTGAAACAGAAACATTTTGGAAAAAAAGAAACACCACAAGAATAAGCACAAGCATGAGTACCTAAAGAGGATTCACTTTCATTCAATAAAACATTTGCCTTTGCGTGGCCTAGTTTTTTATTTCAGCATATACACTGATGTATAATAAATTCTTCGGTCAAGGTCGGTGATATTGCCGTTCCAACACTTAAGCTTTTAGAGAGTGTTGATTAAGGGGACACGGTACGATTCAATTGACGAAAATCGGTCAAAAATCAAAAAAAAAAAAATTTTTTTGCCTAAATTATTCCTTTTTTATACGTTTCTCTATTATCTCACAAAATTTCAGAGCTCTAAATAAAAAAAAAATTAAAAGTTATGATAAATGATATGCTCGTCAGAATTTACATTCTGACATCATTCTGCTCTAGCAGACGCACTATTCATTTTCTAGCCAAATTAATTAATTCTAATTTCACAGTTACAGTTTTGAAATAAAGTGAAGAGATTGTAATCCATTCTTAATGTTTGTTTACATTCGTTGAGCTATACTGCATTCTTTATTCTGCTAATTTTTATTTCACATTTTTGAAATATTTAGTTTCGGTTAACCAAAAAAAAAAGTCTTTTTCAAGACTAATCATTTTATCGTTATCAGTTTTTTTTATATGTATAAACGTATTCTAATACAGCATTTTTAATAGTGAAACATGCTCGTACGAAGAGGAAAAAACAAATCAAGTAAATTGAGTATTCAAAAGCGATGGTGTACTGAAACAAAAACTGAAAACAATATGGATATTTCAGAGCACAATTCAAATGTTGCTCAACTTCCATGGTGATAGCATTTTTAAAAATGAAAGAGTTTCTATGCAAGAAAAAAGTGTACCAGAACAAGAAAATGTTGCTGATACCTATGATGGACCAAGTTACATAATTGTTGACAAAAATGCCTTGTGTGATATTTTCAAGTATACTTTTGTGGTAGCTGCAACCAGTCAACTTTTAAACTTGAATTTTGGACATAAATATGGATTTTCTCAACAATTGAAACTGGTGCAAAACATGTTCTGGAGCAAAAAATGGAATGCTTTACATCTCCAAGACTTGAAAAACAAATACTTCTCTACACCTTTCGATGTGAATGTTCGTGCTGTTCAAGCATTTCTTGCAATCAGTGGGGCCATGCATCGGTTGAAAAATTTTGCATGTTTCTCATCATGCCTTTGATGTCAAGTAAAAACTTTTAATGAAATTAAATGTTACATCAACTCAGCATACTCTCTTGCTTCCCAAACTGTGTTGAACTATGTACATAACAGCGTTCAAAATGCGTACAGAAAACTGGATCAAATGGGTCAAATACTATTACTGATATTGCTGTTTCATTTGATGGGACATGGTTGGACCGGAGGACACACATCCCAAATCGGTATTGGGTGTGTAGTTGACACTTTAACAGGATATGTTATTGACTATGAAATTATGAGCAAGTACTGTCCAACATGTATAAGTGCGAAAATGAATTAGGCGAAACTACAGCTGAATACGATGTTTGGTATTCTTTTGGCCAATAAAAAATTCCCGCCAGATTAACCACGTTGGGACATCAGGAGCAATGGAAATGAAGGCTGCAGCTAAAATTTGGTCTCGATCAGAAGCATGTGGTTTCCGTTACACAACATTGTTATCTGATGGTGACATGCTAAAAACTTATAAATTTTTAAATAGCCTAAAAATATATGACCAGACGTTGAGATTTTAAAAGAGGAATGTATTAATCACGTAAGCAAAAGGTTAGGCACCAGCTTACGCAATCTTGTGAAAGATTGAGAGCTAAAGGTATCACTTTAGAGGAAAATCTTATGGCAGTCTAAAAAAAAACAACGATAAAAAAACTAACGCAGTACTATCAGAAAAAGCTATTCTGGAAAATAAAGGGAGATATTCAGGGCATGAAAATCCATATATGCCACGCTTTATCACAGTATCTCGACAGATAAAAATCCAATGCACATGAAATGCCCCTCCCTGGCAAAGATTCGTGGTGTTTTTATCGAAGAGCCTTAGCTAAAGGTGAAAAACCTGCACCATAAGTTTAATATTGGAACACCAATAAATCCAGATTATTTGACAAAATTGTTCCAATATATCAAAGATTAGCTTCTGATAGTCTTTGAAAGGATGTGCCAGATGTCTGACTCAGAACAGCAACGAGAGCTTGCATAGCGTGATTTGGAGTAAGTGCTCTAAGGAAACTTCAGCGAAATCACGACGTGTAAATATAGTCGTTTCTGAGGCGGTATCAGAGTATAACTTGGTACTTTGAAAGCCTTAAAAAGAAATACAAAAGGCAGCTAATTTGATCTTGGTGAAGAAGCAGTAAAATTGCTGCCACACGTGATTACAGACGTAAAAAGAAAGAAATCGTTAAAGTAATCTTGCTTTTCGCATAGCACGTCGAAAAGTAAAACTAGCCAATATGCGAAAAGAAAAATATTCAAAGAAAAAGAAGGGATTACATATAGTCCTGGGTTTTAAACATAAATGTAAAAAAAAAAAATATGAAGATGTTAACTAGAATTATTTTGAAATCATCGTGAAATGGGTTCGTATGTTATTTATCGCAATTTTTTAAAAATGTAAGGTACTGAAAATTTTAAATTTTAAACATATAAAATTATAATTGTCATATAATAACTTTATAAAAACTTTTATCATGTGCATGTAGTACATACAGTAATTTTTAGTAATTTTATTGCACTTATATATATCTTTTACAGTAAATAAAAACTTTAAATTGATTTATCTCGGAACAAAAAAATCGTTTGTTTTCTTTCATTTAAAATGCTAAGGCTTTTTTTCTATTGCATGAAATGTTTTGAATTTTTTTTATAGATTGTTATTAATATATATAAAAAAGTTGGTATGTATTTTTGAATCAAAGCAATACTTATTTTTTAAAAATAGTTGAACTTAGAATTTATACGTTTTTTAGGGATTTTTTCATAATAATTCATAAAAAAATTTTTTTTAGGAATTTGAATCATGTTATCCCCAAACCCATACCAACTTTTGTTGTACATGGTTTGACAAATATGTAAATCAAATTTCCTGTGTGTACGTCAATTATTGTACGAAGAGTAGCGTTTTAAAATTACCTCATAAATTTTTAATTTTTTTAAAAAAAATTAAATGGATTGCTTTTTGTGATATTTTGAGTAAATATTCTGTCCTACGTATTGCATATACATAGGTTACAAGGAAAAAAACTGTAAAAACCATAAAATCAAAGATTTTTGTTTAAATCGTACCGCGTCCCCTTAAGAGAAATATTTATGGGTTTAACTTCTACCATACGCTGTTCGCCAAAACATGAACTTAATGTTATGATCTCTTCGGAAGGTGTTTGTACTTTAATTAGTGAGGAATTTAAAACTGGGATCTGGCAACCTGAATCAATCAAAGCTGTTACGGGCTGATTTTCTACAAAAATGTTTACGTATTGTAATTGTTGTGCGAATTCATCGCTATTTTGTTTTTCGTTCTCGATTTTCAAAGTATTCACGTTTATTTTATTATGGATGTGATCATTAGATTCTTTAGGTTTAAAACGCTTCTCACAGTCTCTTGCGCAATGAGATGAATCACCGCATATAAAGCAATTTTTATTTTCTCTTTCATGATATTGGGGGATAGTTCTCTTTAATCTTTGTTTTAAAGTTTTGTGATTTATTTTTAAAGGGGTCTTGGGTATATCCATAAGTAATAGGAATTTCTTTATGTGATCCGCTTCTAGATGAAACATAAATATCACACTCTTTAGCTAAATCAATAGGCCTAAACCAATCTTCTGGGTTCTCGAATGCCAATATGGGTTGCGGTTTCCTTATTTAAAAGTTTTGAACTGTTTCTCTTCGAATTTAGCTGCAGGATTTAAACTTAATGCTTTATTTTTAACCCTTTGAAGTTCGACTTCTTTTTCTAACTGTGCTAACTGTAGTTTCGCGAGCTCAATTTTCTGTTTTCCTGAAGTTACTTCTCTTTGTTTCGCGATACCCTCTCATCTATACAGTTTTGAATTAAAGTTTTAACGAAATCTGATCACTTTCAAATGTACTACTGTTCTCAATTTTAGTCTTTAGTTTAACTATAGTGTCAGTATTCTCCACAGTACCGTTTAGTTTCTCAACAACTCTTATGAAATCCCTTTTAAGAGCGTTTTTTATACATTTTAGAAATGGAAAGATCCTACTCCTTTTTTTTCTGGCTCCCTTGTTGCTCGCACGTACGATGTATCCAATGAAGAAAATTTCGATTCCACTGATTTCACCTCTTCGCAGGTAATATAGTTGAAATTGTAGTTCCGGCCTCTACACAGGCGGATTATTCACACTGAATTAGTTCCAACCTCTACACAGGCGGGATTTTCGTCGATGGGTTTTCCAACCTCTACACAGGCGGAATATTTGTCGATGGTTCGTTGAAAATAAACCCTCTACATTGTTATTATTTTTGTTATTTGTTCCGACCTCTACACAGGCGGAATGAAGTTGAAAAATTTAACCTCTACACAGGTTGAACGAAGTTTCCGAAAAATGGCGGCGCGTCTCCTACACGGACGGCTTTTTTCACGTTCCAAATTTTGATCAAAATCGAAATTTTTTTTCAATCGCCTCTACACAGGCGGAATTTTCATGCTGAGTTCAAACCTCTACACAGGTTGAACGAAGTTTTCGAAAAATGGCGGAGCGTCTCCTTCACGGACGCTGTTGTTCATTGTCCAAACTTTGGTTCAAAATCGAAATTTTTTTTTTCGATCCCGGCCGAGCCCCCATAATTTGTGGGAGACAACAAGGGGTCCAAGACGTTGGTCTATCTTCTATTTTATTTTAACATTAAACAAAAATTAATTAAAAAAGGTAGAAAAGTTTTTACAGATAAGATTGACGATCATTTTCAGAAGGTAAAGCCTGCTCGCGCACCTCTCGCGTTCTCCTTCGCTGCTTCTCTCTTTCTCCCTAATTCTGCTCTAATGTCCAACAGTTTCAGTTTTTGTTTCGATTCAATGCGCCTGCGCGCGAAGACTGCGTTGCTTT
>BMAU01000934.1:0-64512 GCA_019973935.1 Trichonephila clavipes
TTTCTGTTATAGAAAATATAGAAATATTTTTAATTTTGGAATGATCGTAGTTCATTTGGCGCGTATGTTTATGCTGAGTCTACCCTATAAATTTGAAGTTATATGGTCAAATTGTTCTTGAGATATGATGGAGGAAAGTATGAAAAACACAGTTTTGAGAAAAACGCGTTTTAAGTTTCAAGCCCGATTAAAAAACAATGAAAATCTTAACTTTGCGCGCCGAACAGCTGTCCTGCTTACACCTGCTTCTTTATAACGGCTTCGAATTTTAAAAAATTACTTTACCACCATATTCTAGACATCTTAAGAAAGAAATTTATGAGGAAAAAAATTTTTGAATTTTTGATCCCATCACACGGGTAAACCCCTTTAATTGGACTAATAATGGTTGATTTTTCAACATTTATTTTTCTTTCGAAAAGCGATATATGGTGCAGATACATTTTAAATAAATCTTTAAACATTTTTTTGGATTCCACCTCGTACTTTACCCAGAACAGGAAATGTCATTACTCCCATAGAATTTGTGATAACCGTCATCAAATAACGATTAGTAAGAGAAGAAACGAGTATAAACGACCCTAAAATACATTCCCATAATAGCCTTTATCTGTAGATGAAATACTTTTATTTGAAAGCAGAATGTTCGTACAGGGATTAAAGATCGTTGAATAATAGTCGTAATGTTTCTTTTCTTCAAATAAAAGAACCAATGAGAATTTTTTATTACAATTGTAGTTGAAAAAGGAAGGAATTTTTAAGCGATGTTACATATTAAGCACCTTAATACATCTATTTTAAAAAAATTTAAAATCTAACTAGTAACGTTGTGAGTTATAGCCACAAGTATGACCACATTAAAAATATTTCTAATGGATCATTTATAATTCACAGTTTCTTTTAAATTCCATTAAACTTTGCAAATATTACATTCCTTTTTTTTCTGAGATACCATATTTTGAATTAACGACATCAAAACTAATTTCAATACTAAACAATCTTTTTGTAGATTGCAGAAATGGAAAAAAGGAAAAAAAAAAAATTTTTTCAAATGTCTCAAATACAATTAGTTACTTAAAATTCGGTAAAAATTTTTTTGTATTTGCTGAAGTTCATTTTAAGCTTTTTATTTCAAATATTTATATTGAAATTTATTGATTTATACAACCAACAAGATTTGCTAAATGATTTTTGAATCAACATCTTAGTCGTAGGTTTAGCATTGAGTGAAAAAAAACATTACATTTCAAGAAAAAATATTGATTTTAAATGACTGATGATTAAAATAATCAAAGCGAAAAATACTTATTACTATGCAATATATTTTATTGTATAATATCTATGTATCTACATACATATGTAACATGACTTGTGGAGTATGGAGTACTTCTAAATGACATGTTTGAGATTGACAGGAGCAATGAATAGTGCAGCCGTTTTTCATATGAAACTGTATTCCAATGATTCAGCAAATCGTTCTGTATCCCAAGTCATGACTAGAGACGAGTCCTATTCAAGCGTCGATCAGGAGCGAGAGTTCCATTCGTTCACGTATTTTTAGTAAATCCGCCGAAGTTTAAGTCAAAGTACTTACGCGGAAGGTGGGTTGAGTTGCCCTGACAGGAAGTTTACCTCAACTGACATATAAAGGGCTGGGGATTCATCCTATATGAGGGCTATTTTTAAAGTAAAGTCCGTTGGTTCGTGTATTTCCCTAGTTCGCACGTGCACCGCAACGAGTCTCTGCATCACAAACCCGCATCATTTGCGAACACACATGCACAATTTCCAGTTCTGTAGCAGTCATGTAAGATTTGCTGTGCGTCTTTAAAACGTTTAAGGTTATTGAATCACCCGCCAAGTGTGAGATATGGTCTGTTATTCGTTTTTTGACTGCAAGAAACATGTCAGCTGCAGACATTCATTGCCAGATAACAGAAGTTTATGGCCCCAAAGCAATGAGAGATAACAAAGTTCGAAAATGGGTTAGGAAGTTTAAAGATGAGTGAACAAACGTCCATGACGAAGAACGCTCAGGCCAACCCTCTGTAACCACTCAAAATTTGATTCAAGCAGTTGAAACAAAAATTGGTGAGAACAGGAGATTCCCGATAAACACTCTTTCGTTGGAATTTTCTGTCGTTTCTCGGTCGATGGTGTACAAAATTGTGACTGAAAACCTCAACTTTAAGAAATTGTGTTCTCTGTGGGTACCCAGACTACTCACAGCGGAACACTAACAGAAGAGGTTTGCCATTTCATTGGACTTTTTGATTCGTTACGAGGAAGAAAGGGATGACATGTTGAGTCGAATCGTTACTGGAGATTAAACATGGGTATCCTATATCACCTCAGAATCAAATCAATTGTCGCAGCCGATGGAATGGCGACACACATCCTCTCCCGACAAGGTCAAAGCGCAAGATTATGGCAACAGTGTTCTGGGACCGGTGCGGTGATTTGCTGGTGGACTTTACACCACACGGAACAACGATCAACTCAGGTGCCTACTGCGCAGCTCTACGGAAGCTACTTGTCCAATCAGACGGCAGACTTCTTTGAAGGGGGTTTTCAAAACTCAGTCCTAAGGTCTGACAAGTGCATTAATAAACTCCTCAACTATGTAGGAAAATAGGAAAAAGTATGTACAATCCTAAAATAAAGGTTTTTTGAAAAAAATATTGTTGATATTTTCTCTCTTAAAAACAAACAGACCTTACTTAAAAAACAGCCCTCTTATATAGATTGGTATTTCGTGAATGATTATATTACACTTCAAAGCATAGCTCCTGAGGCTAATTTTTAACAATAACAAGCCCCGTACGGTTAGGTATATCTTTGAATTACTTCTGCGCTGTTGATATTTTTTGATAAGGTCATTTTTTGCCGAAATGTTACTGATCTGAAGCAGCAACTGATGAATATCTGGCAGAATCACATCAAAATATGTGTCACAAGGGATCATTATCACTCTTTATATCGACATACAAGAGCGTGCATCTCCTCCAGCAGAGTTCATCAGTTACTGATTAAACATTAGAATATATTTCATTTATGATCGGCTAATTGTTGATGGGTTCCACAGTTTTCAATATTTTATAGTCACTATCTACGCATGAGCTTCATAATAGTTATTTTCAATAAAGAGTACATAATTTATACTATAAAAGAAAGTTTGTATGTTTGTGTGTTTCAGCTATTTCAACCAAATTAAGCAACCCAGAAGTCTGAAACTTGACACGTAGAAGCTGTATGTCATTATGCTACTAACCTCGGAGAGGGTTTTTCGAAATTCACTTTAGAATTTTTTTTAAATTCGATGTTTCGGCTAATCTATACTAATAGAAAAAAGAGTTTGTGTGTTTCAACTATTCCGGCCAAATTGAGCAACTCAGAAGTGTGAAACTTGGCATGTAGAAGCTGTAAGTCATTATGCTGTTAACCTCGAAGACCCTTTTTGGATATTCGCTTTAGATTTTTTTAAAATTCAATTTTTAAGCAATTTTTCAGCTAAATGGAGATATGACGTCATCAGACGTGTCAAGTCTTAACTTTGTGAAAATTAATATTTCGAGTAGTTTTTTTTTTTTTTGGGGGGGGGACTTTACCCCATTTTATTGTAAATATATTTATTTATGGTTGCATTTAATCGTTTTTTTTTACTCTTTGTGATGGAATTACATTTGGTTTTTGAAAAAATCGTCGTTAAAAAATGTTCTTTCTAAATTTTATTTTTCGGACTGGCAACCCAAATTTGATAACAGTAGATTTTCGATGTCTTACAATGTGAATTGTTTTGTATTCAACGTATTTTATCCGTTTACGTATTTTTTTTTTTAAAAAAAAGGGTGCATTTTTAGAGCATTTTTCCGACTAAATGG
The DNA here is from genome assembly GCA_019973935.1 of Trichonephila clavipes. Lineage (NCBI taxonomy): Eukaryota > Metazoa > Arthropoda > Arachnida > Araneae > Nephilidae > Trichonephila > Trichonephila clavipes. The sequence goes on from BMAU01000934.1 coordinate 3,882, forward strand.
TCATTCTATACAGATGGAAGTGGGCAAGATCTACCGTTAAAGTGTACTGATATTCAGGCAATGATTTATTCCTAAGCTTAAATTACATTTGCGCCAATTGTGTGTCGTGATATCAACATCAGATGGATTGTAGCCCTCCAACGTGAATGGATGATACTAAAGCCTAGCCACCGCATTAAAGTTATGCATCTGAATTATTTTTGTTTATGATTATTTATTATATACGTTTGTGGTTTGTAATAATGAATTCTGATTACTACCCATCTTGCAGGTCCTAATGTGGTTCAAGTGTAGTACAGGGGGCACTTTGGATTTATCAATTTTTCTTCGGATTTTTCGAATTTTATCTATATGTCATATGGTGAGATATCTAATTCATTCTAAAATAAATAATACCGAAAAAAGTACCTTGGCGACCACTTTTAGTCACCAAAATAAAGGACTGCTCCAAGTGGCCCCCCTATACTACACCTAAGCCATTTTTGACACCAACTAACATCGTCACCCCCCCCCGATTTTTCTTAGTTTTCATCCATGATGTCATTTTTTTGAAACACGGGTTTTTGGCGTCATTTGGCGAAAAAAATGGCGCCAAAATCAGCAGTGTGTTCAGCTAGGATTTTACCATGCTGGCCACTTTTAAAGATATTTACTTTTTATAAAATGTTCTCTATTTCTCTCATTTTATACTCCTGATTAATCTTAGTTGTACTGTGAGCATCAAGAAAGCCTGATTACACTCTTGGAACCTTTTTGCTGTATCTGAAAAATATTTGCTTCCCATGTTGTTTATTAATTTTATTTTATTTTTAAAGAAACAAAACAATGCAAAAACATTTGTACGTGTTTTGGTACTAAACAGTTGTAAGGACCTTGGGTTTGCGCAATTTTGCTTTTCCTTATTCTTGCTAACCTGAATGTTGGTGGCATTATCAATCTACGGCTGTGCTTGTGCTACGATTCATTTGATGTTGACGACATCTGATGATATCACGACAACAGAAGATAGTCATCCCCAAAGTAAGTAAGGCTTGGAACTAAATCATCACCTGAATATCAGTACACTTTAGCGGTACGTTTTGCCTACTTCCATCCTAATAGCATGACAATTTGATCTGGAAAAGGTTATTGTTTTTCTTCCTTTATTGGCTAATTCCCTGTGTCATCTATGTAGCAAAATAGTACAAAAATATAGCCGATAACAAAAAGAAAATGGGATTCGGACTAATTGGGATTATAAGATTGTCAATATCATGATTTAAGTTAGAATTTTAGGTATTTACCTATTTATGTCACCATAACCAAATTGGCGCCACACGAATCACTCCTTGATATCAAAACAACAAAGATTTTTACGTGTTTTATATAAAAAAATTTATATGTAAGATTTTGGTGGGGAATAAATAGCACAATTCGCGCATCGCCAATTTGAATGCAGTGATGTTAATACGAATTTGTATTTACGTATAAGATTTTCTGAGCTGTGTATGGTAGTTTCATCAAAATCAGACCTTTATCTATTTAAGGTTGCTTTCGGTTTGAATTAATGCTGTAATTTATAATATATGCTAGGTTACTTCATATTTATTTATGTTTATTTTATTCGTTTACATTTTTTTATATTTAAGATTTTCCGTCAAAATTAGAGCTTAATTTTTCTGTTTCATAGATAATCTTTTAATTTAAATTAATGCTGTAATTTCTCTTTTAGTGTCACACAGTTTTATGTTTGTATATTTTCTGAACTGTAATTTTCTTATTTACTGAAGTTTAAATTATGTTATACGGTGACTCAAAAGTTAGTTTTAAGCCGAAAAATGATTTGTGAAGCTTTTTGTAAATATAGAAGCTTAGATAATGAAGTACTTATGTATTAGCGTCACCACAGCAAAATTGGTGCCACGCGAATCACACCTTGATACCAAAACAACGAAGATTCTAACATATTTTACATGAAAAACCAATAGGTCAGATATTGGCGGAAAACGGAGGGATTTGTGTGGTGCCACTTTGGCTGCGGTGACGCTAATACGTAAGTACTGATAATAAATACTTATTTTTCAACACAAATATCAGTGGATTTTTTTAGACAATGAAATTACCTTCACTTCTTACCTATTCTTATATTCAAACAAAAAAAATAATAATCTGTTAGATATTTTCTTTCTGTTAAAAAAAAAAACTTAATTGATTTTCTTTGTCCAACGACAAATTATAAATTTCGCTCATTGTAACAAAAAAGTAGAAAATTCTAGCTAGCAGTATAACAAAAAGAAAATAGTAAAAAATTAAACTAATTTGGATTGGGGCAATATTTGAAAAATCCTACCTTCAATTTATGTCAACAGCTGTTTATTAACCAGATTTTTGGCATATTTTCTACATGCTGCTTTTTTTTACCTCATAGTTTTTATAACTGATACATACTCATCTTTTATTCTCATGGAAAAAAATAGTTAACTTTATTCATCAAGAAGATCTTCACAGAAACTACGGGTGGGATTGAATACTCAACAAAGTAATTTTCTGTTGCACTTTAAAATTCAAAGGTAATGCAGTTTTTGTCGTGTGGCATCATGGTTTAACTTTCCTTCTTACAATCTGTTCTTCATACAGATTTTTAAAGATTTCATACAAGTACATTTCTATGACATTTTCTTTGGTTGATAAAAAAAAAGATTATTACAATTTGACGCTAAAAAAACAATGCAAAGAAAAATATCAGCTTACCGTTAAATCTGGCGTATAACGCTCTCCTGTACTTTCGAGCTGCACATTTTAATGTTTGTTATTTTCGTCGTACAACGCGCACACTCTTTTTTACTAAGAAACCTGAAATGTACATATGCAATGCTCTCATGTTTTGAAGTCATTTATTCGAGGTATTATTCCAAGGTACAGAAAAAAATAGTATATTTATAGAACTACAACTCTTTAAGCTCATAAGGTGTGTCATTTCTCTTAAATAAACAGGATTTCGATATTTGTAAAAGTCTTAATTTTTTTCTGTGCTCATCTTTTTTTTTTTTTTTTAAAGCTCTCGAACCCGTAAATTTCGATTTAATTTTTTATGCTCAAAGTGGGCTTATACGCCGGATTTTACGGTAAGATTTTCTGGGGGAGTTGTTGCTGTTGTTGTTCAAAACTGTTTATAGCATCATTGTTTAACGTTCCTTCTGACAATCTGTTCTTCGAGTAGCTTTTTGCTAATTGTACATATACATATGCATTATATACCTTTTTCACAAATAAATACATTGCTATAATATTTTCTGTCATTGAGAATAAAAGATTTTGCCATTGTTCCTTCATTGGCAAATTCAATGTTTTCTTCATTGTAGAAAAATATTGCTTAAAGTATAAAACAAAGAAAATGACACTAAATTCAAACTAATTGCTATTGACAGATTGGTAATATTGTGAACCATGTTTTTTTGTATGTCGCTGTTTATGGCCTTATAATATCTTTGACCGATAAGATCTCATCTTTGTTTTAAATGAAAAAAATCAGAAATTTTTTTTAACAAAAAGCTATTTGCTGAACTGTGATGAGGTGCACCTTGAAACAATATTCTCATATTTTCTTTTGGATTCCTTTAAATTCAATGTTGACCTGATGTTTCGTTAATACACAACTTTGCTTCAGACAATATTACAATATATAAATCTATATCATTTGTGATCAAAAAAGTGTTTACAGAAAAAATATGCAACTTGAAAAGATTTTCTCATATCTCCTTTTGGATTTCTTTAAAATTCAGTGTTGATGTGACTTTACATCTCATGGTTTAATGTTGCCTCTGATAATCTGTTCCTCGTGTAGATTTTTGGAGATCATATACATATTTTATATATTATCATACTGCGCGCATATGTGACATATATATACTTCAATATTCCCTATAGTTATTTATGATTGTATGTACTCATTTGTTTGCTCTTTGTAATAGAATTACAATTGCTAATAGAAATATAGCTAAAATGTATTGTTTGAATAATTAATTTTTTAGCAACATATTTTACTGTTTGTATCATTCAGTACTGTTGTTGATTTTGGATTATTTCAACGGGGACCTATTTTAGATAGATTTTTGATTTTAATTCTTACTAATTTAATTTTTTAGTATTGAATTACGTCTAATACTCTATATTAGATATATTACAGAGATGTTAGGTAGGATTACACCGTTCTTCATGTAATACTAATTTTTTTTTTTCCTTTGATGGCTTCCTAATATATCTTATTTATGATATTATTTTGAGTGTGTGAATTAGTTTATCATCGTTAATTTTTTCTTTCGGTTTATCTATTTCAGGCTATTTTACTCGTAGTCCAATAGCAAAAACTTACTACTGCTATTACTTTTCTGTTTTAATTTTTATTTCTATTTGCATTCATTCACATTTCTGTTTACCTTATAGCATGCTAATTTTCTCTCCTGCATTGAAATATTTGTTTTTGCTCAATTATTATTCAATTCGTTTAAAAATATTTATAATGTGAACATTCATTAAAAAATATTTTTAAATTTTGATTATACTGCTTTACACAGGGTTTAACCCTCTCTAAAAAAATATTATAATTGCTATAATAGGGGAATTTTATGTTTTGGAAATTTAACCCGTGCGAAGAACGGGCATTTCAGTTAGTAGTTAATAAATCATACTACTTCGCTTTTTTACAAATGAATATATGCTTATATAGAGAAAGAGCAGAGAAATATAATAGACATACAGATATCTTTATATATTTAAGTCTTCTGTGCGTGTGTATGTGACTAAACTCCTCCTAAACGGCTAGACTGATTTTGATGAAATTTTTTGTGTGGGTTCAAGTGTATTTGAGAATGATTTAGATTCACAATTCGGTCCGATATCGCAATTAGTTAAAAAGATATTAATTAAAATCATTAAAAACATTCAACTCAATATTCACCTACATTGGCGTCGAAAATCGATTTTCAGCCAAACTGACCAAACCGGGTCTTCATTGTTATAAAAATGCAGTCGAATCATGCTTTTTAGCGTTTTTAATTAATATATTTTCAAATAATCTTTATATATATATATATATATAATTTTTCTGTGAGTATATATGTGACTGAACTCCTCCTAAACGGCTGGACCGATTTGGATGATATATTTTGTGTGGGTTCAAGTGGATTCGAGAATAATTTAGACTAACAATTCGGTCCGATATCGCAATTAGTTAAAAATGCGCCAAAATTACGTAAGGGCGCGCGATGGTTCATGAAAAAATCATGGGCAATATTCTTGAGGCCACTATTTTGAGCGGCAAACTTCAAGCTGAAGTTGTACTTCTACCACAGATCCCAATGATTCTTTCAGACTCACCTACCCATTCAAATGTTTGCAATTTCCAATTCGCTTGGCATTTGACCATTGCTATGACCATTAATGTCACAAGGTCAATAACAATTTGTGGCTTAGATTTAAAAAACCTTTGCTTTTCGCACGGCCAATTATATTTTGCCTGTCCGAGGTTTGACAAACCATCGCATTTGTTTGCTTATACCCCTCAAGGATAAACCAAAAACATTGTACAGTCAATGGCATTACGATAAATTTATTTTTTGTGCATTAAAAAAATATACCTGTTACGAAAATAGCTCGAGTGTTATCTTTTTTACACTTTAATCAAAACAAGTTCAAGTTTCTATTCAGAATAGCTTCTATATTCAACTTAGTTCATAGTTAATACTTACGCACACGGAATCGATAGGTCGTATTGTGGTAACTGTACATGTGATGATGTCAGGTATTGTAATAACTTTCTTTATAAAAAATTTCATCAAAACGTTCCAGAATGTTACAACTTATTCAAAAAAGTTTGTAATTTTTGGATTTAAGACGTGTATACAGGACAACGTCTATCGGGACCTCTAGTATATATATGTATATTATTTAATAAAATGTGTGTCGTATATTGTTGCAGGTTATTTTAAAATATACGTAAAAATCAGGCTCAATATTACAAAAAAAAATATTTCGCTTTTAGAATCTCCATTTAGAAAATTAAATTTTTAAAATAAAAATATAAGAAATGTACCCCCAACTGAAAATAATAGTTAATATTGTTAAAGCTACCTATATTTAAAAGGAAAAGGAGGAAAAGAAAGAACATATTTTTGATAAGCAGATGAAGTGAATCAATGAAAAAAAAAAATACAATAATCATCCAATGAAAATTCATTCAGTTATTTTTAAATATTTAAAGCCAAGAAAATCATAAAATAAGGAATAATGTAATATAATTAAGATATAAATGTAGTTTCATCGAAAAAATATTATATAGTAAAATTAAGTAAAATAGGTAGTTAGAAAAACTTGAAATAATAAGTACATATAAAACTCAGAAGTCAATCATGTTTGAAAATTAATCAATATATTTATAAGTTAATTCATTCATAAATATTTAAAGGAGAATTTTCATAAAATAACGAGTAAAAATATCATTAATTCATACTCCTAAACATAGTAACACATGAAATATTAATGCAAAAGAACGAATGAATGAATAAAATGATTATATAATGAATATGAATGTTTTCCAAAAAAGATGTAACAAAAGTGATTTTACATGGCTCAATCAAGCTTTCAGTTCTGAATCTCGTCTAAGCATTTTTAAACTTTTTTTTAGAATATAACTCCCGAGAGATAATTAACTCTAATCATCCGGGGAAAAAATGGTGGTTTTGTCAGAGAAAAAAAAGTTTCCTGCTAGTTTTGCTGCTTCGAGCAATCGAAATAAATTATTCCAATGCATACAAGCATGTTTCTGTAACAATGTTGAATACTTTCTGTCACCCAAACGCTATTGTTTTTTTTCCACGAGCTTTTTACAGTAATAGAAAATTAATTTGGAACGTCATTACATCGTTATAAATGATGTAACCTGTCGGGTATTTTACTTTTCTGTGGGGGAGAGAATTTAATTTCCTTAAAAATTTGTACGACTTTCTGTTTTTCTCCGATGCTTCTATGTACGGTGGAAAATAACATTCATAACTAATTTATATTCACAAATAACAAAAAGACAATCCTTTTTAAATAACTATTAAAAATGGCTGAAGTAGAAGAAATTGAGTTTAGTTGATTGTGCGCGCGTGTTCTCTCTCTCTCTTTCACTATTTGGAGATTTAAAGTAGAATCGCTATTTTTCAAGAAGTTTTAAGATTCAATTATTTCCCATCATTTAGGAATTTATAGTGCTCTAAGGACGTCTTAATGCATGGGCCAACTGGGCCCGGGCCTCAGCCGCAAAAGGAGTCTCATCTCGCGTTCTCGACTCAATCTTAATAAAATAATTATTTGAATAATTTCAATGGTCAAATGCTATTCCCGGTTGTATTCTCCGAAAAACTGGGAATCTCGGACGATATGTCAACTGGTTACATGTAATGACCGTTATCCAAGTACAGGCCTAGGTTTATCACAATACACCATCATTACTCATACAGTTAAAAGGTAATAATTGGTCCAGCCGATTTATTTTTACATTTATTTACACGTTATTTGCTACTTATTATCGCTATATTTACGCATAGAAACCACCGATATTTAAACAGGTGTAGTCAACAAGCAGGCATCTACTTGTTGTCTCAAGGGATTAGCTGACTCTTTTTAAAGGCATACCCTTTCTTGGTAACTTTTCTTTTTGTATATTCTCAGAAATTCATTTATAAACAGCTTCCAAGGAGCATGAAGAGATTTGAAATTTATGTCTATTGAGCCGCAGTGGAAAATTGTCTGATGGAAAAGTTTTCGTGAAGATACTTACCTATTTATAATTTTTATAATGTCAAGTGAAGTACTTTTGCCTTTCTTAAGTAGATCATTTGGTCATTTGAAAGAATGTAATTATTTGTGCACAGAGAATGAAAAGCGTTGCAAGGCAGGCAAGAAAATCTTTGTTTTAAACATTGAATAGAATTTCAGTCAGAAATTTCTTTAACATTTCACCACATCTCACAAATGAAACAAATTTAGGATATAAAAGGAGAAACTATGAGCCAAAAACATTTTGAATATTTTTAAAGTTTCATGTTGAATCGTCTGAAAAATATAAGGTATTGTTTCTCTTACTATGTATGAAAACAGCCATCAAATAACGATTACGAGAAGAAAGAAAAATCTGTCGACTGGTTTTTACGAGAAGGATAGCGTCAATATCAACTTTGAGTTTAAAGACCGGGTTTGGAACTCAAAGCCAAGCATCTAGATCGTTATTCTGCTTCCTTTAAAGTAAATGTCATAAATGAAAAAAAAAAAAAAAAAAAAAATGCAGCACTGCAAAGATATTGAATTGTTAACACTATCTTCAAGAAATTCTTTCTTAAATTTAATAAAAAAAAGATCAACGATAAATTATAAAATATCTCTTTTCAGTTTTCCCCTCTTAAAAAAGATTAAAAAAATGGTATGTGGAACGCCACACGATAGCAATGAAACTTCTTTGGCGACGTTGGAACATTGATTATTTGCCCTAATAATCCAAACTGACCGCGTACTTGTCTCAATCACCTAATTTGCATGAAAGGTATTCGTAGCGAAATGAGTCTTTCTGATACCAAATCCAAAGTAGAAAGATGTGCTGGAACTTATGGGTATAAAAACAATTATATTTTGTTAAATTTGGTATACTTTTCCTATTTAAACTTTGTCCGCAATTGTAGCATACTTTAATGTGTCTTCTAAATTAATTCCCTTTAAAATGTTATAAAATATTTTTGTGCTCAGCAACAGCCGTTCTCAAATCATCTCTAAACCATAATCTGTCATAAATTGAACGCCCGTGACCGAAAGGATTATCAATGAATCGCTTTTGAAAATCTTTGTGAGCATTTTTATGGGAATCACAGTCTTTGTAACGTAAGATAGAGTTTATTATGGATTTACATGCATCAGTTCCAACACGCACTAGACTTGTTGAGGGCTCTGTAGTTAATGGCACCGGGTGGTTCACAAAGTCCGTATTAATCTGTGCTTTCATTAGAAGAGTCTCAATAGCATTCCCATCCCTTAAACTGGACATTAAAAGTATTTTGAAGGGGTTTTTTTTCTGTGCTGGATATTCTCTAATGTGTACTCTGATGGCGATTTGGCAGTAGTACTTGATTTTGTACGATTTTTCTGTTTATTTGTCACTTTTTCAACTGGACTTGCAGCTAATTTTTCTCTTTTTTTCTTTCACGAAACTCTTTTCCTCTTTGTACATTTGATTTAGGCATTCCGACTAGAACTAATAATAATTAAAGGCAAATGAAAATTAAAAAAATAAATTAGCCGCCGAACACATAGCCATGTAGCCAAAAATCTAAAGAAAAATTTCAAAAAGGCACGCTTTTACTGCGAGAGCTATTTTGTCTACACCATAATGCATAGATGTTCCCGGGTCTGGGGGAAAAGGACCCCCAATCGGAAGGTGGGAAAGTTGAGTAATCGGAGAGATGGGCAATCATCCAACTTTTTCATGGAGATATGACGTAAGTCACGTAGTGTCCCTGCTCCTCCCTTTTCCATCCACTCGCTATCCTGTCACTATGCCGACGACTCGGGGAATGGAGGAGAAGACTACTTCCGTTCGCTTTTTCGACTGTTACGCAAAACTGGGCAAATTTCTCATTCACTCCCGAGCGCAAAAAGTTTCACTTCAAAAATATAGACATTATCATACAATATTAGTTTCTGATGGTAAAAACTGATGATAGCTCCAAGCTTATTCAAACAAATTGGATGGGTCTAAATGATAATAATTTTTGCATCATATGAACTTTAATGTACAAGAAAATGTTGCGAATAGTCTTTATATTTTTGTGATATTAACAGAAATATAAAATGTCCTAAATTAAGACTTACAATTTAATTTCAAAAATATTTCTTAATCGTCAGTATAATCCCTTTAACAATAATAAGAGCCTAACAGAGATGTCTCATGCTGTTTATGATACTATAAATGTGCAAGGAGTTGTGTCGTCGAGAATTCAATTGAGAGCAGGAGGACTGTATCGTTGATTTAATGTTGTATCTGATAATTGAAGAGCCCTTGGTATACGAATAAGTTTATTGATGACTAAACACAACTTCACAGGACTACACTACACACACACCAACATTTAAAGACTATTTACAGGGTTAATAAGTAATATCGCTTAAAGCGCTCTGCCCAAAGCATCATGCCTTTCATGTTCATTCGATCAGTTGCATCAGAGTTCTCTTATAATTAAAATGGCGCGCTACATATTTTTAGAAAAGAAAGGTATCAACATTTTCTGCAGTATACAAATGAACAATAGGATCCAGTACGTCGTCTTTGCCCTTTTTGACAATGAAATTTCTTTTAGCACACACTCGCATTTTTGCGGCCAGCGCCCACCGAAAGAAATTTATCCCCATACAATAACAATGTTCCTTGCATAAATATCCCTTACCCTCACGTTAGAAAGAAAATATTGAGTGTTTGCTTCTTTCCGTACGTAAACATGTTAAGAATAATTTTTATACGACTACGTGTCCACTTCAAACGCTTCTTCTTATAAAAAGACCAGGGAGATTTTAGGTCACGGGCCAATACTTTGGGAATTGAGAGTCTCGTCCTCAACTCAGATTCTATAAAATCATGATCCAAATAATTTCAGTCGTCAAATGCTATTCCCGGACATAGTCTCCGAAGAACTAGAAATTTCGAGCTATATGCCAACTGGCAATAATGATTAGACCACATTATTATATTATACATTCATGTCAAGGCTTAGTCCTAGAGCCATACACCATCATTATTCATTTAGTCGAAAGATGGCAATCGATCGAGTCGGTTTGTGAGATTGTCAGTCACGCGCACATTTATTTGCCATGGGTGGCCATTTATGAATATTTGACAACGTATAAATATACTGTCCACTTAAAAGAGAAGGTTGTGTCTACTTTGGAATAGGGGCTCAAGAAGTCTTAAGACGTCACTGGATGAGACATAAGTGGGACGAGAGATATCTTTCGCCTAGCATACCAATCTCTTTTATGCACCTTCGACATACTTGTCGCGAAGTATATTACTTATCCCAGAGGTGGGGAACATTTCGATCATTAGATGTCGCATGTAAATTAAGTAAATTAATAAAGAAGGCCGCATAGGTTGATGTACCTATAAATGCTTTTATGAAATTATTATAGTTTTTGTATAAATTTAATGCATTATATAGAAATATAAAAAAAAAAAAAATCCTTATTTATTTATTATTTGACACTAAAAAATTACAATATAAAATATTTTTGATTCACATGAAGGTAAAAATTTGTTATAACATTCTTCATTGATTATTTTTCTATAAATTTATTGAACTCACATATACAGTGGGCCACAAAAGTGTTCGTACACTTGCAATTTCTTATAAAATTGAATGTTTCCGACTAATAAAAATTAATATATTGTAATTATAATTTTTTTACATCTGCAACTTGTTCTTAATGAAATGACATTTTTTTTTTAAATAGTGTAGCTATTTTTTTAAAAAATTAATAATCAAAAAGCTACTAAAAATTACGCCACAAAACTCTTCGTACACTTAACAAGAATCTCAACTTAGCTTTAAATATTGGATATCTTTTAGTGTCCGCAACAACTTTTAAGCATCTTGGTATAGATTTAATCAGTTTTTTTGTAATTTCTGCATCGATTTTCCTCCATTCTTCTGTGATTATTGTTTTCACTTCACATTTTGTGTTTATTTGTGATGTTTTCTTTTTTTTTACGTCAAAATCTCACCAAATATGTTCTACTGGGCTAAATAAAGGGATTGAGGAGGTATTTTCATAATTTGGGGACAGTTATAGAGACACCAATGGCGTACATTGAAAGCATTGCGCTTAGCGTTATTACCCGGTTAAAAAATTAAGTCGTCTCCAATAGTCAAATTTCGGGTGGATAATTTAAAATTTCTCTTTAAAATATTTAAATAGAGCTCATGATTCACAATAGAATCAAAAAATACCAAATTACCTAATTCTGAGGCCAATTTACACCCCCACGCCAGAACACCTTCATTTCAATGCTGAAGCATGAATGTGGAGGAGTTCTTGTTCCACATAAATTCCTGGGGTTAAACTCCTTATTTTTTCATTTACAAGCTATTATAGGTCCATAGGAACCAAAAATGTTGAATTATCTGCCATACCAATCTATTTGCTATCAATTTTGAATTTTCTGAAGCTTAATACCTAGAATCTAGTATACCTAGTCTAGTAAAATATACCTAGATCAATAAAACATGGAGGTGGAAGTGTTCTTGTGTGGAGGTGTAAATAGGCCACAGAATGAGGTAATTTTTGTTGATATTGTGAATCATGAGCTCTATTTTTAAATATTTTAAGGGGAAATTTTAAATTATACGCCCAAAATTTGGATATTGGAAACGACTTTATTTTTTAACAGGATAATGACGCCAAGCACACTGCTCTCAATGTACGCCACTGGTCTCTCTCTAACTGTCCCCAAATTATGAAAATACCTCCTCAATCCCTTTATTTAGCCCAATAGAACATATTTGGCGAGATTTTGACGTACAAAAAAAAAAAGAAAACATGACAAATAAACACAAAATATGAAGTAAAAACAATAATCACAGAAGAATGGAGGAAAATCGATGCAGAAATTACAAAAAAAAAAAACTGATTAAATCTATACCAAGATGCTTAAAAGTTGTAGACACTAAAAAGATATCCTAAGTACTAAATTAAGAAAGAAATATAATATTTAAAGCTAAGTTGAGATTTTTGTTGTGTACGAAGACTTTTGTGGCGTAATTTTTTAGTAACTTTTTGATTATTAATTTTTTAAAAAATTGTTATATTATTTTTAAAAAATTAATTATGTCATTCCATTAAGAACAAGTTGCAGATATCATACAAAAATAAAATTACAATATATTAGTTTTTATTAGTCGAAAACATTAAATTTTATAAGAAATTACAAGTGTACGAACACTTTTGTGGCCCACTGTATATGTGTGAAAGTGTTGCCATGTTGCACTAGGTGGCGTTCTAACATTTGAAATGTATAATTGGCTATTCCCACGAGCAGTCATTGAAACATACATACATTCATGGCGTACTTTATTTATTGCCATTGATTTGAAAACTGTTGTAATCTATATAATTAAAAGTGCTACCTTTTATGAAGACCAAAAGTGCCCCACGTCTGGTTAATCCTGTAGTAGAAGAAAGAATGGATATGAAGTGAAATGGAGTTGTAATTCTTTGTTGAGCGCATTAAGTCGCAAGTACGGTTCTTCTAAGGAAAGCCTGCATTCAGTAGGTTGCTAAGTTGAAACAGTAGTTAGAAACTAGTTCCACTCTACCAAATCCACACGAAACAGTCGACTTACAACGTCAGACTAACATTATTCTGCTTTTAGTCACCCCCACGGTTCTTTTAGGCAGATCTGCTGGCAAATTACGTTACGAGCCTCTTTTTTACTCTTTGGTTACATCGAAATTCTTTCATATACCACGCCACTTTCTTCCCTCCAAAGGCAGACGGGTTTTCACTGTATTCCTAAACGAATGTAGCGCTACTTTTTTGTATATTGCAACTTGCTTTATACGAACATATCCAATTTTGAACGGTTTTTAACCTATTTACCGCGATTTTCCATTTTGGTTGGAAACCAATGTATATATATATGTATCACTGTTCTCTTTACAGTGCAAGCATCCTATAAATTTTAACAAGAATCTTAACAATATAGGGTGAACCCAAAATCTTGCCCTGATTATAAAAAAAAAATTCATTACAAAATAACCGTTTAACCCTTTCGTGGACCTTAGGAAGATTACTTCCCACCTACTGATCAGACAAAATACACCTGTGAGACGCACAAAACCCGTTATAATACATTGGGCATGCTATTATAACGATGGGAAGACTAATTCCCACTTCAGTTTTGTGCAGCTGCACATAATCCAGCGGTTAAGAGATCTGTAAATCGGACAAAAAAGATCGTGCTAAAGAAAAAGTACCAAATTCAAAAGCTGTCGCTGTAAAAAACGATGTCATGGAAAGGGTTGATCTCTTCGATCACAGAAAAAAAAAGATACCAAATAAGATCTGTAAAATGGTGGCATCGTATCTCTTTATTGACCTCCCCATCATAAATAATTTCATTCTGTGGCAAGTGAACTAAAGAAACAGAAGTTTAGACCAATTTGAACATTCCGTATAACATTAGCTCGTCAGCTAATAGATGGATATTTTGCTCAAGAAAAAGGAAAAGATCCTGCTAATTTGAAAGCAAAGAAGTGTGTAGTTCCGAATGTTGTGTGCTTAGCCAGAGTGGGAAATCATGTGCCAAAGATAATTTCCAACTAGAGACGATGTAGGAAACGTAGAAAGGACAAGAAAAGAGGACTCGCTGCATGTGTTGTCCCCTTGTGCATTGCAAAATGCTTTTCATGGCAAATAATCGCCATTAAATTTAATTTTTTTTTATGACGGTGAATGGTTCATTAGGAAGTATTCTTCCCACTCCTAAAATTTAAGGCTGTTTTCGTCATATGCACAAGAGCGTCAACTTAACGCGGAGCACATTTTCGAACTGAGAACATGCCTTAATTTTTATAAAACTTGTGACATTGTAACTCATGCATTTCTTTATAATGTAGTGTTTTTAAAATTTCAAAATATTTCATAAATAATTAGTTTTTCCTTTTAACATGTAAAAGGATAACTTTTTTAGCATTATGGTACAGGAGAAAAAATGCAAAACATTTATAAAAGAAAAAATGTCAACTTGGATAAAAATGAGTAGTATGATAAAATAAGCGATTCTCTCCTGGATAGTGAAGCCAGAATATAATATTAATATTTGAGTACTTTTATATCTGAAAAAGTATTCCAAATTTAGGTCCTATTCTTTAACATTAGCCGAAAACAGCCTTAAATATAAACATGAAATTCGACAAAATAAAACATATTTCCTTAAATGCTACTGTTTTGTTAATAAAATATAAAAAACTGCGTGAAATCCAAAAGAAACAAATGGTCCCCGAAAGGGTTAATATAACAATGTAACTTTTGCGTAACTAGATAGGTCAGTTTTAATAGTTTTTTCTGTGCAGTAGATGTGAATACTCAAGTGACTCAGAGGAACATTTGCAAAGAAGACCCCATTTTCTGCTGAAATGGTGTTGATCCAAAAAAAACCTCAATGTGTGCTTTGGTTTCATGAAACAAATGTGTCTTGAACTGCTAACTCTTAGACTACTAAATTAGCATGTAACCAAGCTGCCTTATCTGTTTGTTTTGTATGATTTTAAAAAAGCAAATGCACGCAAAATATTACAGCAATGGTAGTTACACAAATCTTCAATCTTTTAAATAATAATTCTAAGATTTTTTAAAGTAAAAAAAAAGAAAAGAACGTGTTACTCTCGTCAAATTTTAGAGGTAATGATTTTAGTTGTGTAGTAAAAAAATTTATTAAAAAAGGTGAAAAATAAAGGTGTGTATTGATGCTAAATATTGAAATATCACAAACATTTTAATCTTAAACATAGTGTTACACTGATTTATTAATTTGTGGTTGTAGAATAATTCAATATTATACCTCATATTTCCATAAATTAATCCATTTTCTTTTATAAATCAATTATAAGTTTTATAACATCACCTTCATTTTTTCTTCATTAATGTCAATACCCTAGATCTTCTTCCCCCCCCCATATTTTTAAATATTTAATTTTTTTTTCTTACAACTATTAAATATTTTGAAATTTTTTGTGTTTTATGAAAGAAAGAAACAAATAAAATCTTTAAAAGAGCACTTGAAACTTTAAAAAAATCTCACACAACACATTAAAAAAAACCTTTATTCGCTATATTTTATAAAATAAATTATCCTTTAACTGGTACATTTTTCCTTGATAAAGATTCTGCTGCCATAGATTTCATTAATTCTGCTTTTTGATGCCTTTTCTGCATTTTAACTTGTAAATCTTCAACCATTTCAGCAAAAAGGGAGTTTAACACTGGAATTAATAAAGGCAAGATATACAATTCATTTGGACGAACCTGAAAAATAGAAAAGACTAATTAAAAAATAAAAGTAAATGCAATATATATAAATGTTATATACAGGATGGGGCACAGGAACTTCTTGTTTTGAACATGTTGCAGTAATATTCCTAGAGAGGGGAGGGGTGAAGGAAGGAGTTTGGTGGAAGGGGTGGAGTGGGATATTTGTATTTCCTTCTGCCTTAGTCTCAAACATGTAGTGGTTGAGACAGCAGCTTGCTTTTGCCGTGGAGGTGTATTTTTCTTTCGGTCGGTGAGTGACTGCAGTGCAACGTGCCTTCCATCGTCAGTTCGATTATTCCTCCACAAGATCATGTTCCAATGTGGATGGATGCTATCCAAGCAATACTGAATGTCTCTAAAGAATGTTAGAACACCTGAAAATGTGGAATGAGTTTGTGTGTCAATTCAGGCTGGTATGTGACAATGATCCAACAATTCTTCTTACCCACTCTCCAAGAAAGGGATCTTGACAATGTGTGGTTACAATGACATGATGCCACAGCCCACAACTCCAAGATTTCCCTGAGTGTTTTAAGAGCAGCCTTCCCCTGATGACTGATCTCCTTGCGAAGAGACATAAACTGGCCTGTGCACTCATTTGATTTTTGCCCTCTTGATTACTTCCTGTGGGCTTATCTTAAGTCCTTAAAAGACCTACGAAACAACATCCGAGTAATAATTGACAACCCAGTTAATATGCCTGAAAAGGTGACTCAGTTTTTGAAATCGACTGCCTCAGTTTATTGATAATGAAGGGTGCACATTTTGTTTAAAACAGTGAAAATTCAAAGTTCCAATGTTGTGTGGTACGCAGAAAATAAAAATAAAGTCGAATGAAACATGTAGTGTGTTTTATTACATTTTCAAAACAGGAAGTCCCCCCTCCCTATTTTGGTATAAATATCACTTTATTTTGGTCAACTTTCTAAAATAATAGCATAACTTAACTCAGTGGCACAACAGCCTATGAGGGCTAAGGCCTACTGTGCCCAACTCAGTATGTACGACCTTGGGCCCTGAGATGCATGAGCAGATGTTCCGATCAGGTGGTAAGTCTAATAGAAAACCCCCAGTGTTAAGTTCCCAAGCATGCTTGGTACTCATTTATCGACCCACTGAAGGAATGAAAGGCTGAGTCAACCTTGCCCAGCCCGGGATTTGAACCTCGGACCTGTGGGATGGAAGCATGATGCTCTAACCACTCAGCTGCTGGGCTTCAAAATAATAGCATACATCAGATAAATATAAAGTATCGTTATAAATAGAAATAAGTATAAACTATTTCCACTAAATTATTATTATATATGGAAAATAACATATATACAGAAGCATTTAATGTGATTTTTCTAACCTAAGTTGTGGCCGCGGTAGCCGAGTGGTATAGGTATCGGACCGTGGCTTGCTTTGTCACGGGTTCAAGCCCAGTACCACTAAAGACCCGCCGTGTAGGGCAGCGATGCACGTTAAATCTGTCGAGAACGTTAAATCTGCTGAACGTCCTCCCGTTGGTGTGGTGTGGTAGTTAGGAGAGGGGGGTGCCAGCTCAGGTGTCGTCCACGTCACTTGACCATGGTTCAAAATTACGTGGTCTGTCGCCAAAAGCCCTCGTGTAGCTGAACAGTGCGACGTTAATATTCAATCAATCAATCTAACCTAAGTTTGACCACCAGCAGTCTATGATGTGTGTGTGTGGGCAGCCTAATACAGTTTAGAAACTCAACAAAAGTTACAATAATTTTTAACAGTGTTATCTGCTGCTATGGCTCCAAGCCCAGAAAAAGAATGATCTCTGAACATGTTAACATTAAATAAAGAGAAAATTAGGGGATCTGTCTATCAAACAGAATTTGTGTAGGAGTGCCATGAGGTAGTCATGCCCAGTTTTGGCTCTTAAGTTAGTGACACCAATAGGTCTAGACAGGTTGCAAAGAATGGGATTTTCCATCTTTTTCTTAATCTTAGAGAGGGACATTTCCAAATCTTCTCCCCCACACAGTCCTCGTTCTTCTTTCAAAGATGAGGCTACTGAATATGATTAAATATAGTATTTGAAATTTAAATTAAATTTTAATAAACCAAAATCACTGCAGTTCTAATATTTTTGAATTTTCAAGATATTCAGTATAATTAATCTTAAATATTTTCCAGGCATTCAACAAAATTAATACTAAGGTTTAGTTAAATGTTAGGTACCTAACAGTTTTGCAAATTAAGATAGTAAATAAATGTGATTTAACTATGGAAATCCCAAAACACAAAAGTTTTAAAAACCTAATAATTCCTAAAACATAAAAATTGTATGATTTATTCACTTTGAGAATGCATTGTTCTTATTATACTATGAGATTATGTAAAAACCCAAATACTATACATATTCTGAAAAACATAAAAAACACAAGTTAATACAAAATTTAAATATTTATAAATTTCAAAAAAATTTACAAAGAAATTGCTTTAAAATGACAGAAAAAAACCCTTGAAACATCAAGGTTAAAAATTAATTTTTGACTAATGCTAGAAACCTCAATTTTTTTATTATAAATTTATGATAGAGGTATTTGGGAGGGGGCTACGGTTGATGAAGACTTTCTGTAAGAGGCCAAAAGTTGTAATGTTTGTTTTCATGTGAACCTCATTCATAAAATTATAAACCAGATTTCATGCTAATTACTGTGAAAGCTGAATGGTAGAAAAATAAAGAGGAATAAAAGTTTCTGTGTTTCTTAGATAGAACAAATAATGCTGAAGAAAAAAAATCATAAAATGAAAATGCAGTATCAGAAATGTTTTTGAAATAATTGAATGTTTACATCTTACCTTCATGTTATCAAAAGCACAACCAACTAAAGCATGGAAATTTTCGGTGAATAATGGTACTTTGGCATATCTTTGACTAAAATGAGTTAAAATGGTATGTTTTGCATTCATGTCTTCACCAACTTTTATCGCCTCACTGGTTGTGCTGAAATAGTAAAACATTAACACTAAGCATTTTAAAAATAATTCCAAGACAGTAATGATCCAGTCAGTGCTGGTTTAAGCTCATTTCGGGCCTGGTGCAGGAGATCTATGGGCCCCCTTTGCATAGGCAAATCAAAATTTATTACCAGAAACCTAGTTTAAGTCCAGCTTATCCAGGCCATTTCACAACCTTCCAGGCCCCTGGATGCCTACCTCAAGAG
The DNA here is from genome assembly GCA_019973935.1 of Trichonephila clavipes. Lineage (NCBI taxonomy): Eukaryota > Metazoa > Arthropoda > Arachnida > Araneae > Nephilidae > Trichonephila > Trichonephila clavipes. The sequence continues at coordinate 23,154 of BMAU01000934.1, forward strand.
CCCAATGGATAAACAGCACTGGATCCAGTACACAACGAGTGGTAGATGAAGACAGTAGATAAGGTGATCTGCATTTAAAGAGCTGATTCAATTTTAATAGTTCTGGCATGCTCTCTATTAAAAATGCCATACCTAAATGATTAATAACACTAACTTGATTGATTGAGTTCTCTCTAGAGAAGGACTCGACCAGTCCAGCAGGACTTAGTGATTTTTTATTACTTTAAATAAAATATATTATAAGCTCCCCCCTTTTTTAGCTATTATCACAATTTAGATTGAGCCTATAACAGACAACATTTTTCATATTAACATTAATAATTTGTTAACTACAAGATAACTCTTACTTTGAGTTATTGCCTAAGACGGTTGTTAGATCCATACAGGCTCGTTGTACAGATGTTTTCAGCCTCTATGTAAAGGGTGTTTTTTTTAGAGGTATAGAACTTTAAATTGCAATAAAACAAGGATGTATTATTCGATTGACATGAATTTTTTTATTCGAAAGATAATCTTGTGGCATTACATTTTAAATATGATTTCTGCTATATGACTGCCACGGCTGGCTCGGATGTAGTCCAATCTGGGGACGTCCAATTTTCGATGACTTTTTCCAACATTTGTGGCTGTATACCGGCAATAACACAGCGAATGTTGTCTTCCAAATGGTGAAGCGTTTGTGGCTTATCCGCATAGACCAATGACTTTACATAGCCCCACAGAAAATAGTCTAGCGGTGTTAAATCACAAGATCTTGGAGGCCAATTCACAGGTCCAAAACGTGAAATTAGGCGGTCACCAAACGTGTCTTTCAATAAATCGATTGTGGCACGAGCTGTGTGACATGTTGCGCCGTCTTGTTGGAACCACAGCTCCTGGACATCATGATTGTTCAAGTCAGGAATGAAAAAGTTAGTAATCATGGCTCTATACCAATCGCCATTGACTGTAACGTTGTGGCCTTCATCGTTTTTGAAGAAGTACGGACCAATGATTCCACCAGCCCATAAAGCACACCAAACAGTCAGTTTTTCTGGATGTAACGGTGTTTCGACATACACTTGTGGATTAGCTTCACTCCAAATGCGGCAGTTTTGTTTGTTGACGTAGCCATTCAACCAGAAGTGCGCTTCATCGCTAAACAAAATTCGCTTATGAAAATCGGGAACAACAGCAATCTCGTTTTGGGCCCATTCGACGAATCTATGCCTTGCTTGATCATATTTAAAATGTAATGCCACAAGATTATCTTTCGAATAAAAAAAAAATTCATGTCAATCGAATAATACAACGTTGTTTTATTGCAATTTAAAATTCTATACCTCTAAAAAAAACACCCTTTATTATTTAAAATTACTATATTTACCTTATCCTTTTCTCTTTTATAATTGTGTATTGAAAAAATTTACCTACATTTGCATATACATTAAAATATTTGACTGATTTAAGACATTTACTTCTGTATTAAATTGTTTTCCATTAACAAAATTTTTTAAGAATAAATAAAAAAAATATATTAAGAATATTTCTAAAGACAGGAAATATGCCACCAAGGGAAAACACTCCTTAAAGTAATTTTCAGCATTTACTTATTTTAACACATCTATTTCACAAGTGCTCTCAAACTCATAAGAAATACAATAGTCCCTAACAACAGTGACAAAAATACGTTTCAAATTTTATGATATGCTGAAAGGCTAATAAAAGAATTGTTGAAATAGCTCTGTTGTGATTTCTATACATTGACTTTTACAAAATAGTACTAATAATAATAACATAAACAAAATAATTCTACTTGAGCATGCCTTTATCGTAGAGCAAAAACATTATGTAAAGAACACAGAAAAGGAAGATTGGAGACTTATCCTCCTTGCAGTATGGATTACATAACAAACCTCCCAAGCAAAGACATTAAGCAACATTTGTTTTGTGACATCTACATATATACGAAACATATAACTAAGTTACAAATAGACCCTAAAGGAAATTGCACTTTTATGAATAAAGATAGTGACCTACTCCAGTTTTAAATTCGTAATTCCTTCCGCCACAAAAAGTATTTGTCTGTATTTTTTAATTCTCTTGTGTGTGTGTGTGTGTGTTTCCTTAAGATTTAATATAATATTCAGATTGTTTTACCATATGAAGATTCAAATGAAAATATATCTCTTATTGTATTTCCATTTTATTTTTTTTAGAAAATGAGCTATAAAAATAATATTTAGTTTAATGAAATATTTTTATTGGTAAATTTTCTTTCTCTCTGAATATATATAAAAAATGAACTAAGCTTAACTTTTCATAATATACATTAACTGGAATATTTTGCAAGATATAGATACATACAGAATATTACAATCATAATATAGGAAAATTTCATATAAAAATTAGCATATATTGATACAGTAAAAAAATATGTAGGATAACCTTCACTTAGTTGCCCATCCGGTATAGTGGTTAGCGACGCTGACTGCTCTACCCTAGGGTCTGGGTTCGAATCTCAGACATGGATGTTTGAAAATTTATAGTGCCTTTGGGGCATGGAGGTACTATAAATAGCCATCAAGCCGCAAGTCCTCTCGTGAGGTTGATGGAAGGGGAAGAAAGGTGGGAGGCCCCTGACCACCCCCAAGTGTCCTCCTTCAAAATTGGGGTGGGAAAGAGCCAAATCGCACTGTCACCTGTATGGTGCTCAAAGCTACAGCTAACGACAGGTGTCACCGAGTCCTTTGCCATGATAAATTTCGTGGGTCTTGATCTGGCCTTTGCCGATCAGGTGGCCTCAATAACAACAACAACACCTTCACTTAACAGGGAATCTAAGACTATGATTTCATTGAAACAAAATTCAAGAATTAAAGAATGATCAGTGCAATACTTTAATGTTTCCAAAGTAAAAATCAAAACTTCAGGGGAATTCCTTCCAATACAATACAATACAATACAAAAGAGATTTTGAATAACAAGATATATCACTAGAAATTTTTTTTTATTTACACCTGTATATTATGCAGTATAAAAATTATTAGCGTATTTTCCTGTATATAATCCGCAGATTATGTGTTAAAAAAGTTTCAAATTTCGTTGTGCGGATTATACGCCGCCGCGGATTATCTGAGAAAAAACATTCTCCATCAGAAAAGTTAACAAAGTTTTGAAAGAAATGCTGTTTATGTTTTATAAAATAAATAATAGATGGCGCTTTCACGACTCGGCTGACGTATTACGGCCATAATTAGTGTTTGTCCAATTACTTTCAAGAACGAATTCGGTTCCTCGGAAGGAAATAGCAGTTACAAGTCACTGGCGTCATTTACAACTTTGTCTTGACTAGAGGTGTTGCATCCTTTGAAAGTTTTTATCATGATGAAGCGTAAGCGTGTTAGCTATACTGCAGACTTCAAATTAAACGCTGTAGAGAAGGCTAACGAAGTCGGAAATCGAGAAGCTGCAAGATTTTTCAACGTTGACAAATCGAATATTCATTTGTGGAGAAGGAACAAGACTAACTTCAAAAATTGCGATAGACGTAAAAGGGCCGATCGTCGTGGAAAACCTCACTGGCCAGAATTAGAGGCAGAAATAAATAAATGGATTTTAAAAGAAAGGGACGATTGGAAAGCTGTCTTGACAGTTAGCATCAGAATGAAAGCCCAAGTTATTGCACGCGAAATGAATATTGTTAACTTCTCTGGTGGGCCCACGTGGTGTTACCGGTTTATAAAGAGAAACAATTTAGTCGTTCAACGGTCGGACAGAAATTACCTGATGACGGGGAAAAACAATCTGACGACTTTTTGACATTTTGCAAGTAAATTATTGTTGAAAATAATTTTACAGAGGATTTGATTTTTAATATGGACGAAGTTCCATTATCATTTGATATTCCACCTACCAGGACCGTCGACGTTCAAGGAGCAAGATTATTCACCGCCAAAACTGCCGCGGATTATACGCCGGTTAGCATCAGAATGAAAGCCCGAGTTATTGCACGCGAAATGAATATTGTTAACTTCTCTGGTGGGCCCACGTGGTGTTACCGGTTTATGAAGAGAAACAATTTAGTCGTTCAACGGTCGGACAGAAATTACCTGATGACTGGGAAAAACAATCTGACGACTTTTTGACATTTTGCAAGTAAATTATTGTTGAAAATAATTTTACAGAGGATTTGATTTTTAATATGGACGAAGTTCCATTATCATTTGATATTCCACCTACCAGGACCGTCGACGTTCAAGGAGCAAGATTATTCGCCGCCAAAACTGCCGCGGATTATACGCCGCTGCGGATTATACGATGTTTTTTTTTACTCGAAAAAAAGGGCTCTGCGGATTATATACAGGAAAATACGGTAATTAGTTCATGTGGTCAGGCATTAGCATATAAATAACTAGCGATACTTTAGTTATCTTGTTTCTTTAACAATTTGTTCCTTTTCGCTCTTGAAAATCTGGCTATATCTGGTCAGAGAAACTAACTACAAGATAATTCATAGTTTGTTTATTTGCCCTATTTGTGCAGGTACAATGAAATTTGTGGTATAACAGTGTAAATATGAATTTTAAATTATTTATATAATTCTTAAATATTAACTTTTTACTCCAGAATCCTGAAAAGTACAATGGCAGTCAAAGTGTTAAGATGTGAATTACATGCACACTCACAGAAAATATGTATGACAAAAAGATTTGCAATTGAATTAATTTATTTTGTATTAGATACTGAAATTGATAAAAAATGCCATGCATTTCATTTCTTGAATGGAAAAATACTCAATATGTTAATTTATAGTCATAGTTAGTAAACTGGAGAGATAAGAATTGTCCTAGAATTGAAAATTAAGAAACAAATCAAAATTGATGCTTTCCTTTTAAATTGCCGAGAAAAAATAATGAACACATTAATTGTGGAAGTATATATTGTATAAGTGATTTTATAATATTCTAATAATCAGATTTCAAATAATTTTACACATGGAATCACAGTGCTAGTAAGAATTAACAAAGCATAAAATATTTTAATCGGGTCTTTTTGCTCCACTCAACTCAATGGTCACTTAATAGATTTCTACTCTACTTACCAACATATACATAAAGTTTGAAAATGCATACCTATGACGTTTTATTACAGCTTCTTCAGCAAGATCATCTTCCATAGTAGCTTCATGAATTAATAATGAACAATTTTTCCCTGCAATTAACAGTTACACCATAATTAAAAAAATGATTAAATAAACAATTTGTTCTGAATGTAAAAATTCTTAATATGCTTAATTATTATATATAATAATGATTTTTACATTTAATGTTTTATAACACATTATTTTACACACATAATGCATTCAATTTATCTTTTTAAAACAAATTTGTTCATGAAAATTCACAACACATTTCAAAATAGCATTTTCTAACACCATAATATTCTGACAATGAAAATATTTCCATTTTTTGATAACCAGGGTGAATTTCTATCAACAAAGCAATGAAATAAGCAATTTACAAAATAATATTAAAAGTGATATTTCATTTTGAGTTTAAATAATTTAAACATCTGAGATATTAAAATTCAACCATTCTTGAAAAGAAATGAGAGAAATGTGTTATAAAATATATTATATTTATTGATACATAGATATTTTACTTAAGTGTCCAATTAAGGAAAAAGTACTTGCACAGAAAAGTTTATTTGTAAATGCAAACTTTTGAATACAATGTAAATTAAATAATACATGCAGTTTTATTAAAATAGATTTTTAAATTTTTTATAGCAAAATAAATGATAAATCTAAGTTAAAATTAACAGTGAGAAAAGAAAAATTAAAAGCTCTGGAATGTTTATAGACATAAGGAGATTAATACAATAAATATGTTTAAGTATTTATGAGGATTTTTTCCCCTATTTCTTACAAGTGATATGTATGTGTACATATATACTGTTTCCAAATCTCTATAGTTAACTGGATGTCTATTGCAAAAATTTTCAAAGTTTAAAAATCAGATATTTGTTAAATTAACATAAGAACTTCACAATAGATTACTAGTAAAGGGTCTTATAAGTTTAAGCAATGGTTAGGGATAAGAAAATGAACACTTAATTTGACATTTTATACAATCCTCCACTTGCCAATTTGGTTGCCTAATTTATTTTAATATTTTATTGATTTTATAACAAGATGTATATAGTTTATTTATGATTCCATTACATTAAAAATAATTTAAAACCATGATTCTCAGAGGGAATGAAACTCCTCTCAACAATAAGTTAATACTTATATATATACAGTAGTCTTGAAATCTCGGCACTCAATAACTCGGCCACACACTTGCTGGATGAAAACACTCCATGTGCAGACCTATTCAAGATCCCTCATTCCTTTGTCTGGTGTCACACTCCCATTCCTCCATCATGTGTCTGGCACTGGTGCACATTCAGCCTTTGCCAGGGTTAGCTCATTTCTTAATCACATTCTGTAACTTGATGTGAATGACTGTGCTTATTGTATTGTTCAGAGCTGTTTCAAAATTTGTGGGTGCTGGACAGTACTCTCCGATGGAATTTTCGATTAAAAGAAGACAAGTGAACTTGTCTATGGAGCAAAAGTTGTAAGCATTAAAGAGACTGGCTAAGAGAAAAAGTGTCAGTGTAGTGACTAAGGACTTGGGGGTCAGCAAAATTAGGATTGGAGACTGGAAAAAGAAGCAAGTGGCTTGGAGACTGGAGATTGAATTCAAGTCATGGTGTGTTAACATAAATATGTCCAGAAACATTGAAAGACAGGAAAAGTATTGAAATAAAGTGACTTTAATGAGGTCAGTGAAGCAATTTAAATAAGGTTTTGCCAAACCTGAGAGAACACACCAATTAGTGAGCTGATCTTACAAAAAAAAAGACCCTGAAATTTTATGAATTTAAAAAAAACAGTAATCCTAAATTTGTCTCAAGCACTGTCTGGCTTGAACGCTGGAAGAAATGCTATGGAGTCCAACTGCTCTATATTTATGGGAGGGGGAATATTTGGGAGCACAGAAGGTGAGTTCCAGTTAAAGGAAAACATTCAGAAATTTACCCAAGTTGAAGGTTTTACCATAGAGAAATGGTACAATTGTGATGAAATAAGGTTAAGTTATAAACTGAAAATCTTGCTTTCAAAGAACAGTCAGCCCTGGGTTTTAAAAGAAGGAAGGAGAGGGTAACTAACCTAGCACGTGCAGTAATGCAACAGGTGAACACAAATTAAAGGGCCCCAAAGGAAAATCAAAGAAACCACATGTGTTTAAACATTTTCAGTTCGTTATTGAAACCAGTCACATGCCTGTATGAGCTGTGCAGTTTTCAAAGAATGGGTTCCATTGGTTGAGCAGTTCTTAAAATCTGCCGAAGAAGGCTATTCTGATTTTGGACAATACATCTTCACACCCAGACATAAAAGAGTTAAAAAAAATGGGACATACAAGCAATGTTTTTACCACCCAATATCACAGCAGTATGCCAGCCAATGGACCAGGAAGTTTTGTTTAGATTCAAGAGAAGATAAAGGCATAAGAGCTGATACCAAACAAGACATTATGCTCAATGTAGAAATTATTGCTGTAAATGTAAACATGGTGGAAAATGATGAAGACGTTAATGTTGAGGACACCATACACACTCGTAAAATATCACATAGTTAGGGACTAAAGGCTGTTGAAAATGCCCTTCAGAGTTTGGAACAAGGTGTATCATTAATGGACTTACTGTTCATCCGTCGTCTTCCTGATGAAGCAGCACATTATGCATTTCTATAAAAAAAAGTAGCCAGTTATTGTAAAGTAAGCTACTTTATTTTTATTATAGACAGCTTTATGTCTTCATAGAGTATTTTTCTGAGGTGTGTCTAATCAGTTAAGTAACTGTATACTATATACTCAGTAATTTTCATTTTCATCTAGAAAATGCTCTATGCCTTCATAAAGTACATATTTTCCTTTGTTTAAAGATATTTGGGAACTTTATTTTCAGTTATGTTCTCAAGCAAACAATACAATCAAGTGCAGTGCAATATCTTTAGAGTACTTATTTTTTTTAACTCCATTTTCGATAACCTGACATTTTTACAAACTTGGCTACCCTTTGCTACCCATTATGCCGAGTTTCTGAGACTACTATATATGTACACATGTATATATATATATATGCTGCAAGTATTAAACAATCATAACAGTAAGAGTAAATTCACCTGCTGTGATAAGTCTATTACAGGGCATTGTATCTCCAGAATAAACCAATTTCCATTTTGAAGACTCAGAAGATATAATTACACCATGAGCATCAGGACAATGAATGACTGGAACTGTGGATATCTAATTAGAAAACTATCATATTTTAATGCAAAGTTGAGTGTAATTTCTTAAGCAACTGTAAAAATATTCAAGAAATATTAACAAAATATGATTTAAGTAAAGACAAGTATAATAAAAAACTCAAACACTCAGAAGAATATGGTTAATCTGTTTTACAGAATTTACTAATTTACATTGATAATTATTAAAAATTTAATAAGAGAATGAACATAAAAGTTATTTTATTTTAGAGAGTACAATGTAATGCTAAAACATAAGGGATTTAAATAAAAAAAATGTTATAAAAAAATCATAAACAGCATTTAATTTTTAAAAAATTTAAAAGTGATTATTAATTGCTCGTTAATCTATCAGGGGAAAAATTTATAAATAAATACATTTTAACTGAAAAATACATAGCAAGAACAGGACAGAGGAAATAAAATTAGGTATAACTACTTACTAAAAGATCTGGGCAGTTGTTAAAAACATTTTTCTTATGAGTATTAAACAATTCATCGTGTTCTACAGAAGAACATTCAACAAACCTATATTTTAAATAGAAGATTATACTACTATTTACAATTAGTGATAATATTTAAGATAGATTTACTTAACAATATGCAAAATTTATTATACATAATACAGAAAATATTATGCAGAGAGAGTAACCTAGATATATAAAAAATATTCTTTATTTAGTGAACATTATATAAAACAGTTAGTACATCCGATCAAAATTCTGTATAATGAGTCTTGCTACTAATAATAGCATTAGTTAACATCAAAAGCAGATTAAATCAGAGTAAAAAAAAATAGTAAATGTGTTAGTTTAAAAGTTAACCCAAAATTTCCTCAATAGATTCAGAGAGTGTTAGGATAGTAATTGTTTACTTCTTTGCCAACTAATGGCTGCATAAGCCAAGTCAGGTTTAAGAAAATAAGTTAAATAAGCAAAAATATTATAAATAAAATAATAAAAGAATACAGATATTGAAAAAGTAATTATTAATTGTTTAGATAAATTTCATAATTTTTATACTTAGACATGTTTGTAATTTATTATTTTGTATTTTATGTTAAAAGTATTTATTTTGTGAACATTTTTTTATAATTGTAAATATTTTATTGTTAACTTTCAAAATTATAATTTTTAATATTTAAGACAATACTTGTAACTGTGTTTTACTGTAACAGTAGTTAAGCCGGAAAAAAAAAAATTGAGTGATTTATTCATTTTTATTTAAAGCCTTGTTCCTAAAGGAATAAAATTAGAAGAAAAAAATTCTTAAAGATTATCACGCTTTATATTAATATATATATATAAAGAGTGTTTTTTTTCCAGGTATAGAAGTTTAAGTTGGCATTACTTTCTAAGATGGCGACCGATTTAACAGCTGTCAAGTGATTTATTCTCAGTTTGGTTTGGCAATTCATCATGAATAGACTCACGGCTGAACAACGCTTTCAAATTGTGCAATTTTATTTCGAAAATAATAATTCTGTGTGGAATACGTATAGCGCACTACGTCCATTTTATCGTCGACAAAATCGTCCATCAGAGCAGTTAATTCGATTAACCATGGAACGTTTTCGCACCACGTTTACTCTAATTGATAACTCGCATCCCCAGAGACGCCGTACGGTGCGTACAGAAGAAGCTATTGCTACTGTAGAGCGTAGCGTTGAGGAAGACCGAATGAGTCCATCCGCCATCGAGCACAGGAATTGGATCTGTGTCCATCCACTTTATGGAAGATTTTGCGGAAGAATCTTGGTTTGCGTGCTTACAAAATCCAACTCATGGAAGAATTGAAGCCAAACGATCATCAAGCAAGGCGTAGATTCGTCGAATGGGCCCAAAACGAGATTGCTGTTGTTCCTGATTTTCATAAGCGAATTTTGTTTAGCGATGAAGCGCACTTCTTGTTGAATGGCTACGTCAACAAACAAAACTGCCGCATTTGGAGTGAAGCTAATCCACAAGTGTATGTCGAAACACTGTTACATCCAGAAAAACTGACTGTTTGGTGCGCTTTATAGGCTGGTGGAATCATTGGTCCGTACTTCTTCAAAAACGATGAAGGCCACAACGTTACAGTCAATGGTGATCGGTATAGAGCCATGATTACTAACTTTTTCATTCCTGAATTGAACAATCATGATGTCCAGGAGCTGTGGTTCCAACAAGACGGCGCAACATGTCACACAGCTCGTGCCACAATCGATTTATTGAAAGACACGTTTGGTGACCGCCTAATTTCACGTTTTGGACCTGTGAATTGGCCTCCAAGATCTTGTGATTTAACACCGCTAGACTATTTTCTGTGGGGCTATGTAAAGTCATTGGTCTATGCGGATAAGCCACAAACGCTTGACCATTTGGAAGACAACATTCACCGTGTTATTGCCAATATAAGGCCACAAATGTTGGAAAAAGTCATCGAAAATTGGACGTCCAGATTGGACTACATCCGAGCTAGCCGTGGCAGTCATATGCCAGAAATCATATTTAAAATGTAATGCCACAAGATTATCTTTTGAATAAAAAAAATTCATGTCAATCGAATAATACATCCTTGTTTTATTGCAATTTAAAGTTCTATACCTCTAAAAAAAACACCCTTTACTTCAACAAAAAAAAAAAATTTTTTTAACATTTATTAACATTTAAAATAAGAATTATTTCATCGGTAATTTATTTGTTTTTAGATAAACATAGTAGTTAAGAAAAAATCAATATAAGCTAATTTATTAAATTTTTAAGGCATCAGCATCACACAAAAGGAATGTATTGCAATTAACTATTTAGTTTTAAAAAATACCTGAACAAAGAATGTAACTTCTCAAAATTACTGGAGTATTTTTTTAGCCAACTGTATAAATGATTTGGTCCAATCAATAAAATAGGTTTATATGCCTTTTGAAGTTCTTTAAAAATATTTTCTCGTTTCTTAAGCACCTTAATTAAACCCTAAAGAAAAAATAATACTTTAACAAAATTAGATAACTTTAAAACATTGCTTATTTTAATTGATACATTCTAAAATTATATATAGTCATCTCATTAAAAACATTTGCAAGGAAATAAAATGAGAAAAAGTAGATAAAGAAATTAAGTACTACCCCAAAATAATAATCATAGTTTATAGTATCTTAGTATTTATAAATTTTTATTACAAATGCACACTAGCATTTATCCCAAAAAAATATTAATTAAATGGAGATAAAAAAAAGCCTGTATTGAATATAATATGTACAAAATTCTTGTTTACAAAGATCTTTGTAAACAAATAGACAATTCAGAATAAAAGTAAAGGGGTCTTTAAATATATATGAAATGTAATTCAAAGCTTCATTAGCTTTGTTTGTGTGTGGACATTTTAAATTTCCAATTTTAAAAGAAATTTCATTAAAACTCATCTGACAAATACCCCATCTTTAATCAAAATTTGTGAAATTTTCACATGTGAAAATGGGACAAATGAAAGTGTTTTTTGGTTTGATTATTCTAATGTGGATAATCAAAACAATTCATTTTAAAATATATTTTAGCACAGACAAGATGCTTGCTACTGCCTTTTTCAACAGTTATTTCAGGAGATATTTTTCTGGACATCTTTACACTTAATTCATGATGGTGGGAAAATATTTTTAAAAATGTTATTACCCACAAAAAATCTGCAAAATAAATTAAAAACATCTATGTGCTAGAAAAGAAATATTTGTACATGTGAATCACTATTTATTTGTAAAGAGCATCGAGGATCTAAATAATATGCACCCTCCAAAAAAGATTTTGCTCTAGAATAAAAATCAACACATTTTGCAAGTCAAATTCAGGATACGAGTTAAACATTTTAACTTGTAGAAAAGAGACTGCAATACACAATGGTACAGGCTCACAAGAATTAGTGGTAACATTCATGAGAGTTTTCTGACAACTGACACAGCTTGCATATTAACAGATTTTTTAACTCTCCATCACTTGTCGAATACTTAGAATCAAAAATAACAAATCTGAGTGGAATTTTTATGAACAGAAAAAATATGCAGAATTTGCCAAGAAAATAGATCAGATTTAAAAAGGAGAGGTAGATGCCATGTAGTATAACAATATAAATGTGATTATGTTCAAGGAGGAAAAAAAATGGATTTTTGCATTTACAATAACACATGGGCCAGATTTAGTTAAATGTGGGGAGAAAAATAGGACTAGAAAAGATATTTTGAAGTCTATTTGTATATAATAGGTTATAATAGATACATAGGAGACACTAACATAGGTAATACAATCAAGACTCATTATTTACTTTTTCAAAAATCTGTAGAGTGATACTGCTTTTGGAATGGATGGATATTGTGCCCCTGAATGCTAATATTCTTTATAACAAAAAACATGAACTAAAAATACTTTCTGGAATTTAAAATGAAAATCATGGAATAAATGTTTGAAGACTACGAAGATAAAAGAGTCTACTGGTTTTTTATTAAAAATTACAATACAATTTTTAATAATTGTTTTCTATCAATGAGTTTGTGTGAAAGAAAATCAATGATTATTTGAGTATTTTATAAATACATTTTTACTTAAAATAAGTAAAAAATATACTACCATAAAATTCATTACATTATGAAATGTTTAGAAAAAATTATAAAATGCTAAAATTAATTATGATAATTATCCAAGTGCCCCTCTCGTAATGTACCAATAATTGTACATATTGAGATGCATAATTTTTTGCAATTGTTTAAATTTCGAATTTAATTTATGCACATTTTTTCAAAAGTTAGATTTAGCAGTGTGGATTGAATGTCCCTGCAAGACAAAGCAACCTATTAGCAAGTTGTCCTGAGAGAGTGATTCAATGAACAAGGCAGTCATTGTAAAAAGAATAACTTCGATATTTATAGAAATTATGACTCTTTCGCATAATATCTATGCTAAATCATATACATATTTCATAGTAAATGTAAAATAATACTTATGCAAGTATGAAAGCTTTTTAAATGATACAATAAAAAAATTGCTCTTACCAAATGATGATCAGCATGCATATGTGAAACAAAAATTACAGACAAATGAAGTAATACATCATTCACTTGATTTCCATACAACCTCAGCATTTGTCCATAAGTTCCTTCACCACAGTCCATTAGCAAATACTCCTTTTCACTGAATAAATTTTAAAAGAAGACTTTTAGCACCTTAGAACAAGTACAATATTTTTGTATTCATTTTAATTTAATCAATCAAACAATGCAAAAAGTTCCACAAAAATTAAATTTTATCTTACAATAAATTCTAAACTACAATAATACTACCTTACATGTTTATAGATACTTTATTTTTCCACCTTTATTCCTATTAGTAGTACGAAGAAAACTTACAATTTAAGGAGAAGGGGGCATTCTAAATTAAATTTTGCTAAATTTCCTCTCTGAAGAAACAAAATTTTTAGAAAAGAAATTGAAGAGAAATCTGAAGAACCTGTCTGTATGATAAAAAAGTGTGTACTTATGTACGTACGTAAGAAGTTATACTTCTTTGGCGTAACAAGATTAAAATCTTTCTAAAAATCTTGAGCAGGGTAAGGTTAGCCAAGGACAAAAGGTGATCACAAACAGAATTGAACGATATTAACCTTAAGTCAATCGAACCAGCCAAACCCGAGATAATCATGATTTAAATGAATTTAAACACCCCAGCACAGGAACAATAGGTCCAATAATATAGGAGAAGGGGTTCAGCAGACTGTATCTGGAGATGAGGTGAACCGAATGTGACACCTGAGACCTCATATTGAATGCCTCGGCGGGAAGAATCGTTCATGAGAAAATTAAGACATCCGCCTAAAGAGCCCCTGAGTTATGGTCATTTTAAAATAATTAAATAATTTAAAACAAATAAAATAGAACCATGGCACACCCAGCAACTCAAAACTCTGCCTGGTTATGAGGAAACACAAGAGGAATCCATTCGTACCAGTCTGGAGTCTGTAGTTGCAAATGGGGCGGTGCTAGCTTGGAAAAGGAAAATGAAACTAACTCCCCTGGGGGGGAACAACTGTGTGACGTAAATGGTCACGTACATCCCAACGATACACAGAGTAGTAGATGATTGCAAAGTTCCATCCTTCTATCTGTGTAATATCGTGAAGTCATCAAAAGATCGAACCCCATAGGAATAACATGGGGATTCTAATTTTGGTGATAATGCCTCCCCTGGACCCACTATCTACACAAGAATTATAACAGAAGAAAGAACTCAATGAGGAGAACCTAATGGCCCTGAGTTTCATTAAAGAAGCTCAAATATCCTCGGAGCTATGCGGGATTTTAAAAAATTTAAAACTTTAAAATAATTTTAAAGTGTTAAATATAGGTGAAGAAATGGAGCTATGGTCCTGTAAAAATACATTTAAGATGCTCCTAGGGAGAACAGTCGAATCCAGCCAGTCGGTCGACCAAGGTGGCATAGGATTTGAGTTATTACTGGGGAAGCCCTGTAGGGGGAGCACCGGAGGGGACCAATTCCACATAAAGCTCGCACTAATATAAAAATATGACAGACCTCCAAAAATCAAGTCCTAAGCTCAATTAAGAATTGGGGGGGGTGAAATTTTTTCCAGTCATAATAGGATCAACATGGGAGCATATTTTAGTGCTTAAGCCCTCCCCATGCCCACACAATGGGAATGAAGTAGATGACTGGATGGGTCTTGATGAGTGGAACAGCTGGTTTAAATCTCCAGTCCAAGACTCAAACAGAAGCCAAGATATTGTGAATTTTAAAAAATTTAAAAAGTTTTAAACAATTAAAAACTATGGAAGAAATAGCCCTATGAGCATGAAATTATTATAACTGGAAGAGCAGATAGAGAAATAAAATGAGCCAGGTTCAAATGGACTGTGAGGCTCGAGTGCTGAGATATTGGCCAAAAAGCTGTAGAGGGGGGGAATGCACCAGGGGGTGCCTCCCAACAGATATGGTTTATAACAATAGTTATTACGATCCCCTAAATATCAGTCCCCTAGCACCAAAAAAGTGGCATGTTAAAATATTAAACAAAGGTGTGTGCGCGCATCGGTGCCGTGATGGTGAGCATCACATCCATGAGTTTTGCGTCACATCCGTGACAGGGTGGGTGCTCATCGTAAAAATTTACCCTCATCCTTTTTCCCAAACACACAATAAGAGAAATATAACTAAATCTTGGCAGTATTTAATATAATGATATATCATTGTTTTAAAAATGATCCTAATGTTATATTTATTTGACTGGATATGATAATTTTTTTTATGATGAATCTTCATTAACATTTATAAAAAATTGGGTTCATTTTTTTAAATTTCTTTATACCTAAATGAATGAATATATAAAATTATTACTAATTAAAATTTTCAACAACACAATTAAAACTTTCTTAATTTTTTAATGCAATCATATTCAAAAATTGTAACCTATAGGATTTATAAGGTAGGTGATAATGATATGGAATCACTTTTTGAATAAAATGTTATCCTTATTTTCCAATCCCCTAATTTATAAAACAGAGAGCCCAAATACCCATTTAAGAAAAATTATAAAGAGCCAAAACTAATGCATTACATGGCTATTTCCATCAATTTAGTTTTGCTTTGTTTTGGAGGTTTTAATTGTGTCTTTTTGTCAAAAAAGGAAAATTAACAGAATTCTTTTTTAATGTTAACAACTTTCAGAAAAAAAATATTACTTAAGATAAAAGGTATTTAAGCCAATACAATTAGTTGAAAAGTTAGCATATAAAATTACCTGCTTTTAATTAATACGGCAGACACATTTCTCACCTTGCTTGGAATAGAGGAACCAGTGCCTAAAAATGCAACTTATGGATAAAGATCTCCTATTTAAAAGGAGAAAAGAAAAATACTATTAATAAATATAAAATTATTATTAAATGTTCTGTAAATAATACCAGAATTGAAGTTTAATAATTATTTCTTTTAAATAACTCTATTTTTGCGAAGTTTTTTTTTTACAAAATTATTTTTAAACACTAATTATTATTCCTGGAATAGTAATTTTTATAATGCAATACAAATTTTACACATAATTAATGTAAGAAACTGAACATCTTTTTATTGAGAGAGCTCATACCTAAATCTACATTATATTCTCTGCCTCTTTTTTTTTCCCAAAAAAGATGATACTTTAAGAAAATATATAGATATGGAACACAAAAAGAAAGTTTAATGCAGATTACTATTCATTCCTTACATCAACAAATGCAACAAGATTAAGAACTTAGAAATAGTGCAGAACTACATAATATAAATTATATATACTGCTTTCACAACCATATAACATGATCATACATGATTCAAATTTGTCTTATTTGTAAAGATACCAAATTATCACAGTCTATCATATATTATGCATTGATCAATTGAAAAATTATATTCTTAAAAGAAAAATTACCTATTTGATTTGTCTAAATCTAAATGCATTTTTAGTAATTTTAACAATTTTACAAATTTAATAATCATTTATGTTAATTTTACATAGATTATTATGCAAGAGTTGAGATACCTTTTAACCATACTTTTAATATCTAACAAATAAAATTAAGTTTCCTTCTTGATACATACATTTTTCAGTCTTTTTTTTTATTTTATGAAACATTGATCTTTTAGACCAATCTTCTGTTATGAAATCATATATTTTTTATGGTTTGATTTATATTAAGATGTACTATCCTTTCTGTTGTAAACAAAAGGGAGAGGGGGTAATTTTTGTAATTCTTATTACAGTTAAACAAAATTAGCAATAATGTTAACAGCACAAAGGGAACTAGATTACGCTACTAATGGATTAATACCCAGTACAAATGCGTTTTTCATTATCAATTGTTTTTTACTTTTCATATCTAATTTCTATAAACAAAAACCTTAAGTTGCAGATTTTTAAAAAATTACGTTGAACATTTTTTAGTTATTGGTGCATAAAAAATTATTTATTAAACTCTTTTTAAAGCATTTTCCACCTAATATATTCTTAACCCGATTCTACAAGCCTGAAAAAATTTAAAATAATATTTATTGCTACAAAAAATAGAATTATTAGATACAATTCAGGAAATATAAATGAATTACAACAAACTAAAATTTTTAAATGTTAGGATTCTTCAAGTTATATGTAATGTTTATAATATAAAATTGAAATTCTCTTTAATAGTTTAGGAAATATTCCATTTTAAAATTAAAACAGCAAATTAGGAAATTGCGAGGAGCCATATATCAAATTTATAAATTTTAGTTTTTGTTTCAATAACTGAACAAGGTCAAGAAAAAGTAAAAAAACTATATGAATCACTTGCAAGAGATAAAATTTAGTTTTTGGCATCCAATACCTTTCCCCAAATATGTTTGGAACTAAGAATCAGAATTGAATGAAGTTTAGAATATGAGCTATTTAGGCCACTGTCTACCTGAGTAGGGAGGAGAGAGAGAAAAAGATTCGATATTTGAAAAAATATTTTTAAAAAAACAATTTAAGTAAATTAATCCATTAACACTATTATGTAGTTATCTTTGAGGGGGGAAATGCCCGTTGGGGGGGAATGTAATAAAAGTTATGGAGGGTATCTAGTTCACGGTTATATCACATTGCAATAATACACAATATTCATAACGCTTTAATTTCATCACTTTCAAGTTAAATATTTTATTTTAATAGTTAACATTTTTCTGATACCAGCAAAAATAGACAACGTGTAATACAAAAATAAACTTGTAAGACCAAATATTTATATAAGATATTTTAAAATTCAGAAATAGTTTTTAAAATTTTATATCTTTTTACTTTGAACCCTTAACATAATGATGCTTTCCTTTACCTACTAGATATAAATTAGAAAGAAAATATTAGAATTTTGATTCAATTATTTAATTATAAAATTTTAACTTATACCATTTTAATGATTTTAAAGCCTAAATTTAGAAAGAGGCAATTTCAGGGAATACTGTAGATACAATTATTTCTGATTAAAGAGTATTAAAACTGAAATAAAAAGATTACCTTTCACAAATTTTGATTTAACTTGAATTTTACTGTGAAGATCTTTCAAAAGGGCATCAAATCCTTCAGCAATCATAGCTTCTTCAACAAAATCTTCAGAATTAAAAGTTAGAGAGAATAACTCCTAACAAAAACCCAATAAAACAAATAAGGGCAAACATTTTAATTAAAATATGCAATAACTGATTAAGTAAACTTTAGAAAATATAATTACATTACAATACAGAAACGAAATAAACTATATAAGAAACTGACCGTAAAATATCTAATTACTAATAAGAATGGAGTACCTACATCTATGTTATATTACACCCCTGTAGGCACACAGAGCTTAATTTCAAGGTCAGAATGCCAGATTTATGATTTGCTTCTTTACGCTAAGCCAACACCATACATGTCAGTTATTAATTGGATTCAGAATATTATCAAGTAAAAATAACAGTAGAAGATCAAGATAAACAGTTTTCATATGTCCTTTTGTTATTTAAAGTTGTGCCAAATGTGATTTGGATTAAGCAACACACTTGCAACCTTCCAAAGATTAACAGCAAAGTTTAATTCAAGATCGAAGAATGTACTAGCGTTATCATATCTAGATGTTACAATACAGTCTGTAAATTCGTGAAAAATCTTTTGGGAAATTTTCACTAATGCAGTTTCCTGTTTCTTCAAAACAGGAATTCAATTGTCATTTACACATTGTTATAAATTCTGAAAACAGCAAATGTTGGTGCCAAATTTCCCCAGAAGAATTTTCTAGATTTTTTAGATATTGTCTCCCTTCCTGTACAATGATATCACTTTCTTTTTAAATAGTTATAAAAGCAGACTCTCAAACCAAATTTAGTTAGATTTTGATCAGCAAACAAGTTAGTAAACAGTTGAACACTGAATTGAGATTAATAGGAAATCTCTGTTGTGAATTTCTGTACAGGTGCCATTGATTTCCATTGCTGTAGTCCTCTGAAGACAGGATTGTTCTTGCTTTACTAAGAGCAAGTATTTATAAATAGTTGTAAATAAATTTTTGTTTCTGCCATCTTGAATTTGCCCATTTAATCCACAAACACACAGGAATTGTAACAAAAATAATTAAAAAGATTTTAAAGTATTAAATTACATTATAATAACTTTCATAATTTTCTTCATTGAAAAAAAACATATTTTCATACTATTTATTAAAATGCACATACTGTTGAAAATCAAATGGTATATTGTGAATTTTAAAATCACTGCAAAGTTGTGCTCACTAAATTGACCACACAGTTTTAAAACATATTTTCTTTTTTAAATTGTATGCAAATAGAGAGAACTGTAACTTGTGTAAAAAAAAGTTAAATATTTAGGACATTACATCCCTATAGAAGAGACAAGCCCATTGATCGACAAAAAAAAACAGCTATTACAGACATCCCATCAACAACATCTGTCAAACAAGAGCAAAAACCTAGCATAAATTTGTTCCTTTATGGGTAACACACTCTGAACTTTACTCAAATTGCAAGATCACTAACAGACTTAACTAGGCAAACAGCAATGGGGAAGTGGGACACCAAACAAGATGATTTCAAAGTTATAAAATCAAAATTAGTGAATTCCCTAAGCCTATAAATAATCCAAAAGTATAAAACCTTTCATCATCCAAACAGATATCAATAATGTAACCCTTAGAGCAGTATTACTCCAAGGAGGAAGAGATAAAGAGCATCTTTCAGAATATGCATCAATTGCTTCCATGGTTGAAACAAAATTATTCTACCACAGAAAGAGAAGCTGTAGCAATAAGTAAGAGCATTTGAAATGGTTAGAAATAGTGTCAAAGAATAAACTATTAGACTTCCATGGAACATAAAGATATTAATGTTTTTGAAATGTCTAACTGGTATACTTGCAAGATAAACAATTCAGATTCAAAAGTATAATACAACTCTCCAACTATCAACTACATTGCCAAAAGATCCAATTTTACTTATGAACAATATATTTTGACCCCTGTCCAAACAAAAGAATACAACTTGTGAAGTTTTACCATCATAATGGACTTTCCTATGCTCACTAAAAGAGCACTGACAAAAACAACTGGAGAAAAGGGGAGTAATTGAATGCTTCGAAGACAACAAAAGAGTATCAATTTTACTAAATGGTTAGAAAGATGAATCATAAATGAAGGAATTCTATTCTGTTACTTCCAAAACACAAGAGCTTCAGTTAGTGGTCCCACTTAACTAAAGACAAGAAATTTTGAAAAATTCACTATAATGCACTGAATGTAGGATCTTATGAATGTTTGAAAAATCTCAAAACAGAACTACTGGGCAGGTACGTGTTCTTACATCAACGATTACAGAAAGAATTCAACAAAATATAATCATCACATATCCTCAAGCCTAAAACTAATGACCCATATATACCTAAGTGTTCTCAATATTTTGAGAAACATTCCTTGATGTGTTAAGTCCTTTGCCAGAAAGTTAAGCACCCAAGAAATAGACGTTTATTGTCAAAAATTATTGCACTAAATGGGTTGGTCTTTTTGTTCTCACTCACGATGCAGACAGAGCATGTGTTACAACACCAATGGAAGAAATCATATTATAACATGGCTAGCATGAAAAATTAATAAGTGATCATGGCACTCAGCTTGTGAGTTCCCTCGTAAAACACCTTTGCTTCTTACTAAAAATTAATCATGATATAACTCCTGTAGAACATAGAAAGAAAAAATGTGATGTGAAACTAAGAATTGTTATTATAGTCAAAATGAATGAGAAGATAAGCTGCAAGCCATCCATTTCCCATTAAACAGTGTCAAAAGCAATATGATTTGTTTTTATTCGATACGAAACCTTGATGCAACAGTTTTACCAATTGTATCAACTGGTAAAACCCTAGCATCAAGGACAACTCCCATGAACCAGGGGGGGAGGGGATAGAAATGTGATGCATGTTAAAAGGAACAGTAAAGTCTCCTCTTGTGGCATGGTAGTCAGACAATCTCTACCTTCGGAGAAGAAAGGTCATACTACTTTTTGTTCAAGCAATACCTTTGTCATGTACTCTAATTTAAATATCTTAATGTTTGTTAACTGAGTTCAATTAGTTTAAATAACAAATTAAATTGTTTAAACTACCAGCCACAAAACCTTTTAGAGCAACAACTTATAATGTGTAAAACAAAATATGATACATACTGATAAATTGTATTGCAAAATTAAAATGAAGGGGATAGCCAATTTCTCCAAAGATTTAAAAACTTTTTCACAATTTTTGTACATTCACAATATTTTATTTATTATGATACCTGTATTACAAATATTCAGAAAATGATACAAAGTTAGTAACTAAGTACATTACATTAAAATTACATTCAAAATGTAACACAATTGGTTAGATGCATATTTTTAGGGGTTGATTCTTAAAAATATCAGTGCTGGACAGTGGCGCACACAAAGGGGGTGTCCTAGGGGACCGGACCACCCCCTAAAGCCCTTGATATTTTTTCCGATTGATTATAATTCTAAGTATATAGTACGTAAAATTTAAATAATTACTTGCTATTAATGATTAATTTTATTAATTAATGCTAATTATTTATTCAAAAATTAGGTTTTTACTGTTTTTGTTCCCGAAAATCGACAAAATCAAACTGAGCATGATACAAGAATGGTGAACTTTCGACCCCGGACCCCCCTTGAAAAATTCCTGTGTGCGAAACTGGTGCTGGAACACTACAACTCAAAAGTTATACACATATGTACCTCTTTTAACATAACATATCTAAGATATAATTATATTCAAAGGATTAATATATATTCCAATAAAGGGGGGAATTCAAATACCAAGAGGGGAAATGTAATGATTTTCAGGAAATCCTACCTGTCAAGTCCATTGTTTGGTCTTAAATAATAATGTTCTAAGGTACGTGCCTGAAAAACATTTTCAATCTTGTCAGAAATTCCATTTACTTCATCCTAAAATGAAAATAATTCACTAAAATTAAAATAAGAGAATTTTTAGAAAATCAAATATCTGTACATAATATTTTTTTAAAAATATTTATCACTATAAATGTCCACACAGTAATATTTTTATTAAGAAATTTGTAGATTAGGAAAGAATAATGATAATCACACAATAATTCTGTAATAACTTATTGAAAAATACAGAACACTGAACCAGAAAGTAGAAATTTACTGCATAATTTTTTATGAAAAATTGTAAAAAATACTTGTAACAATAATTTTAACACCTTAAATATTTCACACATTATTATTTTTGAAACATAATAACCAAAACCTTTAAACATAAAACCACTTATTATTTTATTTAATTTCTTAAATGTAGATTTTAAAAAATATAATGAAAATAGAGCTTAAAATTTTGAATTTAATCAAGTTTTCAATAACATACTTTAACCCTCTCGCTGTGCCGTGCTAGATTTGCTATGTGTACTTTACTTACCCATGGAAATCACGGGATGCACAGCGAGAGGTTAAAGGAGAGGTCCTTTACTTAAAAAAATTTCAAGAAAAGTAGATTTTAGCACATTCAATTCAATACAAAGCATTATTCTACAAACTTTAGTCATTATTCTTTTCTTAAACAATGAAACAAATAAAATTTTAAAATTTTTCAAAGCAAAATTTGAAAAATTAGGAATTTCCTTTCTCATGATAAATAGAAATATTGCACTTAAACTTCAAAAATATTTGTACTTCCCTCAAAATAACACAAAATTTTTACTATAACAGCTTTCCCAACAGTACTTATTTATTAAGAGTAGTAATGATGAATCATGTTCAAATCCATATGAAAGAACATCACTTATATGGATTTATCACTTTCAATAACTTGTCTTTTGCTTCACGTACTTAAAAGTTATACTTAAAGAATTCTATTATAATTGTATCCAAACAATTAATCCACAGTCTAAATGTAACAACTTAAAACAAGAGTATATTATTTTCTTCAAACCTGAGAGAGAGAGTTCTATTATAAAAATTCTTTGTATTCTAACAAGAACTATACTTCTCTATAATCTAACAAGTTAGAATGTTGATTTATTGTATTAACCACTTGCCTGATTATCCCGAGTTATCTCGGGCTCATATATATTGCAGTTAATTATTATCCCGAGAAAACTCGGGTGAAGCAGAATTTGTTTTATCACAGTTCTACTCGGCCTGGAGGAAACGAAAGGAAATATTCAACTTTGATTGGCAGTTTGTAAAGTTTTGTTGGTTTCGCAGATCCTTTGGTGGGATAGGTCACGTGTTTTCCCTATTGTATAGTACATGCTGACTTGCAGATCAGTAAGGTATAAAAAATAGTTCCATTGAAAAAAAAGTAAAATAATAGCGATGATGCAAAATAGCGAAAGTAATGATTTTTCAGACAATGATTATGAAGAGGTGGACATCGAAAATGGAGAAAGTGTTTCTTCTGTATGTAGCCTACATTTTGTACATTAAATCAGGAGATTCACGATCACCTAAACAATTTAGAATGGAACTGATTGAAAAATAATTTTAGAAAATCATCATGACAAGCTTTTTGTCACATTAGGGAGACCATGCATTAGTCCTTCACCACTTTGGTTAACCTCAAGACATTTTCCAGGTGTTAATCCTGCTACTGGAAAAAAATCAAATCCAGTAGATAGTGTACTCAATGCTTCCATAAAAGAGATTCCAGAGGTAAACCAGTAAGAAAAGAGACCAGATACTAGTGTACCGAATGTCAGGTATGACTTGGTGTTTTCCTTTGTTTCAAAGACTATAATACAAAGACTAATATTTAACTTTTTTCCATTTGCCTGAGATAACTCGGGATTGTAAACTAATATTAAAACTAAATGCTTTTGCACCTGTAAAAAAATTAAAAATTTAACTTAAATCCTACATATTTTGTTTGTTTTGTTTCTTTGTATTTAATAATAAAATTTTAAAAAATGTGATGATTTTTTGCAATTTTTTTTCAAAAAATGTGTAAGGGAAGCAGTTAAGCAATAGCTATCAGAAATTGTTAATAAAAATTTTGTTTTCCCCTTAATTTGTTTATTTGTTACAAATACTAGTCATGCAAATCAATTAATGAAACTATATTTTAAAAAAATTTTCTCAGAAAAAAAATGTGATTAGCAGAAATGTATTTAAATTTAAATATAATCCAAAAACTATTCATGCATTATTAAAATTACATTGTTCATGCCATTATTTATTTCTTTACTTTTCTTTTTATCAAAGGTACTTTTTTATTTTGAAAATTATTTTTAGCTGATAAATCTGAAGTAAACTATCTTTTACTAATAACAAAGAAAATAAGCAGTTAAATTTATCTGAATTCATAAAGTAGCATTAATGACCAAAAAGACTACTAATTCCCATACCAGCTTTAAATTAATTCGTATCCAGACATTTTACAGTATTACTGAGTATAAAATAGACAAACATTCATAGAAAAAAAAATACCTCATTTTCTTGAAGCAAAGAAAAAATTCCCGGATGAAGAAGATTCAGCTGATGCTGAATTCGATGAGTGGCTAAACTATTTACACTAGAGCAGTCTGTATTTAAAATTAAGTGAGATGTAGTACTGGGGAATCTGAAATTTACATAATAATTACTTAATAAAAATACTGAAATGAAAAAAGCATTCTATTTCTGTACAAACTAATAAGAAATAATGTGAATAATTCACACAATCAATTGAATTCTATTATTAGAACATAAAATTTAACTTATCAATAGTTTTATTACGACAATAAAATATACATGAGCGGTTGAAATTTGTGAGTAACTATAATGTAACAAAAAAGGAAACAAACTTATAAAATATTAGAACATTTTATGTTTTTTAAGAAATCTTATAACATTAAAGATCAGAGAATTAAAATCCAAAAATATAACAATATTGCTGTAAGTACACAACATTTTAAACAAAATTAGTTAATTATAAAATAAATTTTAAATAAAGTA
The DNA here is from genome assembly GCA_019973935.1 of Trichonephila clavipes. Taxonomy (NCBI): domain Eukaryota; kingdom Metazoa; phylum Arthropoda; class Arachnida; order Araneae; family Nephilidae; genus Trichonephila; species Trichonephila clavipes. The sequence goes on from BMAU01000934.1 coordinate 48,513, forward strand.
AAAATTTTCTCAGCATTTTTAATTTGGCAACACTAAAAGAAAGAAAACGTAAATTTTTAGAAATTCTTGGTAAAAATGTATTGAATATATTTTCAAAAACTACTACATAGAATTTGAATGTCTTGAAAAATACTTCATCAGTACAACTCAAAATCTATGATATCTGCAATACATAAACACTTTCTTTCAAAAAAAAAATCAGTGACTGAGGAAAAACATTTATGAGGATTAAAAGAAATATCCTAGAAACTATATATTACATTTACTAAAAATTTACTTATATCATCCAAATTATATTACAATGTGCAATGCAAAACGTTTTCAACAAATTGCCATTATTTCAATATAATGAAGCACTGTATGTTCAATATGTCACACAATACAGGGTGGTTATATAATATATAAAAGATTTAATTTCATATTGCATAAGTAATATTTTTCTTTAATGTCTCCTATTTCAATTTTATTTGTGTTTCATATATATCTAAAGAAAATTGATTTAATTTTTAGAACAGAATACAGTCTCATCATATATAAAACAAAATTAAACACATTTAACCAGAATTTTAACAAAAAACATGCTGCACATTACTCATTATTATTCATTTGTCCTTCTTCATGAACTTTTGCTTCGTTTTGTCACACATTTCAGACATCTACAAAAATTCTCTGTAGAACTTATTAATATAAACTTGTACAAATAATGAGGAGAAAAAATGGAACTTCAATTTTACTAACATTAAAAAATTGTTTGAAATTAAAGTCGTTAAAGTAAAATTGTTTTAAAAAATATAGCGATATTTAAAATATTTCATAAAAATAATAATCAGTATGCTTGCAAAATTCATAAAATTAATATACCTTTCCATCCATTGTTGATATTTAGGAGAACGTAAAATTTTTGAAGGCGTGAAGTGTACTACAAGAGATGCCGTTTTAGAGGAATCAGATACATTATTTTGATACTCCTGAAATTGCTTTTCATTTACAAAAGGATCCAAAAATTCTTCAGAAGGACATTCAACAACTATCACAAAATATAATAACTAATTAAAAACATAGAAATCTAATTTAAATAATGCGAATGAAAACATTTTTGCACAATATTTACCTAAGAAAAAAGGACACACTTGATCCGGAGAAACAACATCCTTTGAATAAACCTATGGGGATAAAATGTCATACAAATAAAATTTCTATTAATTTTAATTTATATCATACTAATTAAAAAAATGCATGCCAAAGCTTTTTTTTTAAAAAAAAAATCATGAAATTGAAATGCTGAAAAAATTTGCAACATAGGAGAGAAAACTAGCCATCAAAAAACACCATCCTTAAATTTCACAAATTAAACATGGACAATATATAGATATATATCAATAGATATTCAATTTTTTAAAGAAATAAGTAAATATGATTATTGACACAAAGATAAATACAGTATAGATAAAAAAAGCTACAAATGACACAGAAAAATTACCAAATTTATAATAAATTAATTGATACTACAAAACACTTTTTAACAAAGCAAAAAAATTATAAAATATTGAAAAAAATTATGCAAATACTTATATTAAAAAAATATATCATAAGGAATTAAACTAGTCTGAATACTTTAAAAAGTAAGAATTAATTCAATAAAATAAAAACAGTTTTAACTTTATTATACAAATATCTAGCTTCTTATGAAAAGCAAGAAAGTGCTAAAAAGAATTAAACACTATACTTAAACTACTGAGAGACAAGTTTAAGAACTGTTTAATTGAACTATTTAGATTTGCTATAGTTGTCTTTTGTTTTATTTTTAACTATTTTAATGAATCTTTTTAGTAATAACAATTAAGTGGATATTTTCATTCAACGAATTATTTATGAATTTCCCTGTCTGAAATTGTGTGAATATTAGAAAAGGCTAGGTAAAAAAGCATTGCATTAAACACGGATAGTTTTAAGAAAATTGATGTCTCAATTAAATTTTCTAAAAATGGAAAATAATCTCAGAATATTAGCATGACAATAATATTTTAAGGATGCATTTTTTCCCCATAAGAATAATTTATGCTGTGCATAGTAAAAAAGAATATCATTACAGTTAACCATTACAATTTTTTTTTTTTTATGTACTTACAATTTTACCTGATGGTAAAGTGACATCCTTGCCACTTTTCAAATCACCCAACAAGGGTCCACTGGAATATAAATAAAAAGAAATTAAATTATGTAAAACTGTATTTTCATGCAATGCCTATTTTTATGTTATGTAGTGTGTGTATGATCTTTGTTAGTTCATTCAGTAACACAAGACAAAAATGTCTGTTTCAATGTTGTAAATATAATTCATATTTACCACAAAATATAGTTCAAAAACTGCTTTTGTTATATATGTATAATTTAAGTAGATAATATATTGAAAATATATTAAATTTATTACATATATGTACTAGTAAATATATATTTTATATATATTATTCAAATCTTTTATTCTAAAACAAATATAAATATGGAAAAGAAAATAGAGAAAATAATGACTATATTCATTATAAATCTATGAAGCAAACTTATCTTGAAATTAAAAATACACATTTCAACACTTACACAGGTACTCCAAAATCAGCACATTTTCCAAATAATAGTTGTCCAGGTCTGCTGTGACCCTAAGTTAATTAATACCATTTTAAAGATTTAATTCCATAAAAATATATTTTTAAAAAAACATTTTAAATAATACATAATTGAAAATAATTAAATATTTTGGTCATTAAGGCTTATACTAAAATTTTTAGTAATAAAATTTGTTAAAACATACCTTGCAAGCAAATGCAATTGTGACATCATTTACTGATTGACTACTTGATAATTTTAATTTTTTTGACTCTGAAAATATATGTTTATATATAATTAACACTACTACATGCATTAATCTTACAAAATTTAAGGTTTGATAGCTATTTCAAAAATTTAACACATGTGAAAACAGATAAAATTCACATAAAACAAAGCTAAATTTTAAATTAGATAAATTTATCACCAACAACATTTGATTATTTTCCCTCGATATCAAAAAAAGATTATTTTTTGATAAACTCAACTACAGAACAGAAAACAATTTTGTATAAAAGGATTATAACAAAGCAAATTTGAAAAAAATAGATATTACAAATAAATAGGATTCAAACTTTGAGTAAATATTGATTTAAGTTACTACATATATATAAAAGAAAATTAAAAAGAAATGAATATCAATTTTCCTTCATTGTGTAGAATTTGAATACATAATAAGTCATACTAATATGATGCACAATTATAAAAAATACTCTTCACTTTTTAAAAACTTTTTTTAAAGCTAGCAATGATAACAGAGTAGTTAAATTATGTCAATTAAATAAATAAAAAGAGAAAAATTATTAATTACATATTAAATTTTCTATAAAGTAGAATTTATCATCATTGTAATTAAACAGAAAGTAATCCGTTAAACAATTCCTGTTAATTAAAATTTAAACTTTATAGTTAAAATTATATATTTTAATCCAAACTTTATTGCAATCACAAAACGTAATTTTTTCCTGAGTGCAAATCTTATCACAAATGCAACAGGTTAATCGACATGTACCTTTTATTTTATTGAAAACACTGCATCCAAAATGAAGAGATATAACTTTTTTTTTTCTAAATCATGAATAAGGTGTAGGACCTTTTCCAAAAATGTGTTAAAATAATCAGTTTTATAACAAACAACATATTTTTCATACTAACCAACTTGCTTCATGTCATAAAGTATAAATGTTTTTTAACTGTTACATCTATGAAAAAATGCTTCTTGCATTATTTATATATATATATATATATATATATATATATATATATATATATATATATATATATATATATATATACATATATATATGTATGTATATATATATATATATACATATATATATATATACATATATATATGTATGTATATATATATATATTGTTGCTATACATTAATATAATAATATATAATACAGTGATTTATTGAACAGTAGTGTTCTAACAATCCAAAATAAATCTTTACTCAGACATTAATATACATTGCTCACTTCAATACCAAAAGTGGACAGGTAATACCTTTATGCAATGCATAAATGAAACCCTCTTAGAAGCCATTAAAAAAATGTTGAATTAACATTGAAATGTCTAAATTTAGTGAAACATCTACGAGAAAAGGAATCATTGTTAAAGAATAAAATCATGCAAGTAAAAAGAAAAACTTTTGGCAGTGGTTTTATGTTAATACTATACCACCTATTCTGAGTATTCAATTCTAAAAAAACAGTAAATGGTCTACGATTTAGGCCAATGATCAATGGCCGATTTGCTGTTTTTTCAAATTTCATTTAAATTTTAAAAATGATTTAAAATAACTTCTGATGCAACTAATGTTGTACTATTTCCAAAGTATTTTATTTGAAAATAAATCAGCTTTTCAAGGGGTGGAAAAAATGAGAGAAACTAACAACTGTTCCACAAATATTAAAAAATAGCAAAAACTGCAATACATCTCAAGGAAGATTCCAGATCCTTGCATTTCTTATATATGCTGAGTAAAACTTTTAAATGTAGATTATAATACTATTAAAGTAAAAGAAAAATATTATCTGGTTTAACGATATAAATTCATTATACAAAAGAAAACAAAACTTTACATAAAAAACCTAGGCATGTAAAAAATAAATGATTTTATTAAGTTAGAAGTCAAAGAGCTTTTACAATAATGCATTCAAAAAAAAATTTCAAATAAAATAATAAGCTATATTTAAAGGCAATAAAAAATGTTTTACATAACCATGTTTACATTTACACATATTTTTATATATAATCAGTTTATGCGATCCATATAATTCTAATTACTGTGTAAAAGTAAATTTGTTTTCTGAACACTGACAATTCAAATGCAGAAAGGCAACACTAACATTCATATTGATATAACACACAATATATCTGTACAAAATATACTGAGTTGGATTTTAAAATTTAATAAAGATTAAATATGTTTAAATAATTATTTAAAATTAATATGTTTAAAAGAATATGGTATACGTTTATGACTTACTATGATTTACACAGTTGTCATCAGAATCTGATGAATTCAGTTCTTCAGAACTTGACGAATAATTAACTGAATCTAATGGATTCACAGTCTTGAAGATTGGTATTTTCTTAATTTCCATACAATCATCACAAAATGGATCATTGAAACTTCTTGTAACTAAAAGATGGTAGGACAGAGCAAAATAAGCTTTATTTCTAAACAGCCAACTATTCTACAACAACAAAATATATTTAAAACAATTTTTTCTTTAAAATACATCAAAATTAGAAAAAGTTTATTAATATCATTTGAGATATTAATTACAAATTTATTTTACATTAATTACATAATTAACAAAAAGAAAAATACAATTGTACACAATTTTTTATGTCATTTTAACAATAATTCAGTAAATATTCTTTTATACAGCTTCTAAACAGTGAAAATGGCATACTGTATCTAATATGATCCACATTTATTTTTGTTAAATTAAGTGCAAGCAGATAAAAGACTATTTTAATTACACTCTATAACAAAAAAAAACGATGCACCAAGGAGTTGCCTGATTGTAATGAAATTTCATCCGCAAAGACATTTCAACCAAACATGCAAATGATTAAAATTTGGTGTCCAATGAATGAATAGCAGGAGCTACAGCACATTGGAACTGCGCACTCAGCAGGTGTCAATAAGAAGCCATTCTCAATCTGATGGTGAAAATTTCTGTTGCATTAAGATTTAAGATACCTTTGAACAACTGAAAAAATGCCTCACCACAGGATTCAAGCTCATTACAAGCACCTGTCAGAGTTTGCAAGAGGTTGTATCATTGGACTGAAGAGGGAGGTAGGGCAAATCAGAGAATCGCTCATTATATGGGTCGAAGCGATGCGGCCATTAGAAGTTGCTGGCAAGAATGGGAAATTTCAGCATCATGGTAATGGTCGACCTAGGGCCACAGCAGATCAGGACAGATTTATTGTCAGATCAGCAGTCACAGTGCTTGATTCATCGTCATCAACCATCAGACATACGACCCGCACTAGAGTGTCCACCATGAACATTCACAGATGGCCGATAGAGCAAAATTTACCCTCATAGCAACTGCTATGCCACCTGCCATTCATGCCTGCCCACTGCTGAGATAGATTACAGTGGTGCTTGAATAAATTAGGTTGGAATCATACTGACTGGGGACGTATAATGTGTAGCGATGAATCCCGCTTCCAACTGTGTCCTGACGATCATCAAAAACGTGTCTGGAGACGGCCAGGGGAGCATGCCAATCCTGCTTTCACTATTGCACGCCACACAAGCCCTCAACAAGGAGTTATGGTCTGGGGTGCCATTTCTCTCGAAGCTGGACCCTTTGGTCATCATTAGAGGCACACTTACAGCACATCGGTACGTCAACAGCATTCTGAGAACTGTTCTGCTATTGTTCCTTTGCAGTACCCTGACCTCATTTTTCAACAAGATAATGCCAAACTACACACCACACATGTTGCTATGAACTGTCTCACAGCTTATCAAATACTTCCTTGGCCAGCCAGATCACCAGATCCCTCTCCAATCGAGCATGTCTTGGATATGATGGGAAGGCGACTGTATCTACCAAGGAATGTTGATGACCTAGCCCAACAATTGGAGCAAATTTAGCAAGAAATACTACAGGAGACCATCAAGGTGCTTTATTACTCTATGTCATGTCATGTGGCAGCTTGCATCCAGACTAGAGGTGAGTCAACTCCTTATTGAGCTAGTTACTTTGTATCTATGTAACTCTGAAAAAATCATTAAATTTTTCTGAAATTTCAACCATTTTTTTATTTTATACGTAATCTTTCTACCCACCAATTTTTGTCTCTGTTGGACAACTCGTTATTGGTGTGTCGGGGGGTTTTAGTTATAGAGTGTATTTTGTTAATTACTACTCTTACTACTTACCTCATCAATCACTTTAAAAAATTGAATATTTTGCTTTATAAAAGAAATTAGTTAGGAAAAAATAAATAAGAATGAATGATTTCACTTTGAATTTTTTTCCATTCTGAATAAATAGTTTTGAGTAATTTCATGTTATTCAAAATGTATATAATAATCGAAAATATATCATCGATTCATTACAAAAAATCCTTAAAAATATAAGAGAATTATATTCATAATGAAAAGATAGTCAAAGTATGTCATCAATTAGTTTCAAAAAATTTTAATAAATTATCTTTAATGCATCATCAAATACTGAGAAAAAATTTGAGAACTAACATTTTAAACATTAAAAAAAAACATCATTTTACAATTAAAAACTTTAAAAATCAATCACATACAAAATGCTTGATTTTTACAAAATCATATAATAAATAAATATTGTTTATATACATATTGATAGGTATACTTTAATATTGTTTATAAGACTATAAAGTTAATTCCCCAAATGATTTTTAAAAGAATATTCTATAAACCAAATTACCATAATTTAGAATATAAATGTAAACTAAAAACTCAAACTTAGTTTCACAACAGCCCATGAGGGCCAGGGCCTTCTGTGCCCATCCCAGTATATGTGACCATTGGGTGCTGAGGTGCATGAACAGGTGTCCTGATCAGGTGGTCAGTCTGAAGCGAGACCACCAGTGTTTATGTCTACAAGAAAGTTTGGTACTGATTTATTGACCCACTGCAGTAGGGATGAAAGGCTGGATCGACCTTGCCCAGCCTGGGAATAGAACCCAGACCTGTGATGTGGAAGTGCAATACGCAACCACGCGACCACTGGGCCTTATAAATGCAAACATGAGCAATTATTTCAGATGCAAAAATATGTTTTACAATCCCTTAAAATTTTCTTTATAACAGTTTATATAATAATATTTTTAAGAATATGTATTTTTATTTTTTGCTATTAAAAGAATACCAACCCACAGAAATTAATATAAATTTGTGGATATCATATTAGGGTTTAGAAAAACTTACCAATATTTAAGTTTTTCATGCATACAAATGAACTGCTATGTTCATACAGACAATCCTAAAATAAGAAGTTAATGAAATTTAGAAACGAATTTTTATTTTCACTATAATAAACAGACAAAAATTGGGGAATCACTAATATTTTATAATTTTTTCAGATATCTTTGAAGTAAAGGAGTCTTGGAAAAGATATGTTTATGAATCCATAAAAGTATGAATGCATTAATAATAATAAATACAATATTTAAATGACATGAAAAGATAAGCTAATTTCATACATATATATAAACACACAATTTTCTAATTCCTTAATAATCACTTGAGATAGTTTAGTTTAGCTTGAAAATATAGAAGAAACCAGCAAAATTAAAAAATAATAATCAAATAAAATACTAACAATATCTGGAGGTCCATGAAGGTTTATTTCTGGAACTCCCATGTCTTGGATAGTCAATGATAAACCTGAAATGTGACGGAGGCATGACTTAAGACTATAACTACTGTGTGATGCAAATAACAGAAATAATTCTATCACTTCTCTTTAAAAAATTTACCATTAATATTATATTGAGCAATACACATACATAGTATCTTTATACTATAGTAGACTCGACATAATTGCATACACAGCAAAAAAAGAGTGAAATGTGTTAATCAAACCAATCCATTACTGGAGATCAACTAGTTGAATTTAGATTTATTCCATTATTAATGTTGCATTCAACTAATGTATTTCTATTATGAAATTCAAAAAATATTCCATGCTTCTTGTAAAAAAATACATTTGTGACATATGTTATCAACATTAATTTGCATAAAATTTATTCTAGGTCTGAAAAGTAAAAAAATACAGAGGCTAAAAAGGAGCATTTCCTGTTATTGAAAGGCATATTGTCCAAAGTAGAACAAAATTCTAGTAGGAAATGTAGCATGATAATTTTACACTTTTAAAATAAAAAAAATTAGGTTCTAAACTATGAAAAACATTAAAAAAATTCAATAATTGTATTAATATTTATAATAATTACATATAAGAGTCACAATAATCAAGTCATCATGGTCACAAGCTCATGGCCAGCATTGTTTGAAAGGCATGAAAGTTTTGAAAAAGAGGTGCTTGATTGATTGATTGAATATTAACATCGCACTGTTCAGCTACACAAGGGCTTTTGGCGATGGACCACGTAATTTTGAACCATGGTCAAGTGACGTGGACGACACCTGAGCTGGCACCCCCCTCTCCTAACTACCACACCACACCAACGGGAGGACTCTCGACAGATTTAGCGTTCATCGCTGCCCTACACGGCGGGTCTTTAGTGGTACGGGGCTTGAACTCGTGACATGGCAAGCCACGATCCGATACCTATACCACTCGGCTACCGCGGCCTCGAAAAAGAGGTGCTAATTCAAGTGTTGTTCTTATAACTTGACCACAGTTCAAAACTATGAGGATTATTGCCAATAGATCCTAAGTTGTTTCAGAGTGTAATTTTAAACAACAATCAATGAATAGATACACATATAAGTAAAAAGACAGAGTACTAATTGAGATTTAAATAGGACAGATTATTACAAAAATTCCTAAGAATTAACATAGTCTACAAGAGAAAAAGATGAAATAGCTTTTTTTTTTGTCCAGGAAAAAAAAAGAAACGTAATTCGTTACAAACTAAGCAAAATATTTACAATAAGCAATTTAATTTTAATATAACAGAATTTTCATGGAGAATACATAAATCTCTTAACTATATCACTTATGTAATCTTGTAAAGAAAGCCTGAATAAGAAATAAAAATTATTTTTTACCTAATAAACCACCTAAATTCTCCCAAGAATTATGTGTGATGAATATATCATCTAATTTTGACAATTTCATTCTGAAAAGAAATGAAACATTAACATAAAAAATACTTTACTTTTAAAAACCAACTAATATTTTTATGTGAAAAAATAAATTACTTGTGTTCTTGAGCCAGTCTTTGAGTTCCTTCACCACAGTTAAAAAGATACCTGAAAATAAAGGAATGTTTGAAAAGTGTATAATGTTTAAAACCTTATTACCAAACAACACTGATCAAAATAATAACATTTACATCTTACTTCAATAAAATTGAAATAGTTAAAAAAATAATATATATAATTACAATTAAATAGCAGTTTTATACAATCATATAATAAAAGTTTTATAATTAAAAAAATTATAAAATACTGCAAAATAAAAAAAAAGAATAAATAGGAAACCTTAATAACTTTCTTAAAAAGTTTTAAGAGAGTTAGATAAAATTGATGTTAATGTTAGATTTTGGAAGAAAATTAACTATGGTGCAAATGAATTAATTTGATTAAAATGTTTAATTAACTTCTAAAAAGAACTTTGTTGTAACACTTTGTTCTTTTTGCAAAATTCAGAAAATTAGTCTAAATAACCTACATATATATATGTTACAAAATATAATTAAATCCAATTATTAGTTCCAGAGATATTTAAAATATTATTTATCATTTAAAAAAATAAGTCCAATATAAATAATTTTTTAAAGCATAATATAAACCTGAATTAATTCTGTAAATTCTAACTAAAGAATTTGAAAATGATCCACTCACACAGCCAGTGGAGTAATGGAGAACATTTGACACCCCCTGCAAATTCAGATTTTAAACCCCAAAGTTGGATTTTACAGGGGGATAGGTACTTGGCGGCAATGAGGCTTCGGGCCCCCCACAATAGGGGAGTTGTGGGGCTGTACATTACGCCACTGCATACAGCTTCAACAAACAAATACAGTACAAGACAAAAATCTTTCTCCTTCTCAAATTAATTCATTGGTTTTACTTTTCAAAAATCAGACTAATCATTAAAGATTTAATTTTATAGAACATTCTTTTTTTTTCCCCCTCCAGACAAAATTTATTATTCATCCTCAAATTTCTAAATAAAATTTATGTTTTTATTTTTAATGTCACTTGAGTTGATGTTATTGTTTTCTGTTTTCATTTACTTTTTTCAATAATAAGGAATTAACCCATTTACCATTTTAGCCAAATAACATGATATATAGCCAATTATGAAAACATTTTCTCTTACATACAATAATCATTTTTTATAAATTGCCAGATTTTTCTTTTATTTTTTGTAAATTTTTTTTAAAAATCTGGGATTTACCATCTAAGAAAGAATATAGTGAAGAAGTTTTTTAAAGTTATAGGGTCATTTCATCCAGGAATGAATGTGTTAACAGGCAATATGTCAGTTTAAAAACAGAAAAAGAGCCATTTGAATAACATACTTAGATATTTTGTTTAAAATTTAACTAGGTATTTTTTGTTGTTGTTAAAATTATAGAAAATTTAAGTTAAAAAATGTAATACATCTTTTAATCATTTATGACAATAAAATTATGTAAATTCTTCAAAATCTTTGCCAATTTATTAGTTAAAAAATTGATATATAAATACCTCTTTTTTTTCTTTGTACCTTTAAACTAAAAAAGTTTTAACAGATCATTAAATAAACAAAACAAACCACTTCAAAAATTATACTTAATATACTTACATATAAAATTATATAATTATACATATTTCAGACAGAAAGAAAACACTAGAATATGATTTTAAAAAACACAGATGATGCATGCGTAAAGTTTAAAGGCTGAGATTTTTCAATTAAAATAAAAATAAATTTCAGAATGATCAAATATCGATATCTGAGAGAAAAAACTAAAGAAAGGAGTGAAAAAAAAACTTATTTTTTCCACTCATCCTTCCATAATGAAAATCCTAAACTAGATTCACCACATCAATGATTTGTTCAACATTAGTTTATAATACTACATTTCAAAATGACTTCATCACAAGAACAAGCACAATTTGTCAAATGGTTTATACATACAAAGGTATAACAGAAACTCTGGACTACCTACAATCTAAGTCCACAATTCCTTTTAAGTTCCACAATTTATGATTGGCATTAAAAATTTACGACAAGTAACATATGGCCGAAACCAAAAACTGGCCAAAGGTATCCCCTCGTACATCTTTGAACTTCTTTTTAAGGGGATAAGTGAAATACCTTGTTTACCAATCTTCTATTGCTGATGCTGATAAACAGAAAAGTCAAATGGCAACAACCATCTAGACTGCTGATTCTGCAATACTTCATAAACAAGGTTAGATATTTCATATAGGCTCAATGTGTTGCCCACATTTAATGGTACAAACTTCAAAATCGTACAGTAAAACACTGTAAAAAATTTTATACTTTCTTTAAGGAACATAATATTTTTTAAAAGCATAACCATAAATTTTGGACAACCTGTATAAAATACAATTAATTTCTATTATAATCATTTGAATACAAACTTGTTATTCTGGCTAAAGTGAAGAATAGGGAAGGGAGCCCTTTTGATTTGGCGATTTTTATTTAGATATCATGGAGATAACAAATTCATTTTGGCAGACTGTATAGCTTGGTAACCCTTGATTTTTGATCTTATACAGATAAGGTCATGTGTTCTTTTTAATAAATTGCTATCGGTTAATTTAAAAAATTGCGGATGTTTTCAACACAAGCAGACATTTTTTAAATTAACAAGGTTGAATCCTAGGAGGACCCACTTTTGGTCGCCAAATTTTTTGTCGCCAAATTTTGAGCGATAAAGGTTACAATATGGTAACCTTTCCATTTCATCAAAAAATTTGGATTTTCAAATCACCGAAAAAATGGCAACCCTAAAAAAAGTGCAACATTTTTCGCCTTTTCCGAAAAAACGTCATTTTGACATTTGACTTCGCTGGAGGTTGTTAGAATGTTATGAAGAATGTTAGAATGAATGAATGAAGAATGGCGTGTGAGAAAGGAAATTACTTTAAAGTGAGGCTACGATAGGTTTCTTTGTGCTCCTGGGCACATAGGGGAAGAAAGAGACGTTAGAATGGTGTAAGAAAGCTAATTTAATTGCTTCTCGTTATGAATGTTGGAGGTGTAAAAAAATATGCGTTTGCAAAAGCGAAAGGGAACGGGGTTGACGGCTACGAATGGCGTTGCCGCAACCAGTCGAAAGATAATCGCCACGACGTCGTTCGGAGTGTGAGAAAGGGCACTTGGTTTAACGAAAGCAAACTTGCTATAACTATTATCTTGCATTTGATAAGATATTGGTTGGGCAAGAGCATGAATGAGTTCGTGATGAATGACTTGAAAGTTAATAAGAATATGACAAAGTTAATAAGACATGTGGCGGCGATCTTACGATCACAAGTTGGTGAATGAGAATTTTCATAAATTCCTTGCATCCATCGCAAGGGTGTATCTACCAACAGATCATGACGAAATGCAAGCGTAAGGTAAGTGCTTTTAACATTTTTTAAAATTGATTTCATGTATTTCTTCGATTTTATCTTTGCAAAACGCCCTTTCGTCCTTTTTTAAAAATGTAAATCATGTTGTACACACTGGTTTTAGAATACTTTTTAAAATGAATTTCATTGCTTTCTCCGTTTTTTTTTCTTTATATAATGATTAATTTAATGTATTTATTCGATTTCATCTTTGCGAAACGCCCATTTCATCCCCCCCTCCTCCCCTCCGCTGACGCATGCGCTTCCCAAGAGTTTTTCGTCATTGACGCCTTTTTGAAAACCTTCAATTTGGCGCTTTTTGGCGAAAAATTTTTGGCGCCAAAAACAGCAGTGGGTCCTCCTAGGATTTTACCGAAAAATTGATTGCTGCAAATGCTGAATGTTTGGTTTGCAAAAAAAGCTATTTGTTTGATTGAAAAGGATTCTAGTGATGGATATATTTGGGAATGCCAAAAAAATGGAGCAAATGTGCATCATATAAAAAAATCTGCAAGGAAAAATAGCTGGTTCGAAGAAAGTAAGATGAGTGTGCATGAAATTCTGATGTTGACGAATGTGTGGGTATGAAATTCGAACCATAATTTCCTTTATTTCAAACTAAATGTTTCAAAGAAAACAGTCACAGATTGGATAAGTTTTTGCAGAGAGGTATGTATGGAAATGTGTATGAAAGAAATTTACGCTCCTTTACGATTTCCTTTTACTTAGTAAAAAAAATACACAATTTTTATTTTTTTGTATTACTGATAGCTTCATAAATAATTTTTGTTTTACATTAATATTTTATTATTTTTATTGCAAAATTTCAATTTGTAAATTCTTGGAGCATCTATCGCTAAATTATGTTGCTTGGCTATCGATTCCAGTCGCGAAGGGCCCTTATTCTACACTTTAATCGTTATTCCATGTGCTTTATTATAGTACAGTTACATGTTGTTAAAGCAGATATTAGCAGAGAAATTTTGCTTACCGTGCATGATCTGTAAACATATACAGAGCTCTGGAAGAAGATTTTGAACCATTACCTAAAACACACAAGAATATCTCACTAGGCGGAAAACGAGATTTTTTTGAAAGCGTTTTATTTTTCATTTCCTTTAATGTCTTACAACTTGTCTTATCTTTAGGCATGATTTTCTTGCGAGATACAATATACCGCGAATTGTAAAATTTATATCGTAAACTACTCTGTTTCCTATATATATATGTCGATGTCTTGAAAAGAAACGAAATTGATGGAAAATTAATCATTAATAGCCTGTCCTACAAACAAAACCAAAACTGTCTTGCAAATAGATATCATGTCCCAAAAACTGACATGCTTCGAAATAATGATGAAACACACATGCTAGAAAAGAAATAGAGAGTTGAAGAGAAACAGAAACAAGCAGCAAATCACATACAGTTAAGAGTGGCTTATAAGTAACACATATGGAAATTAAACTTATTTTCATTGCATTCGCTTTAATTATTAACGAATATTGTTCCTGAAAAATGCAGAACTGTCTAGTTAAAAGCAAAGATTTTTTATCTAAAGGAATTTTTAGCGTGTTAATTTTATCCAATTTGCATAATTATGAGTTATACTTATGGAACGTCGAGAGCTGAGGCAACACCTCCTAGTATTGGCTGAGGCGAGGGAGGTGGCTGAGGAGAAATAAAATCATAAGAAAAAGAAAGAACTTGAATATATTAACAAGATTCGAAAATCACATTTTTTTTAACCCAATATTAGCGTTGCATATACCCTGTATGAACACGATCTAAATCCTTTCTTTTTTTTTTTTTTTTTTTTTTTTTTTTTGAACTATGGTTTTAGAAAAGTACAGTACAGTCCCGATAATCCGAACAATATCGGACCGACCCCTGTTCGGATTACGTGATTGTTCGGATTAGCCGGAGTAACAGCGAAATCACTATTTGAACCGGGAGTACGGGTCTATTGTGTCTATGTATTTTGTCGTAATGTGAGCGTACGCGCCCGCTTTTTGCCGCGTGGACTGTACTCCCACTCCTCGACGCGTGTGTCCTCCCTCCACCACTCCTAACTTAGTGTGTCAGTGTGACTGCGTGTGCGTGTGCCCGTACTGTTGGACGTCAGTCGTTTCGCACTCGTTCTATACTCGTCCGCTTTTGTCTCTGTGTTAATAACAATGTTACAGTGTGATATTCTACAGTGAAAACAGTTTGTTGTGTGTTTTGGACATTTATCTGTGATACAGTGTACGTAAACAGATTGTTATGGCGAGTAAGCGTAAACACTCAACACTTACTCTTAAAGACAAACTAGAGGTTCTAAAGCGATTAGATAAAGGTGAAGGTGTGACAAAATTGGCTACAGAGTTTAATGTTGGCAAAGCTACAATTT
Organism: Trichonephila clavipes; assembly: GCA_019973935.1. Classification (NCBI taxonomy): domain Eukaryota; kingdom Metazoa; phylum Arthropoda; class Arachnida; order Araneae; family Nephilidae; genus Trichonephila; species Trichonephila clavipes. The sequence goes on from BMAU01000934.1 coordinate 64,289, forward strand.
GTGATTGGAGAAAAAGTCGTAGAAAGCTTGAACAATACTGTGCTAATTCTTCTGGCGAGACTCTTGAAAACAGACAGACAGCAAAGCAATCGCTGTACGATAAAGTTGATAAAGCGCTTCATATTTGGTTTACCCAGGAAAGACAAAGAGGAACCCCCTCAGTGGGCCTATCATTCAAGAAAAGGCTATTCAATTAAATAAATTAATGAACGGTGATGCCTCTT